>WBMV01009092.1:0-281107 GCA_013396655.1 Campylorhamphus procurvoides | reverse complement strand
AAAGGGGGTGGGGGGAGGCCTTGAAGGAGTTTTGCTGGACATCAGGCATTTATCCAGGGTCAAACCCCAACATCATGTTAAACAGGTGCTGTGGGAAACAGTGAGACAGGAAACACCTCTCTATCCATGAATACGTGACACAGAATGAGCCAATATCTGAATGAGCAATTTTTCAGTTTCAGTACTGAAATTTCTATTCCCAGTGCTGGAGAGTCCTGTTTACCACAACAGACCACCCTGTGGTACATCAGCACCTTGGTGAGTATGAAAAACCTGCTAGCTTTGTTTCATCTCAAGACATAATTTACAAAGATTTCTAATTTGGGTGCAGCCCAAATGAGTGGCACTTTTCTTGGTTTGAGCTCAGTTGACTTATGATCACTGTGGACACTGTTTTTTGACATGAGCAAAGGTTTCTGAAAAACACCACTGAGGACCTGAACAGGAAATCCTGATCAAATCTGAGGCTTGCAAAGCCATGTCTCCCTGGGATCGAAAGGAGATGCCAGGGAAAAATTGGCCAGGGAAGAACACAGGTTTTTCAAATCTAGCTGGTGAGAAAACACACACACGTCTGATCCTGAACACTAAAACAATAACATGGGGGTTGACTGGATAATTAAAAAAGAGAGTCACAAATAAATCCTTGGATAATTTACAGAAGGGTTCACACAGAATTTAATAGGTTACAGCTCTATTACCTACAGGCTATGGGTTGTCTCCTCCACCAAACAAATTTGGGGGCCTTTCTTGTTGAATAGTGGCCACTGTCACAAGAACTCTGCATCAGTATTCTCCCCAGAAAGGCACGAACTGCTCTAACAGAGAGCTTGCAGCAGAATAACTCTTATCTGCAACACAGAATGTCATTATGGGCTCCAAAAAGAAAGAAGTAGATGGAAAAATGTTGAAGAAGGAACAGAAAACCACTGCAACAAGATAAATTATTTACACAGAATTCCATCCAGGAGCACAACCCCTCTCTTTTTTTCTCTCTTTTCTTTTTTTTTTGGTCACATTCTTTTAAGCCATTGATTTCAGAAAAGAAACAAAGAGGTGCTGAAAGATAAATGATGGTCTCAAAACTACACAGTGCACTTAGCAAAAGGAGGGAAGAGTAAGGAATACAAACAGTATACAAAAGATGCTGAAATAACACTCATCTAAGCCATATTTATTGGCATTAGTTATTCTTTAAAAACTGTACAATTGCTCTTTTATCAGAAGCACTTCACATTAATCCAAGCTGCATCCTGGGAGTCTGTTGTGGATGTGCCAGCTTTTAGAGAAGCGAGACACGGTTATTATGCTTTTAAGTAAAATATGTGAAACTCAGAAGATGGTCGAGATCATTTGTGCATTTTAATTGAATGACTACTGGAAAAAAAAAAAGGTATTTTTATCACATCACATCTTAATAGAGCCTCTGGATGAAGTACTAATTAATTTGCCACCAAAGTTTGCTGCTAATCAGTCGCATGTCAGCACACATTCTGAGTGACGTTTAAATTACAAAGTATAGTGGGATTATTTCCAGCCTTGCAAATTACCTCTTTATAAAAGTCAAAGTAAACATGATGTGTTCACTAGAGGTATCATTAGCCTCCTCTTTACTCTCTCCATGGTTCTTTGGATTACAGGTTGTCTCAGCCTATAGATACAACAGTTAGATCACCTCAGAACAAAGCACTTGTAAGTTTTAAGGCTGACCTTTGAAGGTCCAGTCTCCAAAAATCAGCCTCGTTAACAACT
This sequence comes from Campylorhamphus procurvoides, assembly GCA_013396655.1. Lineage (NCBI taxonomy): Eukaryota > Metazoa > Chordata > Aves > Passeriformes > Dendrocolaptidae > Campylorhamphus > Campylorhamphus procurvoides. Next base: position 279,355 of record WBMV01009092.1, on the reverse strand, counting down.
GCCTCGTTAGGTTTATGTGCAGCTGATGATGTTCTCCTCAGCAGAGTCTAAACTGAGCCTCCCATGGAGCACTGAAAATGCTGACAAATCCATCATTTGCACAGTGGCCTCGACTCAGGCTCTCAGAAACAGTCTAAAACCAACAGGAAATGGCCAATCTCCAGTTGGGAGATCTACAAGTCGAAGCTCCCTTTGCATCTGAGCTCAGCTAAAGGGAACTGCTGAAGAAAGATGTGTGAATGGGGCATGGAGCAATTATAAGAAATAATTGATGCAGTATCTGCAGCAGTATCACAAATAGTTGCTGTGGTCTTAAATTTTGAAAAGTAATAGTAAATCAATTCAAGGAATAAGCAAACTATTTTGTTGATGAATAACTGGGACAAGGAAGGACAGAATTAGTTTTTAGCCTTCCTTGTGTTTGAACGGTCTATTACTATTTAACAAAAATTATAATTGAAGTGTCAGCTCCATCACATAATGTAAATAAGGAATGAGGGTGTCTAAGGGGATGGAATCCTCAGACTGTTAAAAAGCCTTTTACTGAGGTTCAGGGTGTATCATATATATCATCATATGGCACAAACACATCCATTAGAGCACAACTTCAACAGTAGACATAAAGAAGGACTTCAGAGAAAAAAGGTCTTTCATAGTACAGAAGAAATACAATAATAATTTCTACCAAGGTAGACAGATTCCAGTGGCCTCAAATTTGCCTAAAATCTAAAGCAATAATATGGAAAAATCTTCAGGGATGACTCTGAAAACCTAGAAGAAATCTTACTTTTCTAAGAGCATCAAAGAAGAAATCAATAACAGATTATTAGTTCTAAATTATGATTTCGGTCTTAAAGATCTTGAAGTTGGCCACTAACCTCAAACAAACAACTGACTGGATGTAGATTTAGGAACTAGTCAAGCTCAATCACAGAGGAAAGGAAAGTGTCTTGAGAAGACAAAAACCCCAAACTCCCCAAGCATCCACACATGCAAGACACATTTTTCATTCATCATTGCGACTGTTAATGTGTAAAACTGTGCCCAGATGGAGCAAGAATATTGAGTGTGGAGCAAAGCAGGCTGGCTGCAGCATCTCTCCCTGTCCTTACCTAACTGAAATCCTCACACAGTCCACTTAGTCACCACCGCATGGGATTGGTGTGGAGGGTTCTGAGCAGTAGAGTCACATTATTCCTTCTCTTTTGGCTCCACCATCTCGGCTCTGCAGAAAGAAGTCATTGTCCTTACACATAGGTGGGAGAGCAAGAGAGTTACCAAGGAAACGGACTTAGTCTGACAGAGATTTGGAAACCCAAACCCAGCCAGAGATGGGAAATCTGAGTATCCTCCTCCAGAAAGCATTTGAAAACTAGATGCAATCTAGGCAGCAATTAAAACCCAGTTAACTCTTAACTCACTTCGCTTTGTGAATCCATCTTTCATTTTATTGACCTACCTTTTAGTAATTCTCTACTTGGCTACCTGGATTCAGAGAGGATAATCATGAGCACTCCTGAGAGCCACATCCCAAAGGGACACAGGGACACATCTCTCTGGGGTGATCACTCTCCTGTGTTCAGGTGAAGGGAGTCCAAGCTGTGCCAGAGGTACACACGTGGGACTCTCCCTTTAAATTCAATCAATGTAAGCAAGAGCAGAACATTTCCCAAGCTGGAGCTGAGCCCAAAGCTCAGTCCACGGCAAACATGCCATTGATTACTTGGAGAGGGGCTGTAACAATGATTAAAAGCACCAGGAGAGATCCTGAGCTGTTGTAAATCAATGGCAGCCCCATTGATTCACTCACAACCAGGGGAGAGTTAATCTAATTTACACAGGCTAAGGATGTGAGGCCATCACGTTTGAAGAAGTGGGGAGTGGGAAATGATACTGCACTGAGGAAATGCAGCAATGGAATGTAAATATAACACCACAACCAAATATAAGAACAGGGAGAAACTGCTTGAGGTGAAAAGTCCAAGAGTAATGGCTGCAAACTGGACAGGACATCCACTGCAGGGAGTTAAGATGCATTTTAAAGGAGGGACTTACAAAATAATTTATTTTTTTTTTTCTTCCACGAGAGTGGTTTGGGTTTTGGTTTTTTTGTTTTGTTTTTTTTTCACAGTGGGCTCTACTAGCAGGAATTTTAAAAAGGTTAATTCTCAACAGCTGGAAAGGAGGACTGAAAAACGCGATACTTGTTGAAGTAAATGTTTCCGAAGAAGCCTGGGCTCAGCAGATTGCCCTGCAGCAGGCTGAAGCTGCCTTCACATACAGCCCAGGAAGTGAATCATATGGAATAACACACTTGGCCCTGTTCCTAAATGTCAAAGCAAGAGCTGTCCCCTTCCTCCTCCTAGTTCTGTGTTCTGTTCACAGAGAGGTCATTGATCCTCGCTAACACTTTCTTCCCCTTGGAGAGATATTTTGACTGAACAGAAAAGTCACAAGGAATTTGCTTTCTGATGGACCCAAAAGGCTTTTCTCCTCTTCCTGGAACCAGTGAAAAGCTCTAGAGGTACCACAGAAAGTCTGTGAGATACCATGGGAAGCTTTCTGAGTATGACCTGAACTGGGACTTGTTAAATATCCAGGGAACAGCTTCCATTTTATCTCAAACTAACAAGCATTTCACTCCTCTTATTTTGCCATCTTTTCTGCCAAGGCCGTAATTTGAAGCAGGAATCTGAGCTATAATTTGATACATCAACTGTAAATTTGCTTGGTTTTTCCTGGGCCAGCCAGTTAATACTATTTACAGTAATGTCACTGTCTGGCATTGATACACAGTAATATAATACCATGTCATGTAGTTTGACACATCTTAAATTAAAATGGGGAAGATTGTCCTTTCCCATACCAAGTTCCACTATTGTTAATCAGTCACATATTGTTCCTGAAGTTTGATTGTTTTAAAGCCACGATGTTAATTCAGAGGTTTACAGGTGGAGATTGCCAGCTGGAGAGCACCAGATCAAAAATCACAGTGACCTTCAAAGCTGTGGATCTGCCTGAGCCCTCAGAGGAATCACCTTTTTCAGGCGGAAAAACAAAAACCCAACTCTTCACTGGGAGCAGACAAGAGCAATTGGGAGTTGGTCCATTCAGAAATTCAGATCTTTTATGAAAAGATCAAATAAACTTTTCATACATCAAGATGATTCTGACTCTAAATTACCAAGTAAGAGTTCTTAGGCTGGTCCCAAAGCTGGGCTGGGATGGTTCAGGCTACCCTTTGCTTTTTTTCTTGCCAAATGTGATGCTTCCTGGGTCCAGGCTCACTGCCTATGATAAAGGATCATTGCTGGCCTAGACATGATTAACATCCTGCCATTGCAGAAGGTATGGCCAAAGTTTCCACACTGGAGGACTCTCATCTCAGATCAGATGTTGGCCATTAAAAGTTTCCAAAACCTGGAAGCTCTGGGGTACAGAAAGCCAACATTTCTTAATTTTGAGGTTTTGAGATAAAGACAGAATATTTATTACTATTTGATTCTAGTTCTCTGAGAGCACCTACATTTGACCAGCACCCAAGCAAAAGAAAGGTTTCTTTCTCAGATCTGGTAAAAAATACATGGACTACCATATCAATATAAATTTAATAAATCCATCAGGACCTGAAATTATGTGCTTTTATAGTCAAACCAAAAAGACTCTCAGTTAAATGAGTAGAGTCAATCCATTTAAGTTGGAAATGTGCTTACCATTGCAATATTGAGAAATAATTTGTACTCAAGAGGCAGTTTCTAGAATTTACCCCCATTTTGGATCCAGGAATTTGCTTTCAGATTTCCATTCAGTTTCAGTTACCTTTCAGTCTCAAAAAAATCTTTGGTTGAAATATTCGTTATTATATCATATATCATGTTGGAAGTTTGACATTCCTGATACAGAGAGATGAAATTAGAAACATCTTGAGAAGAGCATTCTTGTTATCAATCATGTCATCTTGAACACGTTAGAAGTTTGCTTCTGGCACCAGGAATTGATATTTTATTCAAAAGAATGTATTTAAAGAAAATGACAGCGCTTTTCAATTCAGCTTTTCTAAAACAAGAAAACTTTCAAGCCTTCCAAGCCATGTGGATTTCAACATTCCAGTGACTAAGACTATCTTCAATTATACATGCTTTTCCCATTATTTTTTCATAGCTTTAGGGTAGATTTTCAACATTCTGCATGAAGAATTAGACACACAAATCACTCACAATTATTAATGGGAATTGCACAGATGGTAGAATAACTGGCACAGAACAAGAAAAACCAACTCAAACCACTTAAAACTTGAAAAAAATCTTCCATGATCTTTGCAGAGTGGATGGATTTGCCATTCCTGTTGCTCACCTTGCCAAGCTGGACACGTCCTACATGTAGCATTGGATGTGAAAATGGAAAAGAGCCCCAAGAAAATTAGAAATGGGGAAAGAAGCTCTGCAGTTTCAGGTGCCCAAGACTTTCAGAAAGCAGCCCTTTGGTCTGGATGAGCACAGATGAACCACCCTGTGAGGTCCACACATGCTGGAGCTTCTGGGTGAGCAGTGGAGGGCTCTGTGCTTGGAAAAAGAGACAATATGATGTCTCAACAGTTGAACTGGGAGGAATTTGCAACATACTGGTCTGGTTTCATTGGGGGGGTTATTAGTAAAAGAACTATTTCAATGCTCATTAGAAAAAGAACAATATTTAACCAATGTTTGTATTCTTTTAATCAAGGGAACCATTAATGGAATGGCAGAAACTCACTTCATTTCACCCCTCTGTTGCCTCAGCAACCCACTTTCCTCCTAGAAATGATATCTCTATTCTAATTCCATCAATATAACTTCAAAAATCACTTAATTAAAACATTCATTAAACAATTCAGGCTAACATTTGTTAGACTTTAGTACTGTGAAGAAAGCTGCCATTTTCTGTGTCTTTGTGAAAGCTGCAGTCAGAGAGTCCAAGAGCAGAAGGGCTCGAGAAGATAGCACAAGGAATGGTTGAAAGCAAGTCCAAGCTCAGCTCCATTCCCCCCACCTTCTTATACAACAAGTGGTGGGGGATTTTGTTGCACCCTTTGTTTTCTCATAGCACTCCAAATGGACTTTAAGCACTGCCAGCCATGTTTGTAGGAATTCAAAGCCAATGGTGATGCAAAGAGCATCTAAGCCAGCATTACACAGCAAGATATTTTGAATTACAGCACTGCTTTGAGAATCTCTTCCTCCCCACATAAACTTTTTACTGTATTTGTACTATACAGTTTAAAAACTAAGCTCAAATAATTTTGAGTTTGCCCTCAAGCATAAGTGTAGTTCAAAGACAAACAAGCTGCTTTTTGTGATCAACATTATTCTCCCTTTATATATTCCCAACTAGTGAAATACAAAGCCCAGTTGTTGTGTTTAAGCTGAAGAAATGTATCATTAAGTAATGCAGTGTTCTTCATTATCCTGTCAGAATTTCCTCAAGTGGACTTCCATCACAGATTGATTTGAACTCTCCAGCAGAATAAGAGGAAAGCAATAAACTATATAGAAAGTATACAAGTGTATAAAGTGCACTCTGGATAGAGCAGCTGGACATCCCGAGAAGTTATTGCCATGCTCTCTGCTTGGTATCACAACACCCAACTGCGACCCATAACACCAACTGTCCTGCTGGTTCATCATTTTTATGGCTCCTGGAAAAATAAAGCTGTTTGCTGTCAGTCCGGGTGTTTCTGGGTGGTAGTTTTATACACAGACAGAGACTAAAAGAGGTAACTTTTAATATCTATGTAACACCATCATTTTTATAAGTTTTAAATTCAAATTAAGATTCTTGCTCAAGAGGGAGTTTATGAATGAAACCAAGAACAGCAAAATGGTGAACAAATTGAAGTTATGAATTATTTCTTCACAAAACTGGCTGCATATGTTTCCTCATTGACTTTTCTGAAGTGTTCTGTTCTCTGGAACATTCTTTCTTTCTGTGACGTTACTTTTACTGGCAAATTTTGTTCTCCTGCAACCCCAGAAAGAATTAAAGCTATTAAAAACTGTAGAAATGTGAGGGGTTTGCAGCACACCTTTATCGGCAAAAGGTATCTGGAAAGTATGGACCTTCACCTCCTCAAACACATGGCTATGCTGGAATGTTGGCATTCCCAGGTTCTGCTGGGAAGAAGTGAGAGTGTCCACTTGTTGCTGAGGTCTCCAGCTCCTCATCCCACCATCCTGTGGGAGACACAGGTCTGGAAAAAGTAGAAAAAGAGGGGTGGGGAAGAGGAGGAAGGAAAAAGAGGAAAAAAGAGGGGGGTGAGGTAAGAAGGAGGGGAAAAGGGGTGAAAAGGGGAGAAAGGGCAGAAAGGGGAGAAAAGGGAAGGGGAAAGAGGGGTAAAGACAGGAGTGAAAAGGGGGAAAGGAGTGAAAAGGGGGAAAGGGGGGAGAAAGGGGGAATGAAGGGAAAAGAGGGAAGAAGAAAATGGTGGTAAAGGGAGAGAAAGAGCGGGGAAGAGGGGCAGAGAGGAGGGGAGAAAGGAGGGAAAGGGAGAGAAGGGAGGAAGGGGAGGAAAGAGGGAGGGAAAAGGGGTGGAAAAAGGCGGGGGAGAAGGTGGGTTGAGAAAAGGAACAAAGCAACCTTTAAAGCAGTCTGTTTTCCGTTTTCATATAAGGTGTTTCTGAAGAGCTGACCAGCATTCACTTGGCAGAATTTCTTGGCATATGAAGTTATTTACAGGACTCACAAATAATTTATGGCTGCAAGTACAGAAAACTCACTAATATTAAGTGTTCACCTACCTTATAGAACTGTAAATGTTTACAAAAACAGGAATAAAGACATCTGCTAAGCCTAACACGTTGGGAGTTGAGGGAAACAGCTTTATACTTCCTGGAATTTTCAGTTGTCATTTTTAGTATGATCTTTGCAGGGATGATTTGTGTTCTTATTTGAGAATTAGGAATATACATGTATCTTATGACATAAGGTCTGCTGCATAAGAAAATCTTGGGAATCACTGAAAAAGAACTTAAATAATGGCCTGGCACACACGTGTGGTCTTTCCCTTGGCACCCCCTGAGATCAGAATGGCAAAAGAGGTGAGTGACCGCAGCACTCTCCTCTCTGTAACTCTCCTGGAGCATGAGAGATAGTTACACTGCAAGTGAACTCTTATTGCATCATAGAGTCTCAAAATGAACAGTAATCTATTTTTACTTAGGGGGAAACAGACTGTGTATCTCATCTGTTCAGCTATATTTTATTCCCAGCTGCTTTTTATGTCCTTGTTTCAGATCAAATGATATTGGAATCTTTCAAGTGCCTCAGAGAGCCCATTTTGTCAACCCTTCTGAAAAGGAGCCTTTCAAAAGCTGTGCACTAAAGGGCTGACCCCCATCAAGGAGGACACACAACAGCTCTTAGGTCTGTGCACTGGTTCCACACCAACATTTTCTTGAAAAAACTGAAATTATAACCAGAGCTCATGGCTGCAGGTCTTTAAACACATGATAAAAGGTTAATTGAAACTGAACATAGTAGAAAATTTGGGCAATAAGCACACACTGATTTGAATATCCACACTGCCCCCAAAGAGGACGGGCTAACAGCGTCTTAGAAGGACACCTCCAGCAAGCTGCCAGCTCCAAGGCTGCTGGTAATGATGTTCGGCCAGCAGGACTAGGGCAGTGACTCTTCCCCTCAACTCTGGTGAGGCCACACCTTGAGTATTGTGTCCAGTTCTGGGCCCCTCAGTTCAGGAATGATATTGAAGTGCTGGGGCAGGTCCAGGGAAGGGCAGCGAGGCTGGTGAAAGGACTGGAGCACAACTGCTGTGAGGAGAGGCTGAAGGAGCTGGGGGTGTTCGGTCTGGAGAAGAGGAGGCTCAGGGTGACCTCATCCCTCTGTACAACCCCCTGACAGGAGGGTGTACCCAGGTGGGGAGGTCTCTTCTCCTATCAACCAGCAATAGGACAAGAGGGCACGGGCTTTAGCTCTGCCAGGGGAGGTTTAGGTTGGATATTGGGAAGAAATTCTTTACAGAGAGAGTAATCAGGTATTGGAATGGCCTGCCCAGAGAGGTGGTGGGTTCACCATCCCTGGAGGGTTTTAAGATGAGACTGGATGTGGCACTCAGTGCCATCGTTTTGTAATCCCAGTGGTGTTGGATCAAGGGTTGGACTCAGTGATCTCGGAGGACACTTCCAACCCATCTGATTCTGTGATTGTATGATGTGTTTTAGCACAGGTCTATAAAACCAGCTGAACATGGCAGAGGTCTCTGAGAGTACAGATATTCAACACAACAATTTCCAAAGTCCTAATGCCACATAGTATGTAGCACCAAGAGGCTCTTCCTGTTTTTATTCTGTTTTTTAAAATCAAATGTAAAATAAGGGATTTAAAAAACCCATTGAGATGTTAAATAAGAATCCAGATTTTTAGAAGTTGTTGAGCTCCCATTCAACATTGAAGCAAACAGGTTTTGAGCTTCCAGCTCCTGTTTTCAATTGAAGTTTAGAAATCTTCATTTGCATGCCTAAGCAGGAACTAAAAATTATTCAGTATCCAATTATCCAAATATCCAGTTCAAGGCCCAACTGTGGCTGCCTGCTAATACACAACATATGACTCAGAATTAATCAACTTTTTTCACCCTTTCAGACCCAATCTCAGGCCTCTCTTTGAAAAGAATTGTTTTCTTTATAAGAACACACCCATCGTAAACACTATTTTTCCCTGACACTGGGAGCTGGGATGTGCCAGAATAGGAATGTTGATGTGCACATATACTAATAATCTTCACAAACCTAGGAAACATTGACATTTAAGTAAGTCGTGTTGCAGATCAGCATTAAAAAGGATAGATGCTCTTATTTTGTCAGAGTTTTGGAGCTTTACGTCAAAGGTTTCTTCCAAAAGGCTAATGTTTGCTCTAGGAAGCCTCAAGCAAAGTTGAGCAGAGCTTGAGTAGACATGGACAGCTCTGATCATCACAGAGCCACAGAATGTGCTGACCTGCAAGGGACCCACCAGGGCCATCACGTCCAACCAGGACCATCCCCAAGAGTCACTCCCTCTGCCCCAAAGCATCCAAACCCTCCTGGAGCTCTGGCAGCCTTGGGGCTGTGCCCACTGCCCTGGGAAGTCTCTTCGGTTCCCACCACCCTCTGGGAGAAGAACCTGTTGCTGAGATCCAACCTGACCCTGCTCTGACACAACTCCAGCCCTTCCCTGGGTGCTGTGCCTGGTCCCCACAGAGCAGAGATCAGTGCCTGCCCCTCCTCTGCCCCTCCCCAGGAAGTTGTCCTTGCAATGAGGTCTCCCCTCAGTCTCCTCTTCTCCAGCTGGACACCCCAAGTGCCCTCAGTGTCTTCACACGCTTCCCCTCCAGGCCCTGAACCACCTCTCTGTCCATCATTTGGACGCTCCCATCCCTGCCCTACTGGAAGTTTTTGGTGTACACAGTATGTACAGACACAACCTCTACAGGCACTCACAGTGCTGCCTCACTCAAAAGCTCTCAATAAACAGAAAATCAGGACTGGACAAGAGGCTTCCCTTTCAATCCATGCAGAAATTCACAGAGATTGGTAAATAGTGTAGGAACAACACGGTCAGAGCTCCAGCTGCAGAATTAAAAATGGTGAGTATTCAAATATCTGTATCTGTTTTTTAAAAGATGGAAGAACACTGACCAAATTGCAGCACAGACTTTAACAGAGCCAGGGTGCACACTACATGGTTAATTATCAGGCTACCACTCAGGAACAAGCCCAAGTTTAGTAAGAGTATTAAATATCAGGAGAATAAAATAGAAAAAAAATTGTATTTTTCTTTACTGGAAAAGAAAAATCCCTCAGTGAAAGCTGTCTTATTTAAAAAAATAGAAATTAAGTATATAAAAATTCCTAGCACGTCCCATGCGCAAAAGACTTGATCAGTAATGCACTAAATAATTTTCATTTAAGTCTAGAGTATCATACCAGATGGGGTCCCAGTAGCCAAAAATCAGCATGTTATGATCATTGTCAGCTATTAAACTTGTGCTAATAAATGACATTATGAAGTAATTTATTGTGCCTAACATTGCAAAAGTTCGTGATGATAGTTTACAAGGAAAAAAAAATACTGAAAAATACTGAAAAATCATATTTCCAAAAAGGAACAGGATGATGTAACATTCAGGCAAAAGAAATTCCAAGCTCTTTTTAAAATCAGAAAGGATCCATTTGGGCTTACTTCAAAAATTACTCTGTATAAGACAAAGGGCACTTTTCCTAACAACTCAGCCATTCCATATTGGGGTGTAACAAGTGCACTGATACAAAGTAAGACAGTTATCTGAAAAATAAACCAGCTTTCAATCAGACAAACCCAGGCAGTTAACCTGACTTTCTGTCTTCATTTATTTCCCAATCTTTTGTTGTCTCCTTTATTTAGTAGTAACTGTAGGTCTGTTGGCTCACAAATAGGTTCAAGCTGATCCTGCCAGGTGGTTCAGCTCTGCTTATTTGGCCTTGGCCCTTGTATTGAGGCAGAGCGGGTTGGAGATAAGCAATTTATTTAATGTGATTCAAGCTTTATCAAATATTTGAGATTTTTCTCCTCTTCCTTTTTCTCAAATAAATGTTTATGCTTTTTCTGAATAAGTGTTTGAATGAGGGTCACTGCTTATGGCTTAAGTGTTCACACAACATTCCTGTATATTTTAATTTTTACTTTGCTATTGTTTTTGTTCATAATCATTTAATGTGAATGGTGGCTCATTTTTGCTGCACCTTTTGTAGATGCTTTGTGTTGACATGGATAAAACCAACCAAAACCTAGTTACACAAGGCATGGCAGACTTGTCACGCAGTTCTTGCTGTCCCTCTGTCTCCTCGTGCCCACATTGCCGCACAAATGTGTTTTGCCTTGAGGATCACCCAAGACCTGTTGCTCAGGCCAGGCTTTGCCAGAGGACTCAAGACATGAACCTGATAGGGCATTTCCTATATATTACTCAAATCCTATGGTCTGCCTAAAAAGATGCAACTTGATTTTGCTTTGAAGAAGAACCAACCCCTTTTCCAGGTTCTGGCCGCTCTTGGCTGCGGCTCAGCTACCCATAAGGGTGGCAGTGACAGTGCACGGTCCCTGCAGTGAGTCTCTGGCACTGGTTAGTGCTGTGTGCAGGGCCTCCAAAATGCTTGGGACAGGCCCACAACCAGCTGAGCATATCCCTTTATTCCTAAACTCATAGGAGGTTAGGAAATCTGTTGTTACTGTGAATGCTGGTCACCGTGGGACTCATCAAAGACTGCTGAAGTCAAGAGAAATACTGGCTAAGGGCAAGGGACTTTGACTTCATTAAGACTCTCAGTCAATCTTAACAGATACGCCAAAGGTTCTTCTGCAGCTTCTTAAAGCCTTTGTTCAAATGGGTATTTAGTCACTAGACTGTCAACTTGCAACCCATTAGAACAACCCCTTCCCTTCCAGCAATTTCTTAAAGGTAACTCATACTTGTTTTTATCTCTTGCTACAATTCATTAACTGAAATAATGGAAAGCTGATATAATTTTTCAATATTTCTCTCCCTATGGAAAATACCTTGTAATAAATTCTATCCTTTATCTGCCTTTTTCTTCCCACTGGAGCAACTTCCCAATGAGAATAATAAATAATCTGGAAATATCATCAATCCAAACAGTGTGGTGAATGATCACGTACCCTTTTCAGAGTCTAAACTTATTGCATCAAATAGGAACACCTAAAAATGATGGAATAAGGCCCTGAAGCTCTAGGGTTGAAATTCTGTTTGCAGCAGCACTAGAATATCTTACAGCATGTCATGAAGACGTGTACAAGAACAAAGAACACATACCAAAAATATAAGCAACATATCTACAAATGATTTGTGTTATTCTTGGTTATACAAAGGAAAGCAACACACTAAAGAAATGCATTTATCCTTAAATTAAGTGTTTTACTACTGAGCTCTCCATAATACTGGAGAATATCACTGTAGGACATTCAGTTCTTCAAGAACCAGAGAAGGAAGCTGGCTGATGAAGTTTAATCACTAATATATTGAAAATTAAGTAAATCCTTCCCATGAAGACAAGTGGAAAGGAAGCAAACAACTGGAAATATTCTGGTCTAAGACTTGAAATCCAAAAGTGACCCCACACCAGCAATAAGCAATATTAATCCCCAAATCATCTACAGACTGAATCAGGACCTGATTTGCATCTATGCTAAACCCATTGTTACCTATACAATGGTACAGGATTAACTTCTGCCTGCATTTTCCCTGATGAGATATTTCCTGATATTGTGTGACCACAGATAACACGCTCTTAACACCTCAAATGCCCTTTACCTTGATCTACATGCCCACTTATAGATGTGATCTCTTTTATGCTCCTCACAAAAGTGTGCCTCTTCCCAGGGCAGCCCAGCTGAGTTCCATCTTACAAGTGTATTTACTGAAACAAGTACAGCAATAACAACTGTTCTTTTGTCTCTGTGAGAAAAGGCTGCCTAGAGCCGATTATCATTTATCATTCCAGATACACATTTCATGATCACTGTGTTAACTAAAAAAAAAAAAAAGGCTTAAGAATAAGGAGCTAATTTAGTAGCTTCAAGTTCAATCACATCAGAAAGGATCCCTTACTTGCATTTTATGTTGCCCAGTATAATTGTCAGATTTTATTAATTTTGCATGCTAAGCTGGAAACATTAGGCACAGGTTTCTTCTTGCGAGACCAGCAAAGCTAAAAACAGCTCAAGCACCAGAGGAAACTGTGTTTGTAATTGCTCTCTTTCTTAGTTGGACTTTGTCAGCTCAGCTTGTGTGGCAGCATGACATGGAGAGAAAAATCTCACTTTGATTTGGGAAAGGTTGTTTGCAGGTGTCAAAACAAAGTCTACTAGGAAACCAAGGGAAAAATTAAATGCTCTGAGCCATTATTGCAGGTGTGCTCCAGTGAAAATTATCATCCTTTTGGTTTTGCCTCAGTAAATACATTGTGCAGTTGAGGCCAAACATAGCTTGGAAAGAATTTAAAACACTGTAAACTCACAGCAAAGCTCAAATTTAAATTTCTTCATCCAAACACACAGATTAGAAATTATGCATCCTTCTCGCTGAAGACAGGAACACAATGCAGGCCGATAATGAGCAGGCTAAAAATGCAAAAAGAGGCATTTCTGCCACTGCAGGGATGTGGCTGCAGCATTGAGGGACCAGCCACCTCGAGGCCATGTGGCAGCAGATGGGGTGTCCTGGCATCCCTGCCCAGGCAGGAGGTGCCATAACAGGGGCTGCACCTGCAGAAACACCCCAAAGCAACAACCACCAGGCTGGCTCTGCTGCCCCTGTCCAAGCTGCACGGCATCCCAAAGCCATGAAGCAGGTACCAGCTCCCCAGAGGGGCTCTCTCCACTGCCCAGGTAACTCTGGGCTTAGGTTTGGGACACAATGACTCTTGCACTTGTTTGATGTCAGTGCACTTGGTTTGTTATGCATTAAAAAAACAAACTGTGGCACATCATCCCCTATGTATTTTAAAGGAAACCTGTAGATTTAATGAAACCTGTCTGACGTTGGGGAAATTGCCATATTAACTACAATTTATGGTTACAGAGTGCCAAACAAGGAATGTAAAACATACAAGTAAAGTTAAACAAACAAAAGTTGTGCTGGGGTGGATGGATGGGATTGGGACCTCTAAGGAACTGTCAGAGTTGTTGAACTGTCAGAGCTCTTTGAACTCATGTATTGCAATCAGCTCCAGGTCCTGAGAAACTCAATCCCATTTTCATTGTATTTTGGGGGCAGTCATGGCAAAGGCCCACACCTCTGCTCTGTGGGGACCAGGGACAACACCCAGGGAAGGGCTGGAGTTGTGTCAGGGCAGGGTCAGGTCGGATCTCAGCAAAAGGTTCTTCCCCCAGAGGGTGGTGGGCACTGACCAGGCTCCCCAGGGCAGTGGGCACAGCCCCAAAGCTGCCAGAGCTGCAGGAGGGTTTGGATGATGGTCTGGGGCACAGGGGGATGACTCCTGGGGCTGGTCCTGTGCAGGGCTGAGGGTTGGACTTGATGGTCCTGGTGGGTCCCTTCCAGCTCAGCGTATTCTGGGATTCTGTGATCTGGGACTTGACTTAAATGTGGAAAAGAGCTGTTTGCAGGTTTTTTCCAGGGCATTGGCTGTAAGAGGAATTGCTCCCAGCACCACACAGGCAGGCTTTGGATTAGGACAGAGCCTGCCTTTTCATGACAGTACATTCTTGTTTGTATACATTTGATGACATCACAGATTTTATCTGGGGAGAAATAAAGAAGCACTTCAAGAGGTGTAATTCAGCCTAAAGTGACATCCCTTGCAACAGGCACCAGGATTTGGAGTCTTTCATCCAACCATGTTCATATTGGTTCAAAATTTATTAAATGAAAAATGAGGAAATGCCTTCCCTTCTCCCTCAGAGCCTGACTTTTTTGGTAAATATTCCCATCTAGCAGATCTGCTTTGGAGTTACCTGATGAAGGAGGTGGATCCTAAGCAATCTAAGTGACAATGGGAGAAGTTCATAAAGAAAATAACACCACCAGTCAACTGGACACTGGGTTAACCAGTTTGGGGGAAATAAAACCAATCCAACAACCAGTGGAATTATCTTTAGAGAAGAGTATCATTAGAAATGAGAGAGACAGTGGAAAGTGATCAAGAGACATGGCAATGAGCATGGTATGATGTATGGGTGTCAGCGTTCCTGCAACAGTGACACCATAAATGGCGCTGAATGGTCTCAACAGAACAGGGATTTATTACTCCTGTGCGGTTGGAAACTCAAGGAAAATCTGGGAGCATCCATGACTGTAATGAGAAGTGCCTGAGTCCTTCACAACATCTTGGCTATGACAGATGCCGTTGGAAACTGGAGGAAAAGATGAACTCTACAAAACAAGACTGGCTGGGAAAAGCGCTTCTCACAAGGCCTATTCAAAAGAACAGAGCCGGTTTACTCCACACTGCTGTAAAGGCAGGGAAACAGGCTGGAAGGGGCTGAACGTGCCAGTGAAATATTGGGAACAATTTCCTGTTTCCAATGTGTCTGTTTGTAACCCCATGTCGGCAAGGGCATATGTGTGCTCTCAGAAACAGAAGTTATTGTTTCCTCTGCAGTGCTATACTTTGCTTTTACACATTTATAAGAAGTGGTCCAAATGTCACAATATTAAAACCTGTTAATTTTATTCTTCCTCTGGTGGAAGGTTGTTTATGCTGTACTTACATGATTTGCCTCATTAAAGCTTAGGCATCACGAGAAAGATCTTACACTGAGTTGGCTTCCATAACATCTCGCTGTGGATTATAATTAAAAAAACACACCCCGGCTTCTGTGCATGAAAACTAGAAGAAAGAGATACTGAATGGACTGTGCAATCATTCCCAGCAAAGATTAAATACGTATATACTTCAGGGAAATGAAGCATGAGACCCGAGTCCACAGGTTCAGAACTGAATGAAGTTTGAAGTCAGGGTTGTCTTTCCATGTTTTCTTAGCTCAAGATGTTTAATTCAGTGCAGCACACAGTGACCCTCCAGAGGTATTCATAACAGCAAATTATTTCACTTGTCTATGATGCTGAACCTGGAGGAGTTGATGTATCACAGGTGTCTCTAAACACCATTCCATGGAATACCCAAAAACTGGAACCCCACTGCCAGACTCCTCATCTGTACCACAGCCATTGTGCTGGCCCAACTCCACTGAGTCTAAACTAATAGCTTTAATTCAAAGAACCTTTTTATACCTGATTTATAATAATAAAAGGGTCAGAAGAAAAAGAAAACTTTGCTTCTGCAACCCACCGTTAAACTAGGAAAAAACTGGAACAATCAAAACACGTTAAACAGGCTCATGCTTTCCTGACCCACAAAACCCATCCCTGTGCACTAACCAAACCAGAGCAACCCCCACAGCCTTTGAAAGGCACCGAGTAATTTCTGCATATTTTGACAAAACTTTTATCTACTTTTGATATAACAGAGCAAAACTCAAGGTAATTCCCATCATCACCAGGGCAACTTTTCTTCAACACAACTCCATATTTCTAACTACATTATTTCCTCATATTAACTGGCATGTTTGCATCATATTTTCTACACATCCAGTGGTTATCAGGACAGCTGCTAAAGGTTCACTGCTCTCCTAACAGAGTCATCATTTATGTGTTGGTGAGAAATTGTTAATGTTGTAGATGGAAACTTACATGGTACCACCTCAAAGTGGCATTAGAGTGGAGACCAGAAGCACCACAGCTTATCACTGATGTTATCAGTGTAAATAATCTAGAAAACATAACATTTCTCAGAGTGCACCAATACTCTCTCATTTCACTACTGAAACTTTTTATAGAGAGAACCAGAGATGCCATTCACCTAGAAAGGCTTTTTCTGCCATATGAACAGCTTTTTTTGTCATGCAGCACACCAGAGAAAATGATCTATGGCAAGGCAGCCCAGCTACAACAAGTGGACAACTTGTGGCATATTAAAAAGTGTAGTTGAAATAGCTTTAAAATTTATAGCTTAATTATAAAAACACAATTTAAAGCTCGTGTGATGGAAGCAGAGGGAGGCCCTCAGAAGTTACTTTCAGTTCAGCAAAATTTACTGCAATTAAGACCGCAGAAATAAGCCATAAAGAAAGTTCAGTAGTACTTTGAGGTCTACATTTATGTCCACTACTTTAATGCATATTTTTATTCATGGCAAGTGCCATGAAGCTGTGACAGCTCTCTCAGCCTCCTTGGCACTGGGCAGTCATTGCCTGTTCAGAGCTGGAGGAAGGTTGGCTTTCACTGGGCTTCACTGGGCTTCACTGGGGTCCACTGGGGTCCACTGGAGTTCACTGGGGTCCACTGGGGTTTATTGGTACCCCAGTCACACCGTGCAGTTGTGGTTGTGCCATGACCCACCTTTGTGGCAGACTCAAACAAAAAAAGTCTTGGGTTTTTACACCAAATTCTCCTTTAAACACTGTTGTATACAGATAACACACACAAAAGGTAATAAATATTCCGCCATCATGTAAAACCAGATCTCTGTTAATAAACATCCTGTTATAATGAACTGTATCAGCAAAGCCCTACAAAAAAAGAATCTGAAGATTCTCACAAAACAAAACTTCTCAGTCCTACAAACAAACATCCTGCCAGAAAATCCTGTCATTGTATAGGATATCATCATTTTGAACATCTGAACAAGGCTACGTGCCAAGGAATCACACGCAATCCTCTTTTGAATGCTATAAAACCTGAAGACATATTTTGGGGAGTTAGGAGCAAGGAAGGGAGAAAAGAGACCAGCTACTCCAGCTGGGAATCGCTCCCCAACCTCTCCTCACCTCTTCTCTTCGCCACCGCATGCTGCCCGACTGCCAGTGGAGACCGAGACTGTGCCAGCCTGCAGAGAACTGAGACGTGAGTTTGCCTTGTCCCTCTAACTTTCCATATTTCTGAGGGCCAAGAGGGCCAGCAAGGCCCAGCTCCGCACAGGTCGGTGCAGCACCCCGGCACTGTGGTTTGGTGTGGACAGCAGAGCCCAAGCACCCTGGCTGCATTCCAGAGGGCTCAGACCTTCTCCTGCTGAGAACATGGGAGAAAACAGAGACAGGAAAAAACGCGGTGAAACCGGCTCTTCCCCCTCCACACACACATGCACACACGGCTTTCTGGCAAAAAGGTTAGACTATGTGGTGTTATTCTTTCTCTCTGCTTCTAAAAATTAATCTTGGCATTTTTTCAATCTTTCCTTGTTCTCTCTCTCTCTGCATCTCTTAGCAATTAATTAATAAAAAATCAGTTTTTGAAATAAACGGATAACTTGGTTTAAGTTTTAATTTTGTTGGGGAAAATATTCAAATCTGAAGTTCTTTCTGCAATATTTAAGCAGATTGTAAAAAACACCAAAAGAGGTCCTTGTCTATGCAGCAGTAGGAACTTGAGAGCAGCCAACACCACACTGCCAGAACCAGCTCCCACCAGAGCCTGTGCTCTTACCAGAAATCAGCTGTGAAAATACACAGAGCCTTGGATTTTTGGCACCAGCCATGTCTCCCTTCCCCTAATGCTCAGGCAAATTAAAACACTGCATAAAAGAGCAGATTTCAAACATCCTCACAGATAGAAAGTATTAGAAGGGAAATATCAACACATTTTCTCAAAAGCATTTGAGTGTCTTGGTTCCTGAGTAGAATCTTGTCATTAGTCAGAGAATCTTCTCATCACTGAGTGTGGGACTTTGCGGAGGTTTAGATGAAATCCAAGATAATCTCTGTTGTTTTGTTCCTGGTACTTCACAGTTGGTACCACCAGGGCCATGTTAGGACACCAACATTGTGATGGAACTGCTTAGAACAACCTTGAAAGGGGCTGTTTTGGCCCAGTGGTAAATAAAAGGAGATGAAGAGTGCAGGAACTAATGCCTGTAAGTTTATAGGCAAGGACTCTACAGAGGGCTGCACACTGATTGCAGGCAAGAAGAAAGCGGAAAAAAAGCTCCGCATTATGTTATCTGGTCCTTTCTTTTTTATTAAGTTTTTATTTGTTTGCAATTTCAAAAATATAATTAACAGTTCCCAGGCAAAACTGAAGAGGTGGAATACTAATGGAAATTTTAATCTTCAGCATAAGAAATCAAAAACATTTGAATAGCCTACGCACACACACACATCCATTATTTAACACTTGAGACCAATTCAAATGTAATGTTTTCTTGCCACCCAGGTTTCCATTGCTTTCTACTTTAAAATCTTTTTAGCAATTCCATTTCTATGCCCTCCTGTGCCTTTGAGAGACAATATATTGGTAAGTGTCATGTTTGTAGAGGTAAGAATAGTAATCTTAAAACTATGGCCTTGGTTTGTCATAAGTATAGGGCAGGTGCGATATTTCTGCCCTCCATTTATTTATTTAGGTTATGGCCCTTACAAGCAAAGTAAAATAATCCTGGAATGCTCATGCAAAAGTTTCTGCTACCTCAGAGAGCTGTTTTACTTGCCCTCTTAATTTCTTTCTTTTTTTCTTTCTGGACTGCTCAAGATTCCTACAACAACTCAGAGTTTTCCAGCTGTGTTTTCTCTTGTCTAGGAGGGATATTCCACAAAGCCAGTCTTAAATACTCTGTGAATGAATCAGTGAGTCACAGAGAAGGGTTGGTTCCTGGTACAGTCCCCCCCACTGGCCTCCAGCCACACATTGTATTTTAGAGGATGCTGTGATGTCACATAACAGTTTGTGCATCAGAAGGGAGATCTCTTCTTTGTGTTTCATAGCTATGAGGTGATTTGGGTCTAAGCTATATATGTGAATGTATAGAGGTACATTTGTATATATACCTCACCTATAAGCCAGAGGCATCTACACTGATTGTCCAACAGCAGAGTCACCAATTCCAACCCCACTAATGCTCCTTTGAGAGCTGAGACAGTACCACTGACCATTTATTCTTCATTTCAGGTTAAGAGAAGTGTCCGGGCTGACACTGACACCCATCATAGCAGTGAAGGAAGGAGAGGCAAAGAAGATTAAAAAAAAAAAAAAAATAAAAAAAAAAAAAAAAAGGAAAAATGAAACAGGAAAAATGAAGGATAAAAATAGAATAAAGAAAAGAAATGGGAAGTATAACAACTTCACTGCAGGTGTGAATTGCTGTTCCTTGGTGTTACATCTCAGTAAACAGACTAAATGGTTGGTGGTGTGTGACTGCTTTCCAATCAGTGAGAGCAACGTGCTGTGACTAGTAATGGATCATCTTTCAGCCTTCCTTTCCTTGGGGTATAAAAACAAAGGCAGTGATCATGGCAGTCCTGGACTGAGAGGAGGATGGCTGCTCCATGCACTAAGGCCAAAACTCTCTAATTTCAGAAGTGAAAATCATCATTACAATTTAAACAGAGTTTCACAAGCGGTTTGATGTGTTAGTAAGAAATACTACAGCCATAAATGAACTTTCCCGCCCCTCTGAGGCCAGAGCACCGTTCTAAGCATCCCCCCCTTGACTTGTTTGGACTGCCATTTGTGCCACAATGAAACCTGAGCAGAAGCAGTTGTGTTTCCTGACAAAGACATGCCAGAGAGTCACACTTAATGGTGTCTGCAGGTGCTCTGGACTCCCAGTAACTACCCAATGCTGCAAAAAATTGATGAAACTTGCATTTACATGCTCAAAAAAGCACAATATGCACTAACAGTCTAAACAATCAGCTACAACAACAAAGATATTGCAGAGGGCCCCATTCCACTGTCCCTGCCCACCCTGAGTTTTGCTGCCAATATATTACATTTCTAGGAATGGCAGATTTCCATTTCCTAGTGGAAGGCCACCATGGAGAGCTGCATCCTTGCCTAGAATGGTTAATGCCAGCTCAGGCTGCCAAGAGGTGACAGGAATTTAAAAAAGAGAAGCTCAGTTTGTGTATTTGATTCCTGCATGATTCAGACACCTGTATGGGGATCAAAGCAGGCAGATGTAAGTTTTACCTGAATATTGAACCATTTATGAGCTATGCCATCACTTGCCGTTTCTGACTTGCTCAGACATTCCTCACCCCCACTTTTAAACTACTGAAGGCAAAGTTTAATTTCTTCTCTTACAGAAAGAAATTCTAGTTCCTGCAGGGCTCTGAATGATATTGAATCAATGTCAAGTGCTCAAATTCTTTCTCATACATCAGCATGGCAGTTGAAAGAAATGGAAATTTCCTTCTTGTGATTTCACCAAGTCCTGATCTTGTTTAAGGGCTGTAAGAGACAATTTTGTGGTTTTACTGTCGAGTTTTAAGACCTTCCTATAGACAATATAGCTCAGCCATTCTCCTAAGCCCACAGGGAACCTGGCAATCACTGTCCTTTAAGGGTATTAGAATACTCTGATCCTGCTGACCAATATTGTCTTACTCTCCCTTTATATCTGTTTGTTTTGTTTCTCTGTATCTAAGGGCAGACATGGATTATATGTGAAAGCAAATGCTGTTTTTCCAGCATGGCAACCTACTGCCTGGGGTTGCCACCTTAGAGAGAGAAATTGGATGTAAATAATGTCACTTTATGTACCAAATAACATTTATATGCAGTAAAATCCTCCCTTCAGATACTAACTGCCTACTCTCCTTTACAAGCTAACACTTAGCAATTAAGCCACTGAACATCTGGGCTTCCAATCACTCAGTAATAATTTAAATCAAAAAGAAGATCCACTGAATGCCTCTATGGGTCATAGTGTGGAAGATAAGCCCAAAGCAAAATAACTCTGTGGCTTACACAGAAGGGCACACTCTGAAAACAGCTGATGCCTCTTATTCAAAATTTACTAAAGCAGTGTAGGAAGCTGAGCATCCTCATGATTTATGTGGATAAATAACTTAGTGTGATGCAAAGGTTTGCACATCTTTATTACAATAAAACAACACCTGGTGCCCTTTTGCTACCATCTGCATGTTCCAAATAATTTGGTCAGCATTACTGGTTGGGAAGGAGGCCAGGGAGTCAAATTATTCACTAAATGGGGTGTGTGAACAGAGGAATTACAAGCAGATTTTTGAGGTGTGGTAACAACACAACTTCCCCACATGTTGCCCCAGCTGACACCCACTGGGAGTGGGAATGGATGGGAATGGAAGGTGTCCATTTACCTGTGGAGCTTCCTTAAAACTGCTCCTGGATGCACCTCACCTGCCTGGACTTCCCATGAGAGGGAGAGGACATTGCAGTCAACACCTGTCCCTTATGACTCATCACAAAGGCTGTCGGTCCCAATGGGATCTGCATGTCCATGCTTCAGATTCCCCATCATTTCAGAAACAAATAAACAAAGTGTACGTATTCAGCATTCTCCTCTGAAAATGTTTTTCTTTTTGTTACACCCATTCCTGTTCACAGACCTTTACCTAACTGAGAGGAGGAGAAGGAAATAGCAGCACACTGAATGGAAGACTCCAAATTCTCATGGACACTTCTCCATCACTTTTATGCTATGAGCAAGCTGGTTGGAACTGAGGGAACCAAACTGCACACCAAGAGCCACTCATACAAAACAATTTATCTTCAGAAATTGTGAAAGATGTGCTTCCTTCTTCCAAATGCATTTCAGTCCCTTGTTTATTCAGTTTATCTAATGTGGAGGCTCTTTAGCACCTGGAATTCCACCTCTTTGGACAGGGCAGATGGAATTCACGCACTTCTCTTCCCCTGTAACTGTGAGGAGTTGTGAGCATCCAGAGACACAACTTCAGACACCACCACCCATGGGTGCTGGGACCTTCCGGCACCTCCCATGGAATGCACCTTTCAGCAACTTCCCACATTTTCATGCTAATCAAAGGCTAAATGCTGGAAAGAGTCCATGTAATGTCATTAAAAACAAAATACTCCATTAGACCTATAAATATTTTATCAATTAGACTGAGAAAAATAAGGAGTGTGCAGAGGTGGGGTGTCCAGTCCAGGAAATGGCACCTGTGCTTGTGTTATCCCCTTCTTCCCTACAAATTAAGTTGCTGTGGAGCAGCGCTGACCCCTTCACAAGCCAGTGACAGTCGAGCCAGTTAACATTTATAGGCATTACAGTATCTGTAAAACTGACTTACCTCTTCTTTTGTAAACACTATTTTTCATGAATTACTGCCCCATCTGCTTCAAAAAGCATTGACCTGAAACATGGAATACAAGTCAGTAGCCCAGAAGCAATGTTTCATGTTCATATAAAAAACAGTGTAGTGAGGTTATTTTGGAGCACAGAAAAAACACAAAATCATAATTTGGGTTTCCTTCAAGTGCTCTCCTAGCAATCACTTCAGACTAAAAGTGCGGCAGCTGGGAGGTTAGCTCCCGCCTTTCCCGTCCCCCCCCAGCCACGTGGTCCCCAAACGCCCCAGCAAAGAGACACACAGAGGCCATAGGAGAGGGAAGCAGAGAGAGGGTTTATTCACATGGCCAGGGTATATAAAGGGCTTTAGGGGATGCTGCTCACAGCCTTATAGGAGTTGAGGGTTAAAGAACCAATGGGGAAAGGGTTAACAGCAGACCAAGAAAGGGAGGTTTCACATCCCCTGGCCAAGGTACATTCTTGCATACTAATTAGGAAGATAAGGGGTCTGGGGAAGGAGGTGATTCAGGGGAAAAAGCAAAGACTCCATTTTACAGTACAGTAAAAAAGCCTCATGTTTATAAAACACTTTGGTTGGTTTCTTCGTCTCCTTCACAGGCTCACTGTTACATACAAGGTGCATTTTTATATTCAAAATCTACTCCTGTACCTAAAACTTACTGCTGGCTTATCCCCTAAAGTATTTGAACATAAAAGAGATCTAATATGAAAATTATCCTCTGTGAATAAAATATAAACAACATTAGTTTGGGGTTTTTTTTAATTACTGAAAGCTCCATTGAAAAGGAAAGAATGTGTAAGTATCTGCCTTTCATAACGCAATGTAATTCTAGAAATTTGAGGGAATCAGAAACAAATTTATAGTGAATGTTTCTCACAACTGTGAGCATTCTTTTATTAATGCAAAAGGTTATTTACAGCAAATGCAAATAGAAACAGAAGAAGACATAACAGCAGAATTCTTGGATATCCTGGGGATAGTTAGCTTACTCGGAATTATTTTAATACTCTAAGAGGAAGCGAAAAAGAAAGAAAGAAAAAGAGAAATGCTTCTGTATTATTAAAGCACAGCTCCACTGCCCAGATGGAGGATGTAATTGAGCAAATCCACAGTTAACATCAGTGTAAGTGGGCTTATTTATACCAGCTGAGGGTTGGGACAATAAATAATACATATAAAAGGCTTGGATACTGTTGGACCATTCAAATTTCATCGAACTTTTTTTCTTTAGATTTCTAAAAAAACCACAGAGTGGAAACGAAAGTGCCCCAGTCTTTTAAGTCATCATGTTCTGCATGGAAAACTTGTCTCCCTTCCAGCAACTCCACAGGAATTATATGAAAAATTCTCAGATTTCTGGTCTTCATTTACATGAGCACAGACAATGTCGGGGAAATTTGCCAAAGACAGAGTTGGCATTTCCTCTTTTTTGTTGTTTTGTTTTCCCCTTCGAAACAAGGGGCAATCTCAGGCAGTGTTCCCTGTCCAGGGCTGGGAAATGACACTGCTAAATACACTTTGTGCCATTCCCAGTTCCACAGGCTCATCTTCTGCATGGAAATCCAATCCTCTAAACCAGGTTAAGGTAAATTTGCAAACGGGAATTCACACAACATCAAAGCATATGATTCAGACACCACCAGTATTATGAACAGTCATAAGGCCTAATTTGAAATATATACACCAAGGAAGAATTCCCAAACTTAAGCAGTTACCAAATTGCTCAGCAAACAGTGCCAGCTGTACAGGTCATTTCCAGCAGTTGTAACTTGGTTATTTAGGTATAGAATTCAGCCCACGTGGGTACACTTGAGGTTAAGAGGCAAGTCTGGACTCAAGCTTTACATTAGTGAAAAAAAAATGTGACATCTACATTGAAACTGGAACGGATGGATTTGTAAATCTATGTCAAAATCCCTCCCGTTAATTTGTCACACAGCAGTTTTCTCTTTACGTCAGTGATGCTCTTCAAGGCTCTATTTTTATTGGCCTGGTACTGTGTTTTTTAAAATAACTTTTGGAAAATCAAAGTGGTTTTATGTTTTCATATGAACAGCAGTGCAAGTTGCTGCTGGGGTTTTTCCTGTGGTCACTGACACCTGAAGGTTGCCATCAGCAAATTTGGTCACTGACTTTATTGACAGGTGTGGCATGACAGAGTGAAAAGCTTGAGTGATTCGCTGATTGACATTATCAGAGCACTTTTTATTCCCACAACAATGACCATGACAACAGTCTGTACGATGAAGATGAAGGGAGAATATGAAAAAAATTTTCCTATGGAAAATTGTTTGTGCCTGGAAAGTACACAGGATGTCAAATGACTCTGTACCTCGTGCTGGTTCCCACCTCGCCCTCAAAACCAAACTGACATTTTCATACCAAATTGCACTGATGTTCCAAGCACTGCCAGCACCTCTTTGCTATCAGCAGGGTTTCTGCCTCCCAGAAGAATTGTTTGTGTGGATTTTGATGGGAGCTGCCCAGGAATCATAAGAAAATTATTTATTCGTGAAAGTAAAGATAACACACTCCACTCACTAACACAGCTTTACCTGTGTGAGCAGAAGACAAAGATGTGTTTATGGGATCCAAAACCACCAGCACCCACCACCTGCTCACAAGCACTCACACTGCTGATGGATTTTCTCTTCCAAACTGATAATACAATTAATAAACATATGACTTACATTGTAGAACAATGATTCTCTAGTGTCGTGCTAATTAAAAAGCCAGTATTACATTACTTCCTCAAGGGCTCATTTTATAATTTTTAGGATTATAGCACATTGATTAATTTATACAAGTTTTTAATCCCCTAGTATTTAATGAAGTCTAGGAACTTGGGACCATGTGCATAATTCAGATTTGTATAATTTTATTACATGGGAGAAAAGTTAAACTGGTCATGTACTACTTCACATAGAAAAGTGCCTGAGCACACCAGTTCCACCAGCAGCCTATTAACCATTTGCAATGAAAACATTTGAGCCTGAATTAATTCTAGGGTTATTAGATTATTTTTCAGCTTGCTAAGGACTCCAACAAGCATTGCTTGTCTTCTGTGCTTGTCAACTGCCTTTTAATTAGCTACTGTGGAACAACTGAGCACAGTGGGAAACTAATATCTGCTCAAGTTATCTTCCACATCATTTAAGAGAGCCTTGAAAACGACGTTGTCATTATCCTGCCCAGCTCAGATTCACCCACCCTATGAGTTAAAATGGCTTGCTGCAAACAGGTTCCAAAACACACTGCAACTCAGCACTGCAGGAACTAGCAAAAGAAATGGGTGAAGACAAAATACTCTACAAAGAGAAAATGCTGAATGGTGTTTCAGGCTGGTGTCTAGTTCATTTTTACAGCCTCAAAAATGCAGCTCTATCAGTTGTTAAAATGTTAGACCCACCCACAAATCGTAGGCTTCAAAATGAAAGAATTTTATTTTAAGTCTACCGTACACAGTGTAAAATATCTCAAAAGCTGCAGTTTCAGAAACCATAATCCCGAGTCTAAACCCAAGCCTTCTTATACCTCATGGGGGGAAACAAAACAAACAAACCAACCCAAAAGAAAACACAGGCACTGAATTCTGAAGTCATGTTTAACCAGACCTCATAGCAGGTCAGGGACAGACTCCAACTCTCAGCATTAGTCAAGAGAAACAGAAAATTTTTGGATACTTAGGTCATGTTTTCTGGTCATGTGATGGCTAAGGACAAATATTATCAAATCTCTACAAAATGTCGATGCAAAGGAAGGAGACTGATTATTCCAAGCACTTAGGGTTATTATGGGGGGAAGGGAAGGAGGGTACAGTTCTATTTAACAGCACCTCCAGACTCTGTAATCCTTTTAATTCGAATTTGTGAGACATAAAAAAAAGATAAAAATGGAGGAAACTTGCACAGTCACAAGTACAAGCTGAGTCTGACCAGTGAATCCATTTAAAGACAAGATTTATGAGCCACCCCTTAATGACATGTTGCATAAAAATGTTCTTGTTTTTGTCATTCGTTAGTTTTACAGGCCAGCCTTTTTGATTTTCTCCTTCTCTTTAACTCAGATTTCCTCAAGTTAGATGATAATAAGGCATTACAAAAAAGACACGTGGATGTTGGTTAAGTAATAATTAGAATTGATAAGCACGTTGGTCTGCACTGTGAGAGCAGGGGATTTACATTCTGCTTCACATCACTTTACAGTTTGGCAGCATCTCAACCCTCCCTTCACACAGCTGTAACCAACCCAATGTGGCATCTGGCTGGGTGGGGATTGACAAAGACATTTGCTGGGGTATTTATGTTTTCCAAACAAGTGAGCTGGCATGAAATAAACCTCTCCTTACCCCCTCGCACAGATACTCAATGATGTCGTTACTCAGGAGAACACCTACAGCAAGACAGGAACAGCAACTGTGTTGGTAAAGGTGGTAAGTTGTCTCTACCAAGTGATAAAAGCTGTTCCAAAACCTAATAATTAACTTGAGTTCCCAGAGTCTTTAAAGAAAATTCCTTTTTGTTCCCATTTTGGAAAGATCTAACACTGACAGCTATACTAAAATTTAGACTTTGGTGCTAAAATGTACTCAGCCATAAAACATTTATCACCGCTTCCAGAGGAAACACCTTTGGATAATTAAAGACCTGGGTTTATTCTGATGCAGAGTGCAGTGCCAGGCAGAGGGGTAATTACACAGCAGGGAGAAGTGTGTCTGGGAAGGTGGGGGGAAGAAAAGGCCCTTATTTATTTCAGCTCCTCACAATTATATTCATTTTCTACGTGTTTTTTTGAAAATCACACTGGCCTGTCACGTTTTCCCTCTGGACAGCAGAAAATGATTAGGGCTATGAGCAAAAGTCCTGTTTTGCTGTGACAGTGAGGAGCTCAGAGACAATGATCCCTTGGGCTCATCGTCTTGGGCAGCTCAGACACAGCACACGTAACGAGGCTTCTCTGGAACAGCTTTTAATTGTGTTTTGGTTCATTTAACTTGCAATATTTATCTAAGGAAAAACTAATTCTATTTATATTTTCTCTCATTTTGCATTTTTTCAAAAGCAACATTAAATGCAAACAATTACTTTTTAAAATAACTATTTGGAAGACAGAATATGCAGAAATGAGACCTGAGCGATACCATAAAACCTTTCATCACCCACACACAGCCACTGGAAGGAATCTTGTGACAGGAGGTGGTAACCAGGTGAGTGTTGGCTGGAGAAGTGAAAGGACAAGAGGGAACAGCCTCAGCCTGTGCCGGGAGAGGTTCAGGTTGGACATCAGGAGGAATTTCTTCCTGGAAAGCGTGGTCAGGCATTGGAAGGGGCTGCCCAGGGAGGGCTGGAGTGCCCAGCCCCGGAGGTATCCAAGGCAGGACTGGCCGTGGCACTCAGTGCTCTGGGCTGGGGAACAAGGTGGGCATCGGGTGGGCTCCATGGCCTGGGAGGGCTTTTCCAACCTCAGTGATCCTGTGATTCTGTTTCTGGGATGTACTTTGGCAAGTCAAATAGAAGTATCTCCTTGCAGACTGCACAAGCTGTCTCCAATTAAAATATTATTCAGTATCATTCTTTAGGTTTCCATTAAAAATTCTATGGATGTTTTTGGAGTGTTTTTACCTCAGCACTGTCAGCATCACCAGAACTCACTACTCTCACTGGTTACCACCCTTTGGCTACCCCTTATTGCCCAGCCATGTCCAGTCCATTCCAAACATGCAGCACTTGTTAAAAACCTGTGCAACTGTGCCAGCCCTGTAGGATCCTGGATGTCTCTAAGCCCCTCCTGCAGCAACACAATCCCCGGTCCCACATTCCTCTGCTGGAACCTGGTAACTATTTCCCTGAGCACATGGGATGTTACAGGAGCTGGTGTTACAACATCTTCGCTTTGTATGTTACCTGGGTTTCAACACCCATCTCAGGGCCAGTGACACTGGTTCTGATATGCAGCCAACATCTGCGGCCAATCTGCTGTCAGAAGACTCTGCTTTAATTGCTCGTAGGTTTCTCCTCTTTAATTGCTCTGACTGACATTTCCCATTCCAGGCTGATGTTTGCCTCAGGCTTTTTTTAAGTTTCAGCAAAAATGATTCAGCTTTTTCTAGAGTATAATTTATGCGGAAAACACATTGTTCTTACCACAGTAAATTTTGCCATTTTATTGAGACATTCTAATACCCTCTGATTTAGAATAGTGGCCTGATGTTTTACATAAGTTAATGTATGAAGAGGCTGGAAATGTTATCCGAATTTAGACAACTTAGGAGTTGGCAGATAACATACTTCAAGAAGAGGGAATTGTAATGCTGCAAATTGAAACATTCAGAAGTCAGGAGTGGCAGAACTGAGCAGCAGCTTTCCCTGTACGTAGGTACTGTGATTCCATATCATCTATCCTTGCATTTCATCATTCAGAAGCCCAGGTGGCTGAATTAAGGTTGCATATCGTGCATTTCCCAAGCTCTGAGGGTTTTGTGTTAGTTGTTTTTTTGCAAACTACCTCATTCTTTTAAACTCTGGTTGATTCTGTTTTGAAGTTTACAATAAAATAGAGCTGAATGCAACATTTACTTGCTTCAAAATACGAATCTAGGATTCTCTACCTAAACTCTGTTGAAAACACATAAAGGTCTCATGCTAAAAAAAACCCTAAAGCAGACACTTGGTCAAACAAGGCATTGTTGGGGTGGGTTGCCTTGGAGGGCTTGTGTAGCTGAGTTTAGTAACATCAGGGATCCTGTCTGCAAGATGTGTTCAGCAGGAGGATTTCTAAATGATTTATGAACCGCTGAATCAATAAGCAACCACTGGTGTTGAAAATGTCTTTTGAAGTAAGATATCCCAGTCTTCTTTTACGAAGCCTGCCTGGAGTCCAAAATAAGGAAGCAGGTTGAAGATTACCATCTCAACTGGCTCTTGAGGAGTAGGATTTCCTAAGGAAATCTTTCCTAGTCATTTAACCACTATTGCCCCTCAGACAAAGGTTCTGTTGGAACAAAATTGGAGAAACAGCCATGAAAAAGCTGTGGGATCTCTGCAGCGCTAGAGTAGAGAGTTTCTAGGCTGCAGTTGAGAAGGGCTAGAAATTGCCTGTACAGAGTCCCAGAGCCACAGAATGGGCTGGAAGGGACCTTAAAGACCATCTCCTTCCACCCCCTGCCATGGGCAGGGACACCTCCCACCAGCCCAGATTGCTCCAAGCCCCATCCAACCTGGCCTTGGACACTTCCAGGGATGGAACAGCCACAGCTTCTCTGGGCAACCTGTGCCAGGGCCTGCCCACACTCACAGCCAACAATTTCTCCTCCTTCAGTCTGAACCTAGATGCAAATGGGATTATTGTCAAGAGGAAAATGCCAACACTTTGAAACAATTCGATTTTTACATCACACATAATTTTGTGCTTAGATTCTGCATAAAGAATGTTCAACAAAAGCCCACTAAACATACTAGGGCATGAAGAAAACTTTCTTTTAAAAAACTTTCCCATTTAGAAATGCCACAGCCATTAGCAGTGAACTTCAGGGGCTCTTTAGCTGTCCTTGAGATACAGGAGCACGCCAAGAATGCTGTCCCCAGAGCCAGGGACTCTCCACACACACGGAGTGGTGCAACAAGCTCTGAGCAAACTGGTGGAAATCGAAGGCTTTGGGGTTTGTTGCTGAAGAGAAGAAAATCTTATGCTTCTAACTTCAGGGAGGGGTCCAAGAGCTGCTGGGTTCACTGTCACAAATCCGTAACCTCAACATGATCCTTCAGCGTGCAGGATCGTTAATGTAAAACCAAGATCAGGCTCCCAGGCTTCTGGGCTACCAACCTTTGGATTAAGAGCCTCTGGCAATCACTGTTAAAATTTTATCCCTCACCTCTAAGTTCTGAGAAAGAGAACAGCAAGATTTATCAATGCAGACTTCCCTCCAGAACAACCTGAGTCAGAAATTCTGAGTCTTGATGTTCTGCTAAGAACACCCATAAAATCTGCTACCAGGAGTTGTATGACTCCACCAGAGTGACAGAACAGCAGCCTCACAGTACTAGCAAAAGTGTCACATACTCATGGTTTCAACCAATAAGCTGTGACAGACATCCTTCTAATAATCTTCCGAGAAAAAAACCCAACTTGCTGAGTTAAAATTCCTGCCCCAACCATGATAATTATGTTCAAAGCCACGAGAAGTACCAGATACTGGAACGGACTGAACTTCGCTGACTATCATCTCCACAGATTAAAGATTTTCTCTGATTTATTTTTTTTAGGGGGGAGATAACACCAGGCATCTGGTTGAATTTTAACATTTCTTAGTACAGATTTGACAAGACAACAAATTCACAGTTAATGAATTCAAGGCTCCATGAATATAGAATAGCTCTAGCTTCATGAGGATGAGCATTACCTCCAGAAAGCTCAGCTACAGAGCAGAGATGCTTTATTTTGCCAGGAAGGATACCAGCTATGTCACCATAAAGAATCAGCTGATTTCCTTTGGGATCACCACTGGTTCAGAACAGTTCCATCTACTTAGGATAAGAAACACCAAAAACACAAGCAAGCAACCATGTCTGGCTGATTATCTTCCCCTTCAATGAAGTTTCAAATTCCTCATGACATGTCAGTGATGGATGCAGAGTTTTCAAAAGACCCAGTGGCAAGAATGAAAGCACTCTGAGTGTGAAGAAAAAGAAAAAGCTCATCAGAGTTTACAGAGGGAGAAAAGCTGGCACAGAAAGAAGGGTCTTTGACTTGATGTCTGATCAAACTATTCCAAATGGCAGATGGATCCCTGAAAGCAGAGGAGTTCTGTGCTGCCGGCAAGTACTTCTGCTTAAAATGTACTGGAACCTGGAAACAATAGGAAATAAAGCAGAAGAGCTCAAAATGTGATGGATAATGTAGACATCTGTCATAATTATGCTGCATGGATGCAGGAAAACGTTCCCATAAATATTCCCTCTGGTATTTGTAGCCATTTGCTCTGGTCACACTGACTCACCTGGCCATAAGCATTCCACAGACTGGCACAAATATTTGTAGAAAGCAATTTAGAGCCATGGAAACAAAACTCCATCTGCCTGGGTACGTTCCCTGCATTGTTCTCAGAGTCAGGCATTGTAAAATACCAGAGCAACAACACACAATGTGACACAGACATCTCATCCTGGGCCTCTGCCACAGGCACGGTGAACACAGAGCACAACCCAGCCATGCAAGGGCCACAGCACACTGGGGCATTGATCCTGCGAAATACTCCTGGGAAACTCATTTAAAGCAAGTGCAGCAAATGACTAGATATGGCAAACATGGATTTTGGTATCCAGCCTCCACAGAAATTACAATAACATTAATAGCATGGCATAGTTTCTGACCACCAGATCCAACAACATTCTCTGTGCCTCCTTTCAGAACGGGCAAAATGAGGACAGTCCATGTAATACCACTATTAATGTCATCCCTTTAAGTGTAGAAGAAGGGACTTTTTACCCTGTCTGTTTATTGTGAACAGCAATGGCTTACACAGGGAGCAAAGGCAGACCCAGATATAGCTGTCCTGTCCCCAAAGGTTTAAACTGCCTCTGTGTGTGTACATCCCTTCATAATCACAAAAACGAAGAGGACCTGTCAAACAAGATTATTTTAGGGGAAACCAGATAGCAAAGCATGAGCAATTACCTCACTAAATCAAGTAATCTCTTTAATCTTGAAAGGAAATTTCAAACTTGCCTTTCAGCAAGCTTTATTTCAGTTTCCACACTCAATTTAGGTGTAAAAAATGTTTGGTTTTGTTTTTAAGAAATGCATTGCAGGACTGAACTCAGAAGACTGTGTCTTGTTGGGTGTGAAGAAATTATTTAAGACAAATTACAGTGCTGTCACACTCATACCTCATAGTTTAAAATAAATCTTGTCATCTAATGATACAAGAGCTTGAGTTTGTTTAGCAAATATCTCAGAGGTATTTGTGTGGCACTACATTTCC
Source organism: Campylorhamphus procurvoides (assembly GCA_013396655.1). Classification (NCBI taxonomy): domain Eukaryota; kingdom Metazoa; phylum Chordata; class Aves; order Passeriformes; family Dendrocolaptidae; genus Campylorhamphus; species Campylorhamphus procurvoides. The sequence continues at coordinate 246,738 of WBMV01009092.1, read as the reverse complement.
CTTCGCCTTTAATTATAACCTATCATTTCAGTCCTCTCCCTCTGCAGCCTTCCATGGCTCATTGTGGTGTTTAACAGGTGGCATTTATCACATCTCTTCAGCTGGACTAAAGCACATAAAACCAGGGAGTCTGAGCACAACTGGCAAATCGCAATTAAAGAATAATGCCAGAACAAAGGCACCCTGAAATGGGATTTCTGCTCCCAGCTAACAACTTCCACGGCAAGAAACTGAGTCTCCGAAACAGTTTTGATGTCCCACCCACAGGTCTACTGAGGAAACTAAGGGAAAATTCCCCTTGTGTTTTAATTCCCATGCTATCCTATGGAAATGTCAAGGCAAACTTGACTAGAATCAGCCAAATCATGATAATTAATTCAAGAAAATACAGTCTGCAAGAGTCTGTTTCTCCCCTTCTTGCTTGTCCCTCAAGTCAGATAAGCTGTGAATTGTTCAAGGGGGTCCTCACTGAGGCAACAAGAAGAGGCGGAAGGAACTGTCACCAAATAAAAATGAGGTAAAGAACAGCTCCCCGGGACGTGCTACACCAAATCATTGTTGTTACAGGATTGAGAGAATTTCATGGACCAAAACATGAAAGCCAAGTGTAAGAAATACAATAACCAGTCTCTACAGGGAATGTGAAGCACATTGGAATTGGCAAGGGCCTTAATGACTAGGCCTGATTTTAAAAGATAGCATCTTATGTCGCAGATGTTATTTACTGTAAGCCAAGAATAATATTTATGGCTTAATCACCTGATCATCATCATCTGGTTTCTTAGTGACTCAGAACTGCAAGTACTTGGGAACACACGCACAGCACTGCAAGGCTGCCGCTTAAAATAGGTCAATTAGTGTTTTCCAGTCCATGAATTGCCAAGCCCTAAACTGAGATGGGCAATTTCGAGTTCTCTGACCAATGTAACATCACAGATCTCTTGAGACCCAGCTCTTCCTACTGGAGCTTCTGGTTCCTATGCTCACTAATTACAGTCACCTTGCAAAATGCCTCAGTGTTAAGCTGTGGTTGACATTAACAAGCTGTTAAATTAAATATTGATGCAGTTTTGAGGCCTCCCCTCAAAACTCAAACATCAGTGTGCCCATTCCATTAAGCAATTAGGACCATCTGAGCTCAGATGGAGGGGAACAGCAATTTTAAAAAGGCAATTGTATTTGCTTCATGTTTTCCCCCTCAGTTTCTGGCTGCTTCTTTTCCCTTCAGTGGAAGAACTGCAGCTGCTTCATCACTTCTGTCAGACACATTCCTCTTCTTGGGCACACTGTGCAAGTCTCACAGTGGTGAGGCCTTGCCTGATTGTATTGAGGAATATCATTGCTGAATTCTAGAGCTCATTTCATCAGGAACAAACTGACTTTTATTTCTTGGCTATGAGGCTTCCAATACTGAAATTTAAATTGAAAACTGCAAAAGAAGGGAGGAGGGGAATATCACAGCCCTGCTTGTTAAGTTTACAGTTTAATATCTCCATCAAAATCAGATTTATATGTATATATTTATCCTTTCTATTATACAGGATCTAATTAAAGATCTTTTTAAACACCACCTTTATTCCAACACTACCTCTGAATCAGAAGCTACTGTAAACTTTACCCGTCATAGTAATTACTGGAGCCAGTTCTCAGCATAAAAAAAAAGAGTAAATAAAATTCATAAGCTGGAAGCCTAACTCTACTACTTCAGGAATTTTGAGCAAAACCAATTTTTTTAAAAAAGGTGAAGAATTTGTGCAATTTCAGTAATCAATCATTCCTCAGCAAATGTCTTTCATTTTTAAAGCGGAATTTCCACTGGAGTCCATCTCAATCCTCTGGAGGAGTGAAATCCCTGCTAATGATTTCATTTCAGAACAAGAAAGATTTGCCTTCCCCTCTGTTCATGCCCCTTCAAGAGACGCTGTTGCTGTTGGCGCTGACGAACAAAGCTATTTGCTCATGACAAGAACAGGAAAATCTCCCTGATGAAAAGAGAGGCAGTTTTTGGTTTGTTTCTCAGTGAAATCAATAAACCCCAAAACCTTTGTGTCTCACTTTCCATTTTGGAAGGCACTGGACAGCTGCAGGGCACAACGGCGTTGCTTCATTATTCTCTCTGCTAGTCTTCAGATAATGCTATTTGGGATCAATGATCACCTCAGACATGCTAATACAAACACAATTTGTTTCCATGATAATTGGCACGCTGCTATTTAGTGCATTAGACACGGCTGCATGAATTAATCACAGATTCATACAGTGCCTGTGTGCACTGCAATTTGTCTTTCCAGAGTTGCTGCTGTCAGATCAAGTTTTTATCTAGCCTTAATTTTAAACATTTAATTAAATTAGTATTCACATTATAAAACATACAAAGAGGTCTCAATTACTATTGCCCTTCATGAAATGAATTAATTTAAGTTATAAATCCACTCTCCTCTAGAAAGAGACATCCAGAGAATCACTGTTTAGCTCATGGACTATCTGGTGTTTTCTTCCTGTCTAATTGAAATATCCTCACTGTGCTCTTACTGAAGTGCACAAAATGTCCATTTATCACTGGGCTTTTCATTTGCTTTTGAGACACGGGAATGACCCTTCATCTATTACTTCATTTAAATGTGACTGGGCCTTTTGGGGGATTCTGTCCCATAAGTAATGGCAAACATGCTGAAAATCAAACCTTTAAGACCATCTCTGGCCTCCACATTTTGCCAGATTACTCTTTTAAATGAACCTTTTCTCAAATTATTGTGCCAGTTTTTCTCCGTGTTTCAGCACATTTCACTTCCAGAAGCTGTATCCATGATAGAAAAGTAGAAGGAAACAAAAAAGAATTCAGCATTAGCAAATTTTCCAAATGGATCTTTGACCCTAAGTGTCAGCCCACACTGCAGGCTGTCCTTGCCCCAGCTGCTGCTCTCCATCCTTGGCTTCCTGGACATTCCCAGGCATGACTGAGTGCAGTTTAACCCACTGCAGCTTTCACAAGAGCCCACCACGTTAACAATTCTCTCTATAGGTAGTTGCTGTTCATCTGTCTGCCTTCACCTGCACCATGTGTGCACTGCCCACCACCTTTCTCCTTCCCTCTGGGCAGCTGCCAAACTCCAGGTGAACTTCCCTTCTAGAAGTGAGCCCATCCAGGTGCACATTCCCTTCACATGCAGGCCTTCACTTACCTCCCCTTGAGCAGCAGTGATGCCTCTCCTAGGAACAACTCCTGGCCTTCCTGGGCACAGCTCAGGACTTACCAATGCTCCTTCTCCATCAGCTCAGGCTTAGGAGGTGCTGACTTTTCTAAAGGGACGGATGAATCATGTTTTAGTCAAGAAAGGACTAAAAATATGCTCCCTTTGCTTGTGTGAGAAAGAAGAAGGGATGAGTTTCTAATAGGAGGCAGGAAAGTTGTGCAAAGCCAAACAGAATTGGTGGAATGGATGCAGGAGGGGACTAGGGGGTGAAAAGAAAGGCTAAAGCCTGGAGCTAGAAATGTGGCAGCACAACTTCACATATTGGCAAGGAAGCCAAGAAACAATATCAGCAGGTAGTGGATGAGAGGATAGGAAAGGATTAATAATTCAAAGCTAGCTTAGAGTGGCTTAGTCTCCATGCTCAAGATACAGATTGAAACAGTGAACATGGGTGGCTCAAAAGAGAACCTTCTGTCCAGGCCACAGGAGAGCACTTGTCAGACACCACAGAATGTAGGACAATTTCCTCTTCCCTGTGCAGCCCATAGAGAGGATTATCCAATGAATAGAAAGGTTTGTTCACCAGTAGCTCTATTCTGCATCACAGACACTCAGCTAATGCTCCAAAGCTTGTCTGAGAAAGAGGAGAGCAAAACTATTACCACAAATTTGTGCCAGAAATCTGCTTTTGGAATGGAGGTTCCATGGCTGCTGAGCCAGGGCAGGTCCTTAAATGAGAGCTGTATCATTTAAGCTTTTCTCCTTGCCTTAGCAGGCATAAGAGAGGACTGTTCAGCAAGCTCTCTGCTCACCATACATGAGATTTTCTCTGTACCATATGGTTAATCTGGGTGTCTTCATAGGAAATGCATTTCAGAGAAACTTTCACTGATGTCCATACAGAGAACCCCTTACTTTAACACACACCCATCTCATTTCCTGAAAAATTCTTCTAGGCAGAATGATGTAAACCTGATTCATCTCCTGTAAGCCAAATTCATATTCTACTAGCAAAAGGATACACTCTGTCTCGTGGCCATTGAAGATGCACAAGAAAACAAGAACTCCTGCAGTTGTCTAAAGTTATAACCATCTCCAACCTCAGTGTCAAAAGCACTTCAGAATTTCTGAGGTAGTTCCTGAATTACTCCAGAAGTCATTATAAACACAGCTTTGTTGTTGGACTCCAAGAATTTTCAACCTAAATAAACAAGAAATTCAAGGAACAATAGCAAAACAAGCTCACAAATAAAACAGCAGAGAAATACGTCTCAAATGATCTAATTTTTTTAACTCTTCTAAGTCGTTTCCTCATTCCTCATTGTTCACATGCCCTGGTGAGCCATAAGAATGATATGAAGAGAAAGTATCCTCTAGCTATAAACTCCTTCCACAGTTAAGTCCTGAAAAGAAAATATGTATACTTATTATCTCATCATTAAGTAACTAATTATATTGGAAAAAACTAAACAACATTGATTTTTTTTTCTATTGCCCTTGGGGGAAAAAGCTTGTATATAATTATCAGTTTGCCTAACTCTCTACTTGCCCTTCTGTTTTAATAATGAAGAAAACTCTTTCATCTGTCTGCAAAATAGTATCACAATGAGACAGGCTGGAGGAAATATGAACCCAGCGCTGGTTCAGGGCTCTGGAGAAAACAAGCAATATCCATTCTAACCCCTTGCTGACCTACCACTGGCCTTAGACAAACAAGTTAAGCATTCAATTAGTAGAAAAGAAATGAACGTGCTGTTTATTAACTTGGAGGAGAAAACGCAGTGTTGTGCATATTAATTGCCCTGATATGTCACACAGCCTCTGAACTTCTGTTACATAAATCCCAGCCAGTTGCAGACACTCAGTCCTGAGAGGCAACTTGGTAGCAAAATGACTTGCGCACTCAGGTCTCTGCCTATTTGCACTACATAGAGGAAATGTAGAATTAATGATTTCTCAATTTCAATATGTCCTGAACCTTGTTTATTTATCATAGCTCGAAGTGCCCTAACTCCTTGATATCTGTTCATTTAAACTTGTTTTCCATCCTGTGCTCCCTCATTCCCAGCTCTTTGCTTTGATCTTTAACTTCTATCTCTCTTCTGATTTAGGTCTGTCTTTGCAACCACTGTCTTATAACCTCATTACAAAGCAGCCTCTTCAGCTCACCTGCAGGATGCTCTGCCCTGGGAATGTGGTCAAGCTCTATTTGCCAGGCTCTCAGTGGTGGGCTGAGCATGTGCCGGGCTGGATTTGGTGTTGACCTATGCCAAAACTGTCCTGACTCAAATGACCCTGAGTGTAACATCCTGAGAGTGGAGCATAGATTTGGCAGATGGGGTCAAGTATCCTTATCTAAAACTGCTGAGTAGACACAGCTGGACTGGAAACACCTGACTGACAGGCAGTCACTTGCTGCTGGAAAAGTCCAGTCCACTCTCACAGGGCAGGTTCTTCTAACACAGCCCCTTCTTGGAGTGTGTGTGGAGTTTCCTCCCATGGGCAGGGGTGCCCCTCAAGGTCACTGCTCAAGGCTTAGGGAACAAGATATGCCCACAGCCATTGGTCTGGGTGAGTACCATCAACCTCTTCTCTTTTGCTAGCTTTAATATAATTGCTTTGATATAGTGCACTGTCCTATACTAGCCATTTTAGCTTCTATACTGTGTAGTAAATAATTGTGATTAAGAACTTTTTGTCTAATCACTTTTTATAACAAAATGTTCACTGTAGAGTAGAACAAACTAAAACTTCAGTAACTGCCATGTAAGTCCCTTGGCATTCCAGCGGCAGTGCTCAATATAATGTGGATATTCCTGATTTGTTATTCTATTGTCTGACCCCGAGAACATATGACCACCACCCATCCTCCCAGCCTGCACAGAAATCCTCTTACGATCTGTTGTGCACTATTGAAATCAAGAACTTAAAGCTCAGGCTGGTTAATTAGATGAAATCTAAACTCGATAGAATTCATTTCTAGAGACGAGGGGGTCAAGTGTGCATTACACTCGAGAGCTGATCCAGCTGTGCTGGGTGTTCCTTCAGTACTGGGGGCCTGGAGCTCCAGTAGGCAGGCAGCAACATCCCATTGCAGTGCTATGATAGGAACTGCAGGTACTTATGGAATCACACCACAATTTACATCAGACAAAACCAGTTTTAACACAAATAGCTCTCTTCCACAGTTGGAATTCCAAGTGTCTGCCAGCAGGAAACAGAAGCCGAATGAACAATACACGTTTCTTCCCTTGGCCTCAGAATTAAAAAATTAATCTCATTATAATGTTTATCTGCCTTCTCCGGTTGGTAGCTGGCATTGGAATAACCCACTTGATTCCACCCAAACAACATGGACTACAGGTAGACTAGACTTGTGGCCCAACTTCACAATATCTTCTCAGTTTTAAATGTTCTGAAAGAGTCCAAGTGTTGAAGGATGGCTTGCTGAGCAAGGCCATGGAAAAGTACTGGAACAGTGTGCTCAGAGTAAGGAGTTATCACAGTTCAATTTGGTAAACATGTATGAGGAACTGAGCCTCTAAGTAAGTGTCACGAGGATGTGACACCCGGATAACGATGCCTCCGACCTTGAAGCGACGTGCAAAACAAGAGCTACAGCAGCCGAGCGCGTGAATAGTAAAGTAGACCTATCAGTATGTAGCTGAGCAAACTTGTAACCAATTAGCTTGCGACACACGGCTATAATTGTCTATATAAAGCAGTGAAGCCTTTAATAAAGTGGAACATTCACCGTAACTCTATGAGTATCGTGTCTGATTCCCGCTCACCGCGACATCCAAGAGCCCTACTTACAAAAATCAGACTGATTCTGCTAGTGCTTGGATGAAACCCACTACCCGTTCCACACACAAACCTGGCTCCAAGCAGCTAAATACGCTCATGTATCAACATGAACATTTTTCACAGCAAATGTGGAATCTTCTTAGGGAGACAGATGAATAATAAAATTCTCTTTGTTCTTTCCTATTGTATATAAATGTTCTCTGTACTTGTGATTACTCATGATTCTCTGCATCACCCTATTATGGATACTGGGCTGTTTTGGAAAAGATGCATCTACTCCTCTTAGCCATAAATTGTTGTAACATCCAAACCTTTTCTTCTGATTTTTCAGCTGCAGCACGGCATTTTCCCAGGCTCCCAGTTGCATATTTCCATTTATTTCATTGCTATGTCACTAATTACCATTCCCCTTAGGAGGAAGGTCTGAGGACTTTTTTTGTGAGAACAGATTGTAAGGACTAAATCTGTATTTTTCTCCAGAAGACACAAAAAGTCCTGCAGGTGAGTTGTGGATATGGTTAATGTTATGGCCATTTTTCTTATGAAGTTCTCCTGTTGCAGAGAAGTCAAGTGGTCTTGCCTCAGCTTCAGAGGCAATGCAGAAACCTGAGGCTTTACCCCAAACTGCAATAGCACACAGGAGTTGGTGAGGAGGTTTACAGAGTGTTTGTAACAAAGGGAAGAAACTGCAGCCTCAGAAGATCTAAATCTGGAACATTTCCACTCTCAACATTTCATTCAATTTTATAAATCACTGTGGAGGATGGCTGAGCACTCAAAGTAACACTTAGATTATCACATTCTGAAAACATGAGTAAGAGTAATCAAATTATCTAAATAATGTGAAACAGTCCTATTTTCTGCTCTCCCACAGCAAATACAGTGCCTAGCTGGTCATTTTCTCAATATAGTAACCTCACAAGCAATGGAAATATTTTTTTCTTTTTTTTTTCATAACAAAAGCAGACATGAAAGGGTAACAATAGGTATTTTAAAACAAAAGCTACCTGCAGGAATATTTATATGCTGTCTGTATCAACACCTCCTATTTTTTTGGAATGTCACAGAGCCAAGTACTAAAACACAAGGATGTGATTATTGTCAGAGCAGTTTATTCCACTTCTCTGGCACAGACAAAGTTACAGTTTGGGAAAATAAGATGGGAAGAGGCAGGAAAGATGAAACTACTTTTGCCTTACAGCAAAAATGACTTTAGTGAAAATGCATTTTTGTCTATGTAAAAAATAAGGAATAAATAGAAAGTTCAGGGTTGGCTATAGATGAAACACATCTTGTACAGTCATGAAACTACAGTGGAATAAGTGCCACTGGGAAAATTAATAACAGGAACAAGTGATAGTGTAGCACTGGAACCAGTGAACCCTGTTTTTATGGATTTAAATTGTGTGCTTGGATTCTCTGCTGTTTAATAAAGCAGAAGCTTTGCTCTCTTGTCTGAAGCCCTGCCTGCTCCAGCCTTTCCCTCCATGGTGCCATTAAACAGCCTCTGCACTGCTCCCAGCCTGCATCCAGGACATCTCTGCAACTTGTTATTTCTTTGAATCTGATTGCTTTCTAAAATTTAGCTCAAGCTGACCAGGTGGGTACACAACCTTCCCTAGCCCTGCCCTATACTCAGGGTGAGACATTGTAAGACTTGAGTCCTTAAGAAGCAAGATTGAAACTTACTGCGAGCATCTTCCCAGCCCACCCTAGCTGAGGGCTCCAGAGCCACATGCCCCAGGAATGCCTCATCGCCTCCAAAACATACCTCAACATTCCTCTTGCCTGTGATGCTGCCAAAGCCCCACAGTGAGTAGTTTGCTGGTGTCCTGAGACCACTGCTTATCTCACAGACCAGAATTGCCTTGTTCTTCTTGTCATTTTCACTTTGCCTGTCTGTCCACTGCCTTGTCCTGGCTGGGCTCAGACCGCAAAACCCTTTTGATACAGAGATCTGCCACCCTCTTACCTCATTGGTTTCTTCAGCAAGAACAAAAATCATCCATGTCTATGAGCAAGACACTGTATTTGTTCAATAAATAGAAAATAATTACATGAATAAGATTAAAATTTAGCAGGATACTTGTTAGAATCATACAGTGCTCACCCAGTGACCTGCTGGCATCGACAAGGGACTGTCAATTGTTCCAACACACCAAATGAGATATTGTTCATATGACAAATGGCTTTAACAGCCTGCCCAAATTCTAACAGAGTGTTTATTCAAAGCAAACCACTTGTTTAAAGTTGGCAGTCTCATTATTTTTCATATTAATATGTATACCAACTTGAGGGTTACTACTGAGCCGTTCTAGGCCTCCCTCTCCAGATGAATTGATGATTGCACTTTGATTTATGGTTCATCACCAGTACATTATTCAAAAGGCCTTGAGAACTCATCTGTATCAGTCAGTATGTGCATTTGACTTGACAGAATCATTATCCACATTATCACCAGAACTCACACATGGACGCTGCCTTTGCTCTGGAATTGAGACTGGATTTGGTCTCTCTAAGCACCATCCAGTCCATCCCCCTCAGGCCACACCATGAGCTCACACTGCACTGCAGGCCTGTAGGGTATAATGACCACCACGTTCCTTTCCACACATCCAGCCTAGGAACACTAACTTCTGATGTCTGTTCTGAATTACCTGATATGCGAGATGTTGCATCTGTTTAAAATGTCCAGTGGTAACAGATAAAACTTTGACATTATGAAGCTCAGCCACACCATCTTTATTTGTAGTAATTTAAAAATCTACTGCAAATTGAGTTTTTGAGTTTTGTGATGGTGCACACCACCACACTCTATGAGCCCATAGAGCCAAACCTTGCAAAATCAGAGTAAAAACACCATTTCTGAAAACCAAATTTCTTAAAAACTAGAAGAACTCACATTCTACTCTGGCCTGTGAGAGTTCAGCTTCCAGTCTCATAAACATTTCCACTCTCATAAACACTTCAAACAGTTAAATACTGAAGTGGAGAAGGGGCAGAAGAGGAGCGTCTTAGTTCAAGAGAGAACTAAGATATTATGCTGGCCAAGAAATAATCCCTCTCCTTTAAATTTAGAAAAGAACAGAACTTTAATTAGGAAAAAAAAATATATATATAAAGAAAAAGATAACAGTTCTTAACCACAACACATATATATATATATCTCCAGAAAAGAACCAAACAACAACAGTCTGCAACAAACCACTCCACCCCTCAAATAACAAGGCAAAACAGTCAAAAAGGTCTTCTTGGCTACTCCCCAAAAAGGGGAGTGCAATTATATCCACAGACAGCAGGTGGCGCTGTGGCACCTCTGCTACTGGCAGCTCGCTCTCTCCCAGGGGTTGCAGTTATATTTACGGACAGCAGGTGGTGATGTCGCTCCCGGCCGACTGGGGTCTCCCCTCAGGCGAGGTGGCAGGCAGTTCCCAAGTTGGTTCCCGTGAGAGGAGAAATGGAAAGCAAAAGCAGCAACAATCCTTTCTTCGCAGGGGCAGGGAAACCGGGGCTTTTCTCCCACCTCTTATCCTTACGGCAAGCTTTGTAGTGGTTATGATCACTCACGGATGAACGCAGTCAAGTTGGTAAAGGAAGAAAAGGAACACAAATCCAGTATCCTGTGATGCTGGGATCTCAGTGTCTGCGTCCCTGTCCTCCTACTCCACTGACCACTGAGCTCTCTGACCTGCGCAGAAAGCCAGTGTAACCAGTTGAAATTGGCCAAATGCCAGTTTCCCAAAGGGCCCGGGACAGAGACCCCCAAGACCCCTCCTGACCACGGGGTGGGGGGGAAGAGAGGGAAGAAAACCACGAACCCAAACTTCAGTAGGACTAAAGCAGTTTATATACATATATATATATAGAGAGAGAGAGAGAGAGAGAAAAAGAGGGAAGACAAAGGAAAACAACAAATTTTCACTTCCCTCTTATCCAAAAAATTGTTGTTTCCCGAAAATCTCAGGACCCCTTCCTCCCGACTGGGTAATCAGCAGGTCTGTGCCTTGGCCCACTCCCACCGCAGAGCGACCGCAGGGAGTTTCTCTGCCCTCCAGCCCTCCCGGAAGAAGGATGCCCCACTGACTTCCGACTCCCCTCTTTATATCTTTGCTTACGTAAAGAAATGAGATGGAATACTTCCTTAGTTATGACCTTAGTTACCAGGAAGGTAAACTAAAACCACTACAGCCAGAGATACCAACTCCTTCCCCCTCTCTCCCCTGCTAGGGGAAGATCGGAACAAAGACCTGGCCAAAGTAGATAATATCAGCATATGCATGTCTTTTGTCTCTTTTGTTAAACACCTTTACCGAGCTGAGGTGTTGGCTCCAAGCTTTTTGGAAGGAATTCCAGCTTAAGTTTGAAACTCTAACAAGGAGGAAGGTTGTCCCTCTCCTGCTATTAACAGGTTGCCTTAATGCTTTAGACCAGAGGAAAGGACCAGACATTACAAACACAGCTCATGAGCATGTAAATGTCATGCTAATGCATTTCATCAGACAGCCTAATACAGGTAATGTTATCTTTAGCAGTAAGAAATAACTACACAAACTTCCTTCCCTTTCAGGCATTACTCACATTCTGTTACCAAATTATTCAGTACTTAAAGAGAAATACAGTCAGTAAAGATTCAAGGGATCACACGAGAAATTGCCTTGAGCTGAACAACCCATTCTAACTCTAACCAATTGGCACAACCTCAGTGGTGATTTCTCTCCTGCTTTAGTCCTTCCTCCTACTTCCTCTTTCAGTGACACAAAAAACTGAGGTGAAAGAGAGCCAAGTTCATTATTTGTAATTCTGAATGTCACAAGATCATTTCCAAAATTCAGATTATCACATCATCACTTCAGCTCCTAGAAACTTGTTTATTTCTGACCTGTTTTGCATTTCTGACCTGCTTGGCTATTTATGTAAGAAGATGAATACTGTTGCCTTAGCTGCCACTGCCTCTGTGTATCTGTGCATAACATATATTACAGTTTCAATTTATTGCCATAAAGATTATAAAGATTTTGTTTCATGTGACAAGTTTTGCATCCATATATATGTATTTTTATTTATTATGCAAGTTAAACTATACAGGGACTTAAGTAACTTTACACATATTTTCATGAAATAACCATGGCAACTGAACATACCCCACACGGAACAAATCCATCTCTGGAACACCATCTCCCACTAGGTCTTCTTTAGTGAACTCAGACATCACCAGGACACTTTCAGTGAGCAAATAAACCATGTATCATGTTAGTATATGTCTTTGTATTTTCCCAGTCACTTCTAGCAGAGTCCACCTAAGGCTATTTAGATCCACAGAGGTATTAAGCACAAGGCACTCCAGCACCACCTGTAATAATGGGAAGTAATTGATTTTTTTCCTAATAATATGGATGTAAACAATCTTGACTATGATTCACTAGAGTAACTCTTTTTGCTTTTTTTTTTTCTGTGACATTCAAGACAGGCTCAGAATCAAAACCCTTCCTGATAATGATAAAAATTGCAATCCCACCTTCATGTGAACCTGGTTTTTACAAGACTGAAAAGGCTTTTCTCTTGCACAAGCTTATGCCTTTCCATCTGGCAAAACCAAAAGAGAATTGTTGAGCAGGTTGAGACATTAGGATGAAAATCTCATCTCTTGAACAGCACGGATACCTCACCTTTATCACTGTATTGATTGAACAGGTTGTGTGATTTACCCATGTTCCTTCAGTTGCCTGACAGACAAAACACAAGAGGGAGAAATCTATGCCAATAAAACATTTCTTGAAACACTGAATGAAAAACATTCATCTGAAATTAAAAACTAAGCCACAATATTTTGGTGGTCTAGAGAGAGGCAGAAATCCTGAAAAGTTGGTTTTAGGAACTGGCAGGAAATAAAATACCAGAGTTGTCAAGTCAGAAGCCTTTCCTCAAGCCAGCTGAGCAGTGCACAGCCTCAGAACACAGAGTCAGGAGCAATTTCTGTGACGGGCGGATTTGCTGCAGGACCAGCATGTGTGACAGAAACAGGTAGTGGAAAAACCTGGCTTTTCAGGTTTGCGTTACAGCCTGAACCCTCCTGTGTCACTCTTTGCCACACAGCCAGGGAGGTGCTTTGGCAATTAGCTGAAAAGCGAAAGGCCAGAGGTCAATTAGCCCACGAGGCAAAGGCTAATTGCACATTAGTCCTTGGGAGACCAGCCGGAGAAACCTTCGCCAGTGGCCAGGCAGAAGTTTGAGAGGGGATTCAGCATGAAGAGGATGAAAAAAGGAGTGGGAATTATTGCTGGGTTTCTTTTTTCCTCCTTGTAGAGTTCAGTTGCCCTGGGAGTTGAAAAAAGCATGACTCATCTTGAAGGATTATTTTAAAATGAGACAGATTCACAGCTCAAACCAATCTTATGACAATTCCTTTCTCTGCATGAGATGGAATGCTGAATGCCTGAGGACAGCTTCCACCTTCACAAAAGTATTCTAATCATCATTTTGCTTGTTTAAGGGCCAAAAAATTCCATTTTTTTCTTAGGCAATCAAACATTTAGTGGAGCAGAACTATAAATTGAGTATTCCAGTCCTATTACGTACCTGCAAGATTTATTCTTTTGATCCAGACAAACCCAAGTGGTCTGTGCAAAGCAGACCAGGACCAATTAGCTAAAGCACCATGGGGATGGAAGGTTCCAGAACTGCTTGTTCATTTATAGTGGCATTGATACAGTGAAACCATTTCAACAGAAAAGCTACAGAGCACTGAAACCAATATCCTGCAAGTCTGGCAGGTTAAGCAATAAAATGCTGGAGTCCCTATGTGCTGACGAGTTGGATGTTTCCCTTGATCTTGACCTCAACATCTCGTCCCAGCTGAATTTATTTGGCAGGCTCAAGCACTCTCAAGCTGAACAATACTTCATTTTTCCAGGAATTTGCCATCCAATGCAGTTAAACATATTTTGCTCCACTTTATTCCACAGACCACATTTCTGTGGTTTGTAAATGTTTAACTTGCCTGTCAAGTCTCAGACATCAGCAAACAATGGAGTAATTTCCACAAGAACATGCTCTTCTGTTGCGGGTGACACTTCAGGGCATTATCAGATGCAAGTCTCTGCCTCATTTTCTGCTTTTGGGTTCTTTGTAAAGCTTCACTTGCATGGTTTTGCATCACAACTGGGTGTCTCTGCTGGCATCTTCAACACTGTTCCTTTTCCTGTTAAAGAAGTAGAAGGTATTTTAATTGGGAGTCTTGGTCCCTGCACTATGTAAAGACCAGATTATACATAGATATCATAGGTTAAAATCAATGAGTTTCCATGTCTTCAGTTCTGGCTGCTGAGCGTTTTGATGAGTTCAACACTAAGCGCAGTTCCAGAATCACAGACTGCCTGAGGTTGGAAGGGACCTCTGTAGTTAATAACAAGAAAGAAATTTGCTGTAAGACATGCGAGGTTTCCCCTTCCCTTCTCTTAATGTATGATTAGCAAAGTTCAGTGCCTCCAAACTGGCATGAAGGTATTTAATGTCAGAGCTTAATAACACAGCATACATTAAAAGTATAAATACAACATTTTTGCAGCTTAGAGAAAATATTTGAGCAGGACAAGTTAAAACTATGTAGCTGTATCATCTAGTGTTTTGCTGGATATAAAATGACCCTTTAAAGCCTTCTGACATTCTCCTCAAAGCTGAGGATTGAGGCTATGACCTTTGCAAAGCCTTCCAAAATGCTTCACAATCAGCCAACTCTTACAGAGAAAGTTTCATTAGAGGCCAAAGACTTTTTCGATAAACGTGGTGGCACAGTTGCCCTCTCTTGTGAAAAATGGGCAAAATCAGTTCCTGCTATTGGAAGCAAAACCAGCTGTTGGAATGGAATGAGTTCAGAAGATTTGTTCTGTAGTTTGAATGCAACCTTCAACAGACAAAATCTGGATTAAAAGCAAGGAAGGGGAAATTGCCATAAGGGACCCAGGGGGGCTGTGGAGTGTCCAGCCCTGGAGTCACTGAAATACGACTGGAGAAACCGGTTCTGGTTGGACCCACTTTTAGTAAGAGTTGTACTAGGTGACCCCTAGGGTCCCCCACCAACCTAAATTCCACCAGCAGCTCAAGTGAGCACCCTTCACTCTGTATTTGCAGTGCCAGGAAAAGAAAGGTCTACTTGTAGCTGTTGAGTTGCTAAGGATGCCTGAACTGCAGTTAAAGAGTCTGTCAAAAGCAGGGCAGGAAAGGGCAGGACAGAACTGGATAGATCTGAAATCTGAAACTCAATGCTACAGATATCATCTGTCAAAGAGGGAGGGGTTTTCACCCAACTGTTGTAGTGCAGACACGGTAGAAGGGCCCCAGAGCAGCAGGTACCTGTGACTATACACTGTGACTGCCAGTGGACAGTCCTCGCTAGCCAGTACTTACATATGTTTTTAATTCCTATTCCCATAAACCCAGGAATATGTTGCTATGGCACTGGAAGCAAAAGGGAACGCAGGAAGAAAACTGAGCCCAAATCTCCTCGCGATGGGTTTGTTGCAGAGGAATTTGCATCTGCTGCTCATGTCCATCCTAAAGGCAGGAACTCTTTTATTCTAAACACACCACAGATAGTTCCCCACGTCTGTGGGATGTTGCATCTTGTGGTTACTGAAGAAGGGAGGGAAATTACCGCGTGTACAAATGAACGGTCATTGTGCTACATACTGAGCCTTAACTGGCTAAAGCAATGCCTGTAAACAGAGCCCTGCAATGGGCAAATGGGAGTCAGACCATTCTTAACAAAAGCTGTTGAAGGCCTCAGGCACTGAATGTGCAAAGTAACTTGGATGCTTAAGAAGGCATTCCTGTGGGCTGCTTGCTTAAATATCAAAATAAACCAAGAATAAATGAAATAATCTATTTGGTAAAAGACAGCATCCAGTAAATGAACTTATGCAACAGCACAGCAAATAATCAGGAAGATCACAATGAAAATATTGGTTCTCTGTTTGTTTCCTCTTGCTTTCTGAGACCTCTTTTCCTCTCCTGAAGCCTTTCTTCCATTCTTTAGTATGCATCAGGCAAAGCCTTCGATCCCCAGGCTTTGGCAGAGAAGCCTCAGTCTCATTTTTCCATTAAGAGAATCATTCTTGGTTTTGTCAGCCCTTCGGTCCTGCAGATGCCAGAGAGCAAAGTCATTTTGCAAAGTCCTTCGTGGTGGCCCAGAGCACCCCCCAGGCACAGAGTTTGCTTGTGGTAAGGCCTCTGTGGAATCCTCTCCTTTATTCTCTACAATTGGTCACTCAAAGCAGCCTGTTCCTTTGCTAGAGCCTGCCCAGCAATCACCTCAGTGCCCTGCTTGTGCTGCCATCCTGGAGAAGCCTCTCCCCCTTGCCTCACTGATGGGTTGCCAACCCTCCTTCTTTCTATCATGGAAGATATGCAACTAAAGGTTTTTTCCCTCATCATTTTTTTTTTTGAAGAAATGTGCTTTTATCAATAAGACACTGTCATTAGTGGTACTATGCATCTGTATCCAAATGCAATTTCTCCAGGTAGGAAACATTTTCCAGCTGGGGATTGCTGGAATGTGGTTCATTATAGCTGCTTCTTGCACATCCAGAGGTCCCTCTGTTGATGGTGGAAATAAATTATGACAGAGCTGCTCCCACTGACAGTCACAACACAGATTCAGGATAACACACATTTCTTCTTTTTATTGGCATTGCTAATTGTGAAAGGGAGATGAGTAAGCAGCAGTTTTGGTCTCTCGGTTAGTTGAACCCTAATAAATCCAGCGAGAGTCATAAAGCAAGGACCAACTCATGCACATTAGAATAATTTCACAACCACGGCCTTCTAGAAGGAGAATCACAGCTGCTCGGGGGAAGAAACAGTCCTGGCAGCTTTTGTTCAGTGAAATGGCAATGGAAAATCCAGCTCTAATGACCATGTTTCCCCCTGTGACCGCCTACAGAGGTGCCCACAATAGCCCATCACTCACCAGCTTTAAAGATTGACCACTTCCATAGCCTTCCACAGAAACATGTCTGTCAGGTGAACTTCCACAAGGTCTAAGAAAAGAAAATTATTGAAAAATAAGCCTAATATGAAAACATTTATGTGAGGAAAGAATTTAAACACAGAGAGGGCTTCTGTGTTTTTTAATAGGCCTTGTTTCACCCCCCATTTTAAATAATCTCCTTCACCTGTTTCAAAAATATTCTTTCAAGAAAGGTTGTGAGATGGGAATGCTCCCCCAGAGCAAATTACAAGTCCTGGTGGGGTAAAACTGGAGACAAACAGGACGGTTTCCATTCCAAACCAACACGATGGTCAGTGCTGAGGTCAGAGAACAAAAGGGCATGACTGCCCTAGAGCACAGCCAGTGTCTCCTGTGACTCACAGAGTCTAAAACAAGAGTGGATTCCACTTCTGAAGAAGGTTGTTGGATATATTTAATCCCTTTTTCCAGGTTCACAGGCACTGGGGACTAACCAGGATGACTCAGGTGTCAGGGAGGTAACCAAGTCTGGGGTATTTCATGGCACTTGGTTCCTTGCTGGAAAACCCACTGTGAGGTCACAAAAATATTTCATTATCGGAGGCGGGCTTATGGAGCCGAGCAGACGATCCAATATGGATTAACTACAAAGCTCACTTTATTAATGGAGTTTCTACAATTATAGTATTCTCTAAGTGTACGTGCATTAACATTACTGGTGCTCATACACATAAACAATCACTCATTGGCTACAGGCTACAAGTTACTGTCTCTGTACTTGTCTTCTGAGTTCCCACAGCTTCTGCAGGTGCTTATCTTCACAAGCACAGAGCAGACTGGCAAAGGTCACTCCTGCTCTATGAAGAAATCCACAGCCTGTTGATTTCCTACATTTCATGGCTTCTTTTCTGGCTCTTCCCCCATTGCTTTGCCATCTGTTAACAACAGGGATGTTCCCAGGAATTCTTCCTCATTGCACAGACATAGATGAAGTGATCTCATACCATGCAAAGACAGGGCCACGAACTCTGAAATGTTTGCTGAGGTCTTTAGGACAGGTCCAATCCTGGCAGGCCCAGCCTTAAGACCTGCTCCACTCTCCTGCTTTGTCCATATGATCACTGGACCCAGATTTAATTGGAGAGGGAAAATGAAGAGAAGCATTTCAAAAGATTTGGAACAGTCCAAGGGTCATTTTTTTTTTCTCAGAATTTAGTAGCCGAACAAAAAATTTCTGTAAACCAGAGAGATCTGGCAGATTCAGTCAAAAAATTTTGTTTCTTTTTGGACTTATGAAAGTTTCATTAAAAGAGAGAGAGGTGCTTAAGTCTCTGAGCTCCTGGCTAGCACTGAAACCTGGGCCATGGACCCTGAAATGCTGGCACAGAAAGCAGAAATGCCCTCGGGTGGAGACTGACATAGAGGGACTCAGAACTTCCCTTTACCTGAGCTTCCAGCACCCCAAAGCAGCTCCTTTACAGATGCATGAACATCTCTGTATTGCAGTCTGCACTTTAATATACCCTAAAGGCAAATTTAATCTCTTTGATTTAGCTTTCCCTCAATAATTTAGTCACACACGTCCTTACACACCACATCTACGCACTCACACACATAAACAAACATAGGACTGAAAACCTATGAATTAATCAAGCTATTTTCCTGAAGACTCTGAAAGAAGAAAGGAAGAGAAATTGTAAATGATATTTCTATTTGGGAGGCATCTGGATTTTAGCATGATGGGGCCATGCAAATATATAAATACCTGAGATGAGAAGGAAGAAGATGAAATGAAATGGATAGAAATGTTTGTGCTGTCAGTAAGATGAAAGAATAAAGTTGTGGGTGCAACAGAAAATGATTCTATAAATTAGACCCATATACTCAGCATCATATTTAATATTGTTTCTACAAACCTGCCCAGAAACTATTCCTGCTTTCTTCAAACTTGACCCTAAACTGCTCTTTTCTGCAGCGAGTGTCCAGTGCATAATAAATGTGTGACACCCTCAGGTAACCAGTGTGTCAGACAGCAGCCTAAGGTGGACCCAGGACCTGCATTCCATTTGTTATGTGGCAGCACTGCCCACTTCAACATTGACAGAGTTATTTACTGACTATTAAAATGCTTGAATGTATTTTAATTATAAGCCTGTGGCTTCAAGTTGTATTTATAAAAAATAAAAAGACATTAATTTCTATTTTGTGTATTGCCAGCTTAGTTTCAGAATGAAGCTCCAGGCAATTACTGCATTTAAGTACAATAGGATTCTGATACCTTAACTCTGACCTGTCTCATTCTATCAATATTCTCTAAATGGTTATTTCCTTTCCCTCTATACTTTCAAACCACAGGTACACAATCAATGTGTAAAATGAGCAAAGTGGAGACTCACTTATTTTCCTAGTAAACCATTTCCTAAAGAAAGAACAGCAGTGATTTCAAACTATACCAAACAAGTTAAACTAAAAAAAAAAAAAAAAAAAAAAAAAAAAACACTGAAAAAAAACTGAAAAAAATGAAAATGGTTCCCTGAGAATTTTTCCAGATTGCAAAATTCATAAAATAGCTCAGAAAAACTGTTTAAAAAAAAAAAAAGAAATCCCAAAAAACTCTAGGACTTTTGTAAGTGATGGTGACACGCAATGCACAATTTCTGGCATATGGCACACACTTTGGAGCTGGAAAAAAACCTTTTTTGACCAAGGAAATTACAGACTTTTCTAGCAACAGAAACAGACACTTCATCAGAGAGGCAGCATTCTCTTTGTAGGTAGAGAGAAGATATCATCTCAGAACTGGCATCCATATTGGGCATAAATTCGAGGCAGCCTCCAAAGGAGCCAGTATTTCGATGTCCATTGTCTGATGCAGAAACACATTTACAAGCGTTGTGCTCAATTTCTGCCTGCACAAACTAAAAAAGCATTCGGAACTTATCACAATGTACAAATAAACTCCCAAATATTTAGTCTAAAATTGTATTAGTTATTTGTTTGGTTAAATAAACAAGAGCCAAATTCTACCAATGGTTCCATTAATTTTATCCTGGTTCTACTGGACCCTAGAAGGGAGCAAAGGTCGGAGTGCTCTAGTCTGGATGTTTAGAACTTTGATTATGGAAATGAGACAAAATGTTAACAATCATGAGGAAAGTGCACCCTTAAAAAACCTTTAAAAAAATAACACTGCCTTATCTCTTTATTGTGCATCCCTCTCTTTATCTCTTCCCGGTCCTTTCCCTCTCTGATCTGCAGAGGTGATCTTTTCACCCTGTTAAATCATCCTTATCAAGCCTCCTGAATGCAATAACCTCTCTGGCACATTACCTATCTTTTAGGATTTGTATTTAATATGTTGTGTTCTTTCTTTTTCTCCTATCTGGGAGGTTGCTCCAGAGCTCAGGATAGTTGGATTACTGATTTCACAATTATGTTGTGCTATGGGTTGTCTTCATCTGTGCGCCTGAGTGCTGCAAAAAGTAAAAAGAGAGAAAATATCCCTTTTCTCTTCCTCTCCCACACACATATAGACAGAGTTTGTTTAATCACACGCACATTATTTCAGATTGGAAAACCCTCAGCTCCTTATAAAACAGAGAATTCTGCACATACCAGATTCACCATCAGGTGAATGTTCCTCTTTCTCTCCATCGCCAGTTTTGTTCCTGTGTTGTAGGATAATTTGTCTACTACCTATGGAATTAAGACTGTCTACCAAGCCCTAGCAATACTTTTCCGAAGTATAAAAATGGTGCTCAAAACTGCAGTGGTGGTAGAGAACCCCCTTGAGGAGGGAACTGTCCCACACTGTAGCACTGGTTTATATGTTTATGTATGTTATTGGGAAAGGAGGTGTGAAATGAATGCTCAATCCACTTGAAAAGTCTTTTGTCCTCTTGATTTAATGCAGTTTATATAAAACTCTCAGGTCAGTATGGGGCTCTAGCAGCTCCTGGTGCCTCACGACTCTCTGCACAGTTCATTACAAACAGGGCTAAGGAGAAATGCTGTTCTGCGGGAGAGGGAAGGCCAAGGTGACTTCCCCCGATGGACACAGGAATCAATACTGCGCGACACAAAGAACTGATTCTTTGCAATGAAACCAAGATTTTAGACGGCAACTGCCTACTCAAAATTGATAGTGAATGTTTCCAGCAGGAATAATTTTCTTGTTAAACACTTGGTATTTATAAGACAAACACATCAAAGTGGGATTTTATTTGGATTGTTATACAGGGCAGAAATAGGTAATCGCTTTTAATAACAAATTCCTTTTCACCAGAAACTTGATTGTATTTGCAAACTATTACCATGAAACAGCTAAAACAAGCAATGTGGAAACAGCAGAGCAATTTATCTGGCAATAATTCATCCATATTTCTCTTTCTATATTGATACACATATTGGGAGTTCTTTATCCTTCAAACTCTCATGCCTAGGCTCATTTTAAGGCAATGAAACCTTCTGTGCCTTTGCCAGACTGCTGCATGCAGTGTTTAAATACAGGTGGCACGGCCAGGGGGAGGGAGCTGGTGTGCAGTCTCTGATCCTTTGCTTCCGTGGTGTTTCCTTCCCACTTCCCCATATATTCTTGCCCAATCCATCTCATCCTGCCCACTGTTATCCTGCAGCACCAGGGTCCTCAGCCCCAGCTGTTCACCAGGGCCCTGCCTGTGCCCTGGGGGACCCTTACCTGTTACTTGATCAAACACCGCCTCACCCTCCCCTTCTTTATAATGCTCATCTGGGGCTACAGGATTATTGTAAAGGCTTGACAGTCAGTTGAGCTGCTGTTTTTACAAGAGCACTATCCCAGCAGAATAATTTGTTTCCATTTTAAAAAGACATGTAATAATAATAATCCACTGCACACAATCTCCCTGTGCAAAGTGACTGGCAGAGAATCTCAGGGAGTGGATCAAAGCTGTTCTTTACAGAGCAGTGACTCACTGAGGCTCTCATGGATGAAACCTCTCCAGGAGGGCCCCAGGTATGTGCTTGGGACCAGCAATTCCTGCTGGCCAGGAGAGCCACACTCTTAGAACACTGTTATTCCAATTGTTAATGACATCTGCAAAAGGATTTATCCTTTTGCAGATATGGGCCTCCCTCTGAACCCACAGAGGGAACACAAAAGGACTGAGCCCAAAACTCACCCAACCTGCACCACAGGAACAATCTCTGATTCCAATAAACACACTGGTAGGAAGAGAAACACTGGGAATTTGGCTCAATGCATGGAATTTCCATTTAATATGTCAGACTTTCCTGTACTTTGAAAACAGAAAAGCACTTTGGATTTCCTTAGTGTTTCTGATAATATAAGCAAAGGCTCAACATCTCCCCAGAAGAAATGAATTCTTTATCTTCACATCCACAGGGCTGTAACTGGTGCTTTTTTAATTCCTTGACAGTCTTCCTATATAATTAATTAATAGCATTAAGAAATAGAGTTTTGGTATTTTTACCATTTTTGTGTCATGTTCTACAGTGAGCTGTAGGGTAGTAATGCAAGAATAATTTAGAGATGCATTAGCATAATAATTAGAAGCCTAGAAGTCTTTATAGTGTTTTTAATATTTATGCTTGATAAATATTGCTCTATTTGTCAGTTTATGCAGTATAAAGTGAAACTTAATGTAAGAAGGTTATTAGCATAAAATTAGCATAATGAATAAAAAGCAAAACACAAAGGTAATCAAAAATAACAGAGGTTGTTTCCTCTTGCCTCTCTCAAAGGACATACTTTATACCAAAAAAATCTGTTTTCTGGAAAACAAATTCCATTTAAATTAATTATGAGGTTCCATTATAGTTGTGAAAAATGGGTATCTTTTAACAGTTCTTCCAGAAACTGCTTTTTTGTCTCTTTCAAACTCCTTCCACACAGCCTAGCCACCCAAAGAATGAGAACACTTTGGTCACATGCCTTAGGAAAAATGAATTCTATAAAAGCACATTTGTCCAGTGTAATGAGACCATTTAGCTCTGCGTTAGGGGCGATGGGAAAATGTTTCATGAAACAAAGAAGACAAACTAGATTCCTGCTTTCAGACACTACCAAAAAATGGCAAAGAGCACCAGACAAGTGACAGTGTTATCTGTACCAAGAGAAATCAGCCAAACAGATACTTTTGAAATCTAAAATTTTAGGAAAACACCACATTTGCAGCCTGAAGTTGCATTCTCCAAATTTCACAGAGCCAACTGAGATAGCAGACACCTGCCATTATTGTTGTTGACTTGTACAACTTCCTGGTGCTGCTCATATCTCTGTTTTCCACCTCCTTCAGCTCCAGTTACCCAAAGTTTGGCCAGTACTAGAGAAACCCATGGCTTTATAAACACCTCTTTATTGGCCAAGCAGGGGTGGGAGCAAGAGAGAGAATGGAAAGACTCCAAATCATTCTCTAATTTCCTCAGATATGCCCCACATAAGTTTTATGAGAGAAACATTATGAGACTGGTTAAATCTGGCTAAAAGGGGCTTCAAAACTATTAATCCATTATTCCTTTGGAATAAATACAAGAGGCAGTTAAGCTTCCCTCTGATAGCACAAGCTAGAACAACAGCAAACATCTATCCTGAAGGTACATCAACACTCAGAATTAAGGCCTGAGGATGAAAGAACATCACTTGAGTGGCTTTGAGAAGATTTATTGATGTGTGAAAGGCAAAAAAGGGGAGAGCTGTGCACACAGACATCTCTAGGCCTTCACATTTCATTCTCTGAGGGATACAGGTTGCTTGAACTCAGATCAATGTCACCTCCACACCCTTTTCCTCAGCCTTGCCACAAAGATAGAACCCAGGGAGCAGCCCATGGGAATCACAGAATATTCTGAATTGGAAGGGATCGTCAAGTCCAGCTCTAAAGTGAATGGCCTGTATGGGGATTGACCCACAGCTTTGGTGTTGCCAGCACCGTGCTCTAATCCCTGAGCTCATCTCAGGGTCAAACACTGCAGCAGCCCTGTGGGTTTGGAGACTTCCCAAAGCATTCCAGCCGTGTCCCCACTCCTTTGATGCCTTGTGAAAAGACAGATACAAACTCATTCTGGGGATGTGCCCACTTGCTCCTCAACACGTGCACAGGTTAAAAGCCATGAAGTGCAAAGCCAGGAAGCCATGTGTGAACACTCAGTGGCTTCAGCCCATGTGTCACCTTCCTCAGCTCAGCTCTCCCTGTTGCCTACAAAGAGCTCCTGGTGCAGCCCCCACCCTGGCTGGACATTGAGCAGCCTCCCTTGGCCCCTCTTCAGGCTCCAGAGGAGGAACACAGCTCTGACATGGTACATTTGCACAAGTGGAAGTTTCTTCTGACTGAACAAAATGATCACGTTCCTGACAATTCTCCTGTAGTTGGTACAAGGAGTCCAGGTCCTGGAGTCACTCACAAAGCCAGATCTCCTTGGCAACACATACAGTAGAACATAGCTTGGAATTATTGCTTTTTTCTAATACTGTTATTTTTATGGTACCCCCTATAGGATTAGTCACTGGGAGGAAATGGTTGGTTTACGCTGAAAATCTATGATCCTTCTCTTAGCCCCAGCATTTGTAAGATATACTAATTGCCAATGTAAGGATTTGGGAAGGGATCTGGAAATAACAGAAATAAGCCTTTTAACAGGCACAGTAATTATGCAGGCACAACAGATGCTAATAACATTTTTTTGTGGAAAAATGATTAAGGTTTAAAAGTACAATAACAGAGAGGCAGAAGAAGGGTATAAGGGGGAGTGGATGACATAGACACATTTGTGTGATCACAATTGCTATTTTAAAAAGACCTTTCACACTAAAATAATTTCAAAACCATCTTCTCAACCTCAATCTGTGTGCATTTCATGCTATTTTTCTGCTGCTTGTTGCCCAGTTCAGCTATTTACCACTTCTGTTTTCTGTCATAGGCAAAATAACAGAGCAGGTGTCACGCCAGAGTCTTTAATAGCTGCTTACTAATAATTCTCCCAGAATTATTGTGAATACTTTCAATATTTGTATCGAGCATCCTGGTAAACTCAAGTAGCTGCATATCAAATTTTTCCAAGGGCTTCCCAGGGGCCAGGTGCTGTTTGTCACCAGTGTCCCCAAGTCCCAGTGCAAAGGTGGTTCTGTGCCAGCAGTGCCTCAGTGGACTCCCATGAAATGCACACACAGGACAAGAGACAAGGCTTCAAATTACCCCCGAGCTCAGGGTTTAATATAATGAGTGCTGGAATTCAAGTTCACAGCTCCACTTGTGTTAGTGCTAGACTTTCTGTAAAGTTCAAAAAATTGTTCATTAAGATAATTAAAGTTCTGGTCCATCTCACCCATCAATCAGTCTTTCTTCTGAGCACTTAACAGTTATTGCTGAGTAGACTCTGAAATAACCCATTAACTCAGCACAGGTTTGCCAGAAATTATAGGTGCTTTGAGATCACCAGGAATGAAAGGTGGCCCATAAATCAAAGGCATTGTCATCATCTGATGCTCCCAAAGTCTTCACTGGAGCTACCTCAATCATTAAGGGCTGGCATCACAGCCATTTGCATTGGAAGCTGGGCCTCCAATTTATTCCCAAGATAAAAAAGGAAGGTGATGAATCTGACACTCCAGCAAAGATCCTGGTAAGGGATCCCAGAGACAGAAGTGTTTATGGAGCTGTCCTTCAGAACACAGCAGGGAGTAATAAACCTGCTAAAGAGATTTTCAAATCAAACCATTTTGTTCCCCAAATGTCCCCACAAAAAACAGCTTAGCAAATCCCATAGCCCTGTGGAAGGAAGATTCACCCCTGTGCAGACAACATTTGGGGGATGATGCCTCCTGCCTCCATCTACTCAGAGAGAAATTGCTCAGAATACTCTGTATTTAAGTGTGCTGGGCTTCTGTCAACTATTTAATGACACAGTGGCTGTGCAGACATGGCCGCACTCAAGGCTTAGCTTGAAACCAGGCACTGCCAGCAACTTATCTGTGGCACTTTCGAATTTAGAATGAACGAGCCTTTCAATAGTTGGGTTTTTTTCAGTTTCTTCACTGAAATTTGTAACTAAAGGGAATCCTTTCCATCACAGCTGCCCTGGTAATGCAGACAAGGTTCTCCAGCACAAAGGAGATTTTGGATAGAGATGTACAGGCAATGCCACAATCCAGATGCCGCCTCATGGGAAAATTTCACAACAATTTTGAGAGTGCTGTGTTCACTCACACCTGCTGTGGGTTAACCCTGGGAGGGCAGAGCAAGTCCCTCAGTGCTCTCAGATTGCAACTTTCCCACCATCTAGTGGCTGAAGAGTTACAGATAATAAAAACGCTTCACAGTCCTGCACCTCATGGAGCGGTTTTTAATTGGTTTTGTACATTACTAAAACTCCTTGTGTTTTAAGGACAGTGCCAAACAAAGCTACTTTACAGCTGTCATTTTCTGCTTCAGCATCTAAGTTTTCATGTTAAAAAAATGTCTCACTCCTAATGTAACATTTGCAGGAGGCAGGAGCCCAGAATAAACCCTTCAGTGGTCTTTGCCAACATAAGAGAACAGGAGCTTATTCCCAATGGGGTGTCACCCTCACCAACTTCTAATACTCTAAATTAAGGAATTGGTACCTAAGTCACTGCTGACTGTGACACTCAAGAGAGGATGAGCATCACAGCAGGCAGATCATGTTGGAAATATCCCAGTTTTGGCAGATGTTAAGGCAGCTGTGACAGTGTATCCCTGTCTGGGGGGCATGCCCTGTTCTCATCCAGGCTGTGGAACCTCACTGGGACATGCAGGGGGAGCTGGAACCTGTGCATTTCTGCACTGTTTTGTTTTAACATATCTAGTGATATTCTGGAATGAAAAGTTCAATCACTGCTCAGTGCTTTGAGAAATGTGTTCCAGAGATGTCAGAAAGGATGCTTTTAACTTATGGCAAATGGTCACTTTATATATATCCTCCAAATACGTGCCCTAAATCTGTTCTGTGAGCACACACAAAGACTGGATATTAGCATTTCTGGTATTTACTGAGACTAATTTGGGGAGGGTTTGCAGAAAGTTATGAAAAATAAGAAACAGATCTAGCTTTCTGTTGTTCTCTGGCAAACTTATCAAGAACAGCACATGAAATGCTTGGTCATAATCTATTCTGTGACAGATTTTTGCAGAAGTTAAAAAATAAAAAAAGAAATTGTTTTTCAAAGATGTCTCAGTAGTTTGCAATGAAAGCAACACAGTGTGAGCAAACACCCACTTTCTTTTGTTTTTCCAAGTCAACGGGATCGCACCAGTGGCTCTCAGCTGCATCCCTGTGGTGAGAGAAGCGCTGTGAGGCGAAGGCATTTTCCATGGGCTATGCCACCTACAAAAGCTGATGGTACCTAAGTGCTCACCCCAATGGCTGAGGCTGCTTCAGAAACCAGAGCAGCATTACAAATATTACTCTGCTGTATATGCGCTGTTCATGTTAGGAAAAAAAAATTAGTTTTAAAATTCCCTAATTCAACTTTTCATACGGAATAAAAGCATTTAACCACCTTAACAGTAAAAAAGCAGAAGTTTTGCTGATCCTATAGGAGGCAGCTCCCACCTGAAGCATAAGAGGTACAGTGCTGTTCAAACACGTGCCACCAGTCTGGGGGGAAGGTTTGGGTAACTCCATCTGCAGTATATCCCTCCACAATACATATGTACTCTGGGCATCATCCTCTAGGCCATAAGTAACACAAGACCCTCCTTTTCTAGCTGAATATAGAGGAGTGTTTAAGGGTACCGTCAAAAGCAGTCCTTGGGAGTTTGAGCTGCTCTGGACTCCCACAGTAGAAGTCACAAGACTACTTTCTGTGGTCAAAACTAGTCCTGAAAATTATAATTAAATATCCATATATCCATTTCTGCTGCAGATTTTTCCAAGTCTATAGCATTACTTGTCTGCTTTGCAAAAAAATTGCTTGTACTTTCAAGTTTATCCTTTAGAATTCTCAAAACATCAGTATCTGCCCTTACATTCAACTGAACACACATGGATTCCCAGCTCCTCCTGCCCTTCTTTCCATCTATGACACTTCCATCTGCTTTAACTGATACTTCATGTCATTGCAATGCTCTGTGCTAACATTTTTTTGGCAGTGGTTTAGATGCAAACTCAACTCTAAAAGTGAGACCTGGGCAAGGAAATACATTCACTTTTTACAGAGACAAGGGAAGAAAAGAACAGCCAGAGAGGGTCCTTCATTTAGGGAGGTGAGTGTCACACTTAGTACTATTTTGATTTATTTTCAATAAAAGATTTCAAGCATTTTTCTCCAATAGTTATGAGGATGTGAGAAAAAGGGATATCAGAAATTATTGCAAATTAAATATTACAGATAAGACAAACTCCTATAAGCACATCTCGGTATCTTACACATTGTGTATCATAATGTGAACACCTCCTGTGGTAAAAATAACTCAGGGTATCCAACCCTTCTGTATAACTGACAGAGATGTAACTGAAACCCCTTCACAAAGCTTTTACCAAAATCACGGAAAGAACAATTCAGCTTTGAGGCACTACTTGAGAACCTATAAATATTTATTCTTCTGACCACTTTGAAATGTGTATTTGTTTTTCTTTTCAGGGTTTTGGCATTTACTGGCCATGCAGAGCAGGGAAGTGTGAGCCCCAGGGACTCCCTGAGACTGGTCCTGGGTGGAGGATGCAGCTCTGGATGGTGCAGGCAGCCCAGGATGTGCAGGCAGCCCGGGATGTGCAGGCAGCTTGGGATGTACAAGCAGCACCTCCACCTTGAGCACAGAGGCAGCTGCCAAGCACACACGTCCAACACCCCACCTACATTCTCACTCAGACTGCCCCAAGGTGAGGTTTACCACAAGCCAAAATTCACTAAGAAATAGACCATCTTTCCTGAAATATGCAGAAAATCATCTCAAAGCTTCTGTCTTTAAGCCCATGGGCTGTTTGCTTTGCCCATCCCAAGGAAGGATAACACTGACAGCCCAAGGAAGGATAACACTGACATCCCAAGACTCCCCCACTTTTTTCTCCCTCCAAGTCTTGTTTTGCCACTGGGGCTGAGGGAAAAAAGAGGATCTGATTTAGAGCCATCAAATACCAAAATTCCCAACAAAGAAACCTGGAATCTGGGAAGCTGCCAGACAACTCAGCCACCCCCTCTCCACTCCCTCACCAGGTCCTTGGAACAGCAAATGCTTCTTCTGAACCACTTTTGGAGCTCCCATTCCTGTCAGCAGACAAGGAATTCATCAGCAGTATTTCCTGATTTAAATAATGGATAAAGGACCCAGCAAGTTGTTACAGATAGTTCATAAACCAAAAAAAGTGGCAGAGCTCATTTAATAAATTATTCATTCTGGATGATTTTGCTAAATCTAATATACAGTACATATACATATGGAAGGAGAGAGAGAACATTTACAGCTTTTACACATATTTTGGAAATGTTCATGTCAATTGTATATAATTTTCAAGGTTAATGGCTTTTTGATACATAATAATGGAACTCCCATTTATTGTAGATACCCTGGTTGCAAAACCTGCTTCATTTGCATAATCATAAATTGCAGTCAAGCAAACCTCAGCATGTGGTTATTCATTTGATGAAAATGTAAATTTCAACTTTATTTTTTTCAATTGCATCCACACTGCATTTACTGAACATGAGAAAAAGCATTTTAATTTAGCCAACAAATTCAGCTCATTACAACCTCCTAAGAACATTGAGTAGCCCAGAATTTTGTAACAAACTGTATTTCCAAGCAATAATTTACAATTAACTTATCTTTTTATTTTATATTTTAACACTTTGAAAAAGTTACTGTGTTTATTTTTATGCAAATAAATTCCTTTTAGAATGTCAAATTGCTCTGATATTTTACATAGAAAATTAGTGCAGCATTTAAAAGAAAGACAATCAATTAAAAAAAAATTGAGACATTTAAAGCTAACATTGAGTGAAATCCATGATAAAAATAGTTTCTTGTGCTTGGGACCTAAAGGAGACTCTGATGTAAAAATGAATACTCAGACCAACTGATCTGCTTACATAACTGAGAATCCTAGCCTGGCTGTGTTGGGAGAGTAGCTAAAAAAAGAGTAGCTAAAAAGCTAAAAGGAGTAGCTTAAAAGAGTAGCTAAAAAGCTGAAGTCTTTTATACTTGCAGACTGGATTTATTACATAGACACATTCCTGATAGACAACTCTCTGGTAGAAGCCTTGTATACAAACTTGATTCAAGAGCTTTACATTCCCTCATGTAAAGTCCAGAAACTTTGGAGCCCGCGGGAAGAGTGGAGGGAATTCAGCCGTGCCCTCCTCCGGTCTCGTGCCCTCCCTGTGGCTGAGGCAGAAGCAATGGCACAGTCAGGGAGAGCCCACTGGGCATCTCAGCGGGGCACTTCTGAGCTGCACACACAGCAAGGGGTGCACTCAGTTAGCCTCACAGGGACCGCTCAGCTGGCTGAAATTAATTTGCTCTGACATTATAACTACTGCTTCTAATTAGGCCGAATCCATGGTCTTTATGGAAGAGAAGCAAAGCTCAGAAAGGTGAACACATCCAAACATTTTGAGATGATAAAAGTGAAATTTCTACTGATGTAACTTTGGATTTAATTAAAAATGTATCTGATAACCACAGTAATGGGCCTTAATAAATAATTTTTATTGCATATCTTGTGAAAATTGACCTGGATTCCATTTCTTTTCAGATGTACCACGAGTATAAGTAATTAAACTTCACAAATTGATAAAATCTAGCATTAGAATGCCATGCTTGCTTTTTTCCTCCAGCCATTCTCTCTGTCCCCAACAAACAAGTGGACTCCTCTGCATGGCTCAGCTGCAGCCATTTCTTCTTACTTTAGAGCAGAAAATCTCCAGCACCAACTCCACCACAGCCACAGATGTGCAGAAATACTCCTCCTTTCCATCCAGAAATATTCACTGGATGGAAAGAAATTATTTGGGACACTTGTTCATACTGTTTGATGCCCCACAGCTCAGTCAGGCAGATAGCTGAACATCCAGAACAATCAGAAATATTTAGTGCACACAGAGAGCCCCTCGATGGGGATAAAGGTCAGTCAGTGCCTGTGCAGAAAACCTGATCTGCTCATCGCAACTGGCCTGGATGGAAGAGAATCCACATCCAAAGCTATGGGCACACGGGATCTGCTCCCTCTGGGACCCACAGGGATGTCCAGCACAACAGGGAAATGCTGAATTTCCTCTGTGTGCTCTGCAAACCAAAGGTCAGCACAAAACTCCAGCATTGCAAGGCAAGAACAGCCTTTGTTGTATCTGCACTGATAATGTCAGAGAGGAAGGAGCCAAGACATTTGGATTACAGCACAGGGGACAAGCCAACACTCGTAACAGGACCAACTGTCCCTGCCAATCCCTGGAATAGCCGGCTTGGACAAAAGGAAACCATTCAAAACAGGAGGGTGAAATATGTACCTTGTTATGCCTTTGCTCCCAAACTGATGAGACTCACAGCCATAATTTTCTGGTAGTTTGTGGTTTCCTTTGGGCAGCTCATTGCTGAGTTTCATTTTCCTGACTTACCTCATTAAATCCCAAGGTATATTTCTGGCAAAGCCAATGGATTTTGATAACTGCTGTACAATACAAATATTGATTACATCTATTTTCTTGGTGGGGAAAAGTATTTTCTGTTTTCCTAGTAGTGATAGTTCTAAGCAGATTATAATGAATTTAGAAAGCCAAAATCATCTCTGAAGTATCTTTTTATATGTGTATGTATATACACACATCTATTTACCTACAGGATTCAAAACTCTAGTTCACTGTGTAGTATAGTGAGCTCCCTTATTTTCCCATCACCTGAAGTAAACTGGGAAGAGACATTACATATACAATGGGAAATCTGTAGAAAGCGGGATCCCTCCAAGAAACAAGGCAGAGGAACAGCCTGGCCAGCTGGAATTTCTCTCAATGATCTGACACAGCATCTCCAACAGCTCATTCTCAGGGTCCTTGCTGGGCCTTTCCAGGCTGCTGTGCTGAGCCTCACACGGGGCTCACAATTCCTGGGACTCCCGTCCAGCCACATTCCCCCTGGTTCTCAAAGCCAGGCACACTTTGGGACAAGTCTCCCTTCAGATCCAGAGCCATCCTCTGGCAGGAATTCAAATCACGTAAAATGAGTGGCACTTGGAAACTGAGTGGGTTTCTGTGTACTTCTCTGTGCATTATCCTGTAGAGAGCTGAACTGCTAAATTTCACAGAAAACAGGCAGGTGAAACAAAAAGAATAGCTCATATAACCTACTAAGCTCTCACTTTGGAGGGTACTGTAATTTTGCAGATCAAATCAAGAGTTCTGAGTTCATCTCCTTATGTTCTAACTCTAAATATCTCCTTGTTTGGTTAAGACAACTCAATTAATTTGATTTTTGTCTCAGTTTCTCCTATGTATGAAATGACATAATTATTCTGGGCAACATGGCACAACATAAAAATATGGATTAAAGAGAAAATGAGAACATTATAAAAATAATGTACCATAGTTGACATCAATGCCAAAACTGAAACAAACAAAAATATTCTCTTGGTGTTTGCAGTAGCAGCTTCAACCATCACCAGGGGATTAAACAACATTCTGGAAGAGTAATTCAATCAGTGGCTCAATAACTTAACTGAGGAAATGTATTTAATGTTTAAATTTCTTCATCCCATGAAATGAACACAATTCCAAGGCAGCAAAGCCAACTGAGAGGTCACCCATTGATTCCATCCCCATCCTCACACATGGTGCCCCAAGGCAGTGGCTTTGTCCCTGTGTCACTGGGACCCTGTTTGCCTGCATGGCACTATA
The DNA here is from genome assembly GCA_013396655.1 of Campylorhamphus procurvoides. Taxonomy (NCBI): domain Eukaryota; kingdom Metazoa; phylum Chordata; class Aves; order Passeriformes; family Dendrocolaptidae; genus Campylorhamphus; species Campylorhamphus procurvoides. Next base: position 213,932 of record WBMV01009092.1, on the reverse strand, counting down.
GGTATCAAATCTGGGGTTTGAGGTACTGCATGATAATGAAATAAAAACCAAGCAAAACAAAACCTTGGCCATTAATTGCTGCACTTCTGGCAAACCTGAGCAGGAATTTCATCTGCAAACTCAAGAGCTACCTAATGAAACAAATGTGATTGCTTGGAGAAAATGGAAGCAGAATTCTCATGTAAGACCACCATGACATGTTTCAGCATTTATATACATAAAACACCCATGGTGAAGTTTTGTCTTTGTACTTTCAAACAACCAGGAATTCCTTTTAATTATGTACATAAATAATGGGTTGCATTACTTTTCTTGTACTCCATTACTGTTATTTCTTCATTTGTTTATAAATTATTTGCCAAGTTCATTCTGGAAAGAAAAAGGATGTTGTTTCCTCCAGAAAGTTTAGAAATCAAGGAAAACAGAAATAGAAAAGGGAGGGACACTGTGTGCCAGTTTTGCTGCTTTGTGTCCAAATAGAAAAAGAGGACCAGATTATAAACTTTGTTCCAAATTGAAAGGCAGATCCCCAGCTCGTACAAAATGCAGCTCTGCCAATTGACCAGATGCAACTGATGATACGGCCCTGGATTTTCAGCCACTTTAACAAATGCTGTCATAGACTCATTCCACAAAACTCAAAACCGAACAAGAAAAAGCAAGTTGTAAATTCCCAAGGAGGAAGACCAGAATGCTAAATCCCATATCACCTACACATTTGTTTAAAGTGCCAGGCCAGGCCCCAGTTCTGCATTAACAGCAGGTCTGACTTGGTCCCTGCAACGCTCTGGGAATGCTCTGGACTGATAAAGTCTTCGTGACCTGTCTCAAACTATCACAAATATAAATTTCACTGTTCCTTTCTGCTAACTCAGGAATAAATTGAAAAGCTTGTTTAAAATAAGGAATTAAGCTGCCAAAACAAGCCTATTTTTAAACGTAATAAAGAGTATTCTGTTGGTTATTACCTTGAAGAATTTTCATGCCCCAAGACTACTGAGGTAGTACAATCACAACTGAACATTAGGTAAGAGCAAGCAGGGCAATTATTTGAATGTGACCTCTGTTTACCTTAAAGACAGGTTTTGGATTTTGAATCCTGCTTTTATTGAAATGGGAATTATTTTTTTATTTTTTAAATGTAAAGGAATGTACTAGTTAGGACCATGGAGACAAACACATTCCCTACAGCAGCTCACATTTCTTGCTATAACAGCACATAGAATAAAGCCAAGCTTCCTCAGCAAACCTAAGATGTTTGGAGAATCCAGGTTTCCTTTAATATACCAGTACCCTTCATCCCTGCAGGAATATAATACAGTGGATGTGGTTATGCAGCCTGGAAGCTTCAACCAGGGAAAAAAAAAGAAAAAAGAAAAAAGAAAAAAGAAAAAAGAAAAAGAAAAAGAAAAAGAAAAAGAAAAAGAAAAAGAAAAAGGAAAAGAAAAAGAAAAAGAAAAAGAAANGAAAAGAAAAGAAAAGAAAAGAAAAGAAAAGAAAAGAAAAGAAAAGAAAAGAAAAGAAAAGAAAAGAAAAGAAAAGAAAAGAAAAGAAAAGAAAAGAAAAGAAAAGAAAAGAAAAGAAAAGAAAAGAAAAGAAAAGAAAAGAAAAGAAAAGAAAAGAAAAGAAAAGAAAAGAAAAGAAAGAAGAGAAAAGGAGAGAAAAGGAGAGAAAAGGAGAGAGAACAGAAGATACAATTGGCAGGATAATTTTAATGAAGTTGTTTCACCTTTACCCCGATGTAAAAATGTGAGCTCTTGAATAACCATCTGGATTTACATAGTATGAGTCAGAATATAATTCTGTGACCTATTCACAGCTTCAGCATCTCATCAATTGTAACTCTCTCATGAATCACACACTTCAAGCCTACTCATCTCAACTGCAGAAGCAGCTTCATTGGGCAGCACAGACATTTGAGGGGAGACAAGGTAAACTTCTTGTTTGTATTAGGCCTGCAGGAGGATCTTTCACAGTCTGACTCAGTCCAAAATCCTTATGAATAAGGCACTTAAATTCAGCCATCCTTTTAACAGTGGAACAGAAGTGGTACTTAGATTCTTCAGTGCCTTCCCTCCCATAAGGATCCCAAGGCACCTTCACATAGAAAAACACATTTGTTACTCATGTATTTTAAGTATAAGAGCACTTTTAAGAGACTTGGACTTTCCCAGGACCAAGTATAAAAAGCAACAACTCTCATACTTGAGAAATGCAAAATCTAAGGGGTTGTAGACAAGAGGATCTGTGTTTTCTCAGTTATTGGGAAAAGTAACTACTCAACACATTCCAAGTTAAACCAGAAGCAGATATTAACAATCTAGGAAAATAAAAGGCCAAATCAATGTATTTATAACATCTTTTTGTGTGAGCTCATCTCAGAAATCTGATTTCAGAACTATTGTGCTCAAAAAAACCAGAGGACAAGTAAAGCTTTCAGACAAAGAAATATGACAGAACTTTATGCAAAGATCATTTGGCAGGCATTAAAATAACCTTATTGACAGACTCAATACTTGCCATAGGCAACAGAGTTAGAGACTTTAAGAGCCAACAAGAAGGCCCCAGCTTCTGTTCCCTTGATTGAGAAGACACAAGTACAGAGACTTCCAGAAAAAGCAGGTATTTTTCTATCTAAATTCAGAATCTGTGAGGGGGATCTGACTCATGATGGAGACTAGTTCTCTGGCTGCTTGTACTTGGCCATGAGATGCACATTTTTTTCACATTTTATGGAATTTTTGAGCAAAAATAAAATTTCCTATTAAGCTACAGAATCTCCTGGGGATTTGACAGACATTTGAAACTCTCTGAAAAGTTCCCTTGGCTCTTGACACTTAAGCTGCATAGACAGGTAGCAGTCCTTGGTGCAACACTAGATAGTCTCCGCCTCACATCCTGTTGATGAACCTCCCAAAGACTGATGTACAAACCCAGCACAGACAGGAAGCTCTGAAACTTTAAGTTTTCCTAATTCCATCTGAACCAGACCATATTCCACCAAAGCAACCCCTGAAACCAAGGGCAGCCAGAGCAACAGTGAGGATTTGGATGTTGATGGTGCATTGTGAGAGAGAAAGGAAATAGAGTTTCCTTTCCTAAAGAAATCTCGAGTTCCTAATTAGAGGGGCTATCAGGCCTCGGCAAGAGAACAACCAAATGTAGGGTCTGTAAAATATCACCAGGTTCTTTCCAGCACTTTATATTCTCCATGGGCCTGATCCAATCCTTATTCAGGAAACATTTCACAGACTTTAGGCACGTTGCTCTGCAGTGATCTGTTTCATTAATCCAGAAAAATTCTAACTAGGAACACAACACCCTTTGATAATCCCAAAGCACAGCAACAAAGAGGAATGTTTACTACTGTCTAGTGAGCCATACATAATATAGCTCATCATCAAACCTCCTTCCTGCAGCAGCAGTGAAACAATTCTGCACTACCCCTTGCATCTTCCACAAATATCAGAGCTCTAATAGAGAGAATGGAGCCAAAATAGGCACTGTGCCACTGAAATAACAAATGTCCCCAGCAAGGGTAGCCAAAAAGCTCATGTGTATTTTCACACTGAGCCCAGAACAGTGTTGAGTCCAAGTGCTCTTTGTGAGCTGCAGGAAGGTGGCCCAAGCTCCTTTCACAGGAGAACTGTAGGTGCAAAGCCCTGCTACAAAGCCAACCTGGATCACACCCTGGAAGTATAAAACACCCACCTGGAACAGGGAATCCTTCCTAGGGCAGATGGGTGGGCATTGGGTCTGGCTATGGTCTATTTCCCCATGTAACTTGTGTCATTCTTTTAATATAAAGACTGTTTCTGCTCTATAGCATTGAGCAAGGCATTTAAAGTTGTTATAGTTTCAAACCTCAGTTGGAATTCCTTCCAAAAAGCTTGGAGCCAATGCCTCAGTCTCTGTAAAGATGGTTAACAAAGGGCACAATGGATGTGCATATCCTGATGCTTTAGCCTAAGCCTTTTATTCTGATCTCTCCCCAGTCTGGGAGGGGGAGGGAAGATGGGCTCGGGTGGGGGAAGGAGTCAGGGTTTCTGTGCTTTCTGTGCAGGTCAGGAGCTCAGCTCTTGGCGCAGTGAGGAGGACGGGGGACACACACTCCGATCCCGGCATCACTGTATAGCCTGGACTGTGATATTTTTCCCCTTCTTCAACTCGACCATTTTCATCCTTTGAGTGATCGCGAACACCACAGAGGTTGTCATGAGGAAAAGAGGAGAGAGAGAAGCCCCTGTTTCCTGCCCCCTGCGGAGACAGGATTGTTGCTGCTTTTTTTTCCAGTTTCTCACGGGAGCTGACCTTGGAACTGCCCGCCATTGCCCTGAGGGAGATCCCAGTCAGCCAGGCACGACATTGCCACCTGCTGTCCATAGATAAAACTGCAATCCCTGAGAGACAAGCCAGTGGCTGAGGCGCGACATCACCAGCTGCTGTCCGTAGATATAACTGCAACCCAAGAGAGAACCCAGTGGCTGAGGTGCAACATCGCCACCTGCTGTCCATAGATATAATTGCATCCTCCCCACCTTTGTTTTGGGGGGGCGTAGCCAAAGGACCTTTTAACTGTTTGCTTTGTCATTTGGGGGGTAGGGGTTTATTACAAACTGTTTTTGTTTGGTTCTTTTCTAGATATATACATATATATAAATATGTATTGTGGTTAAGAACTGTTATCCTTTTATATATATTTTTTTTTTCTAATTAAAGTTCTGTTTTCTAAATTTAAAGGAGAGGGATTATTTCCTGGACAGCATAGATATCTTAGTTCTCCCTTGAACTAAGACAAAAGTATAGACTAATTGCAAGTGGTAGGATGATTAATATAAGAACTGGTTATGAATCAGTTGATTATAAGAAAAATACAATGTTTTATTTCATATGTTCAGCACTGTACCATCTCTCTTCACAATTGTACCTTAAGAGTACTTTTGCTGAGCTATCTCTGAAAGTCCTTTAACGCTAAATTGCATTTTACCATCTTCCGTCAGACTTAATGTATTTCAGGCACAGAAAAAAACCTGTCTTAGTAAATGCTGCAAACCTTTCCCTATGGTGAAACTCTTTCACTTTTTATTTTGTTCATCTGTATAAAGGTAACTTCTAAATCTGTCTCCATAACTTTTTACACACCCTGGTGACTGTGAACTTGCCCAGCCCATGCTGTACCCTGTCAGTACAGACAGAGGCAGAGCAGTCCATGGAGTAGGAGTTTTCAAAGCAGCTCACCCTGGTGGTGTCCAGCATGTGTTGTGTCACAGATCTCAGAAACCAACCACAGGAATGGTTCTCTGCCAGTGAGACAACAAACAGAGCCTGAAATTTGTGACCTGTGAACTGTAAAACCATTGCAAGCAAGTATAGACACAGCTGAGTCAACACATGGTAACATCAGTGAGTCAGCTCTCCTGGGGACAGCAGCACCAGAGAGCAGGAGTGCACAAATGTAAGATATGAGAATAGACTTCAGGTTCCTGCCTTTCAGTGCCCAAATGGCAAATTATGGAGGCTAAAGGGGGAAGAGAGTCTGGTGATATTTCTTGGAAGCTTGAATCGCATTTAGGCAGTCTGTGTGATCTCTTGCATTAACATCTCATGAATGCTCTAAGAAACCAATCTGCCAACTAAATGTCTGCAGAAACTGCACATTTTGATTAAATACTGGAGTACTTGCAAAAAAATGAATTCATAACTCAGAAACATCAGCTATTAATGATGGAAATCAACTTAGAAGTTTTATAATCTTGGAACATCAATCACACGGCTTTTAAGTTCAATCAAAAGAGTCAGTGCAATTCAATTTAAGTAAACCAAGCACTTGTAATTGATTTCTTACGCCTTTAATTTGCAGATACAGATTAAGATTTGTTAGTTGACATGATTCAGATGTTGCCTTAAGGAAGGGGGAAAAAACCTTTCCAAGACAACTTTATATGGGTAAAGCAGAGAAGAGTTCTTTACTTATAGGGTTTCGTGGTACAGAATATAAAGGAGTATAAAAGAGTATATAAAGTATAAAAAGTATAAAACAGTACAACACGTGTTGATAAGTAACAGATAGAAAAGACCGGTGCTAGGATGAACTCATGGCCTCAGGAATACCATAGCTCTTCTCTAAGCACCACCGCTTCANCACCAGGCTGGGCAGCAGAGAGAGTGTGTGTGTGTGTGAGAGAGAGAGGAAAATGTCAATAAAGTGTAGGAGCTGGAGAAAGCAGGAAAAAGCCCCGTCTATGTGGCAGCATGCTAATTTTGTAACTATACTCAATTATCATATCTAAAGGTCCCATCCAATCTAAGATTTGTCCATGCCCAGAACTTCCCTTGGTTCCGCCTCATGGCACGCCTCTCCTAGAATTGAGTTGGAGGTCTTAAGACCCCTTTGCCTTATTGGAGCTTCTCCAAGGTTGCTGGGCTTTGCTTTCTTGTTTTGACTAACATGGTATCTAGTTGCCTTAGCTCTGGTACATGTTTTCTTAGCACAGTGTTCCAGCTATTATCTGACCCTTAAGACAGCTAACACAGGGTCAGAGGTTGTTAGCTATGCTATATGTGAGAAGTATACCTAGAAGTATAAAAATCCACAAATTCATGAAAGCCCTACGGCAACAAGAGGAAAAATAAAAAGTATGTATCAGTTGCTGACAACTTATAAGGAGAAAAAGTGCTGAAAGAGACTCACATAAAACAGTTACTTTGAATTACAGATTTGCTCTAGAGCATCTCCTGAGATGCATTTCTGGGTACCCAGGAAGTACAGTTTTGTTTAATAAAATGGAATGTGCTGGAATACAAAATCCTGTATCCATAAAGCCTGCCCCTTCCGACAGTGTCTAGGTGGCTGGGCACATCTCCTTACTCCCATGCTGTAGCCAGCACAAAGTACAGTTTTATTAAAGCTGATTCTGGCTCTGGTGTTTTTCAAACATGCACAATGCAAATATTTCCTGCAGGAGCTAGTTCTGAATGATTAAATCAGGCCTCTCCAATGCTGACAGGCACTGAGAAGATTCAATAAAGCAGAATCACTCCAGGCTCACCCATTCTCTGTAATCATTGGGGGAAAAATGTTTTTTTCCTCTTACTGCTAAAACAATTCTTTTTTGAGTGAAGAATAAAGTATATGTTATTTAAAAGGGCATGAGATATCAATATCACTGTATTATGAAACATGCTGAGCTGGAACAGACCCACCAGGATCATCAAGTCTAACCCCTGGCCCTGCTGAGGACCAGCCCCAAGAGTCATGCCCTGTGCCCCAGAGGATCATCCAAACCCTCTTGGAGCTCTGGCAGCGTTCACAAGAAACACACATATTGCTGCTCACTAACTCCTTACTAGAAGTTTTCTGATACCCTGAAGAGCCCCTCCATTAATAGTAAAGAGCAGACAATTGTGAAACTCAGGGGTTTTGTGAGTCCCAGTGAAGGCAGAGGTGTCCAGTGAGCACCATAAGGGCTTGAAACATGGGCGTCAAATTCTAAGCAGTACCATTTGACCTGCTGCATGGCCAAAGGGAAACTATTTCAGCTGGAGGAGACTGAGGGGAGACCTCATTGCAGGGACACCTTCCTGGGCAGGGGCAGAGGAGGGGCAGGCACTGATCCCTGCTCTGTGGGGACCAGGCACAGCACCCAGGGAATGGCTGGAGTTGTGTTGGGGCAGGGTCAGGTTGGATCTCAGCAAAAGGTTCTTCCCCCAGAGGGTGGTGGGCACTGACCAGGCTCCCCAGGGCAGTGGGCACAGCCCCAAGGCTGCCAGAGCTGCAGGAGGGTTTGGATGAGGCACTGGGGCACAGGGGTTGACTCCTGGGGCTGGTCCTGGGGAGGGCCAGGAGTTGGACTCGATGATCCCTGTGGGTCCCTTCCAGCTCAGCATCTTCTCTGATTCTGGGATTCCCTCTCATCCCCCTGCCTGGTCCATTGGCATGGGAGAGTGCAGAAGAGGAGCAGCTGCTGAAACTGCCACAGAAGCCTCCAACTCTCTGGATCCTCCAGATTACAGAATGCAGGTGAGAAACACAGGGAATGCAAATCCATTTCCATCTCTAAAATACAGCTCCATCAGAAAAACATGGTGATGTCATATTTGGAGTCTTTGTGTGCTGAGGAGAAACAGAGCCCATTCACATGTGTCAGTACATGGTGTGCTTTGGAACAGCCAACTCCATCCCAAACCACCTGGCATCAAAGCACAGGGGGGCCAGTAATTCCTTGCACCAGAGGGAGGACACCAAGTGGAATTTCGGAGCTTCACAAGAACCATTTCTGCCCTCATGCCTGAGAGAGCTGACTTTGGGCTCATGAAACTACCAGCAGGACATCCCAAATGCAGTTAAATCCTCTGAGCTGCTTGGAGTTTTTTTGTGCTGGGTAAGTGGCCAGAGAGATTTCTATCAAAACACTCCAAGCTCTTCCACATAAGTGGGCTCCAGACCTCTGCAGTGTTAGTGACTCCAGGCACTGCCACCAAATCCATTGCCACCTGTGCTTTCTAAAAGTATGGATTTTTGTCTGAAATAGAAAGTGTGCTCCATGCAATGTCATAATGCCCACAGAGAGTTTTCTATAAATCCCAAAGCAAAGCTGCTGTCACAAGTCCCTCCTAAGCAGAGACCAAGTTTTGGAAAACATCACAGTTAAAAGATTGCACATATGCTTATGAATTGGGCATTCCCCCCCTCCCCCCCTTTTTTCTTTATCATTAATGACATTTACTTTAATGAAGGTTGAGTAGGGAAAGAGGTGTCCCTTTTATTCATTGTTCTTCATCTGAAATTTTAATTATAGCTTCACAACTCCACAATTACTATGAGATAGTGATGATTGCAAACTCAGAGAAGGAATAGTAGAAGGGATCACTGCAATCAAATATTCTGTTACTCTGCAGTATCCTAAATATTTCTGATTTAACAAGCAAGGACAGGCAAAAGTACATATGTCAAATAATCTGAATTTATCAAGTTTTCCATGAAATGCAAATGCCCTCAGAGGTGAAAGAGTTTTGATTAGGAGATGCATAGCATTGTGAAGATGCTGGATATGCAACATTTCTCAAACTATCTTCAACAAAGTACTATTTTCTTGTTATAAATTCTCAGAAACTCTGACAAACTGCACTGCAGGCATGGCATACTGTAAGTCACTAACACTGTAATTAGCTGCTTTATAACCCAGTGTGACTATAGTCCTCAGCTGTGAGATAATGAAATAAAACATTTCTAATATTACTCTCACAAATATTAATACGAAAAGTGGATATATTACCTTTCAAGAGAACAGAAAATTAGCCTGGCATGGAAGCACTGAGAAAAAAAATGGAAAAATTATTTCTTTTTGGCAGCAATGAGGAGAGGTCACAGCATGAGAAGGTAAAACACACCTGAGGGCTACAAATTTTTTTATACTTTTCATACAACAACAGTCCATCTTTCTTCGCCTTTCTGCCCATACCACTGCACCCCTGGAGCTTCATGCCCAGCCAGGCTAAGGAAGAGAGAGAGATAAAGCTGTGCCTTCAGAGCCCCAGCCCTTCCCTGTCTCAGGCTCTGAGGGGCTGCAGGATGAACACAGCCCCAGGACAGCCCTGCTCTGGTGGCACTGCACTATCACCCAGCTGTGCCCAGCACTGTCACCCAGCTGTGCCCAGCACAGGCACCAGCCCTCCCCATGTGTGAACAGAGCACACACCCCAAAGTGGACAAGGGAGAAAGATGCTCCTGTGGCCGAGGCACTGGGCTGACTCAAGGCATTGAAATCCCAGAATCAGAGAAGATGCGGAGCTGGAAGGGACCCACAGGGATCATCGAGTCCAACTCCTGGCCCTCCCCAGGACCAGCCCCAGGAGTCAACCCCTGTGCCCCAGTGCCTCATCCAACCCCACCTGCAGCTCTGGCAGCCTTGGGGCTGTGCCCACTGCCCTGGGGAGCCTGGTCAGTGCTCACCACCGTCTGGGGGAAGAGCCTTTTGCTGAGATCCAACCGGAGCCTGCCCTGACACAGCTCCAGCCATTCCCTGGGTGCTGTGCCTGGTCCCCACAGAGCAGGGATCAGTGCCTGCCCCTCCTCTGCCCCTCCTCAGGAAGGTGTCCCTGCAATGAGGTCTCCCCTCAGTCTCCTCCAGCTGGACACCCCAAGTGCCCTCAGTGTCCGCACATGCTTCCCCTCCAGGCCCTGAACAAGCCCCATGCCCCTCCTTTGGACACTCTCTAATGACTTCATGCCTTTCTTGTATTGTGGTGCCCAAAACTGCCCCAGTATTGCAGGTGAGGCTCTCTAGTCTGCCATGGACTCTCTAGTCCACCTTAGCTCTGCCATGTGTCTCCATTGTCCATTTCCCTGCAGGACTAGTGACTGACCATTGGGTCACTTTGTCCCCCAGACAGGCTCACTCCTCACTCCTCACTCCCTGTCACAGAGTCTCCCAGAGCCAGGACTCCAGCAGTGCTGGAGCAGAATAACAACCAGGATACTGCTCAGGGGGAACTGACAGCTACACGCCAGTGAGGATTAGAAATTAAAAGAGAAGGAGAGACAAACTATCTGCTAGCAGCTGATAATACTGCAGGGGAACAGCAGGGATAAAACACTGCAGAAGAGTTGTCAACTACCGTCTCTTCTTCTGTGGTGGGATTAGTGGAAAAGGTTAGACTATACATTAACCAAGAGTCATTCTAATGATGTATCACTCCAAGGTTTTCGTAAAATTAATCTCTCAATAATAAGACATAATACAGGTTTCATGCATACTAGGTAATTAAGGAGATTGATGAATAGAGGCAAGAGTGAATGTTCTGGATCCTTAAACAAATCACAGCTTTAAATTTCATTAATTTTAAATTTACTCCAAGACCTAATTTAAAATTGGCAAAGCTTCTCTACCACCGAAACCAGAAATCATTAAATAGAATGGAATTGCATTATTTATTGTTGTCTCAGGCCAATAAAATACATCAACTGACAATATCAGGATGGCAAAAATATGACAGAACTCTACAATATTAAAAATAGTTTGAAAAATTCACTGCAGCTCTTGGTTGAAAATTTAAACAAGAAAATCTGTTCACAGCTACTTCCTTGGCTTTTTCATTTGCTGTCCCCTGCCTTGGGCTACCACACTGAAAGGTTTGTGATAATTCAACCATCATCTGCTACAGCTTCAAGGGAGGGGAAGGCAAAGAAAGAGAGTACAGATTCTGTGTAGTTTTTAGGCAAAAGAAAACCATGCAAGACATTTCCTGAAGTCAACGGAGGATTTCTGAGTGCCTGCAGCATTCACATAGCAGGGCCTGCTTAAAGCAGTTCTTCGAGGTCTCAAATTGTAATCAGAATAAGAACTGTAAAATGCAAATAGGGAAAGCCACAAGAGAACAACAATGACTCATAACTGGGAGAAGAGCAGGTTAAAATAACTCTTTTACTATGAAATCAGGAAAAAAACCACTTCACAAGTGATTGCAAAGTAATCTAAGAACACAGCGTGGCAATTAACCAGGGGCAGATCTCCTGAATGGTACCTCGGGCCGCCACCGCAGTTTACCAGCCCAGCACCCCGAAATGTGCCACTTCAGCTGTCCCACCACCACCTCAGCTGTCCCAGCACCACCTCCCAGCCCCTTCTCCAGCTCTGCTTTCGGCAGGACCTCACTGAGTCAACAGGGAACTCTTCTCTTCTGTCCAGTTCACTTTCTGGTGGCTCAGTGAGCTGAGCTCGCCAGGGGCACCCTGTGCAGCAGCGTTTGTCACCCATCCCAGTGGCCTTCCCTGTCCTGCACACACCTCACCACCCTGTGCAGCAGCGTTTGTCACCCATCCCAGTGCCCTTCCCCATCCTGCACACACCTCACCACCCCATGGGCACGGGCAGTGTTTCTTCCTGCTGGGCACAGGGGGTTGAATTAAGATCTAACTCTGAAGCAATTAAGTGTCCTCCTGTTTATCAGAAATACAGGAGTGATTAAACTCTGCCCTGGTGCTTTTTGAAATTCAAGTCTAATACTGTTTGTTATGTCTGTTCCTTTTGAGATTAGTTGCTGATGTTTCTCCCACAGATGCCTGAAGAGAAACTCTCTACATAATATGCATTTACACAAGAGTGGGATAACATAAACTGCTCCTATTTCAGAGCCTTTCCATGTTCTGTGCCCTTTGTTTTAAGTCTATTTTCTTTATTTGTTTTATTATTCTCAGATACTAACTTTCCATATTTTTGCTTTTTCTCGGTACGTCACCAATGAAAGTGAACAATTTTCTGAGCCTTTTTCCTCATTCTCTTATGTAAACCCATATAAAAAGATTATCTCCCACTGTTGACATAACTCTCTCCCTCATCCCAATGCAGCAGATGAAGGGAGAAAAGCAAAGAGTCTTTTCAGAAGTGGCCCCTGCTGGCAAATATCCAGCTTATAGACTTCCTATTGTTTTGCTAACAATTAGAAGCTTGAATTATCAGCTTGCTAGAGCTGCATTTAAAGAAACCCTTCTGGGTTTTATTGCTGGTAGTCTCTTTTATTTGATAACAGTTCTCATTCCTATTTCACAATTTCTCTAAACTGTGGGACTAATGGAGCTTAGCTAGGAAACTTTAGTGCATCATTGGGTTTCAGTGGGCACCGCTGCCTGAATGCAGCTCCCAGTCTTGACCAGAGCAATTTTATATTCTACAACTGGAATAAAGCAGATTGCCTTCCTAATATCATGAATAATTCCAAACAAACAAACATTTGGACTGCCAAAGGAACCAAGAAACACAATAAAAAAACACTGATAAACAAAGACAGTGAGAATCTGTGATGCTCATGAGACATGTGAGCAGCTTCTTGCCGAAACAAGAGAAGCTGCAGGTCATCTATGAGTACTTAGAAAAGGTATATGGGAGTTGTGACACTAACAAGAAAAAAATTAGCGAAGATGGCTTGAAATACATGCTCTGTGGACCTCCAAGCAAAATGTTAAAATCAGAATTATTCTATGATTTTCGTACCTGAAGCACTTTAATAGGGAATACTAGCATGCTAAAAATCCAAATATAAAGCACAATTCTGCTTAGAGGCCATGTCCAAGTGTGGATAAGGAAGAATCCGTGTGTACCCCAACCTTCCTCCACTGCCAAAGAACTAGTGTTACTTGACCCCTGCTGCAATGTCTCTCACATATTCACATCTGACACACAATTGTAGTGTCGGGGATCTCTGCACCTTCTACCCCAGAGTGACAGAAGGGAACAGTCCATTACTCGTAGAGTGCCATGAAATATTCCTGGGCTGAAATAGATGGAGCCAATGACGTGTGTTTTCATAAAGGCCATTAAAAGGAATTGAATTCTGAACCCCCCATCTTTAACTGGCTAAAATTGCACGTACAATGTAGCATGAGCATCAGGCTGTACCTACCTTAATGCTGGTTGTCTTGGACTGAATCCAGGCAAGAGCATGGTATTAATGGCAGATTGAAATAAGCAGCTGGAAAGGTTTTATCTCCCTTGTGATGGAAGAGTACATCTTCCTGCCTTCCCTCAGCCCAGAGGCTCTATTGGATCCTCACAGCTGTCCCTCAGTGCTGCAGTACCAGTCCTACTGAAGATTGATTTTTATCCTTCTGAGTCTGATGAGAAAGGAAAGACCTTTGCTTTCCAATAATGAGACCTGTATCATGCTTTTTACTTTCACAGACAGAACTTCTCTTAAAAGTTTTAACTGTGGCTTATCACTCAAATAGCATACACCACTGCTGGGGTTTGTAGTCTACGAGTTTCTAAGTTGCATTGAAAGAGTTGTATTGATTTTTAAAGGTCTGGCAGAGATGGCACCTATTTTGCTATGTAATGAGTTAGCAGTTGCAGACTAGAGAGGCACATAATATAGTTAATTTCTTTTCAAGCAGTTGTTAAATTGTTAGCCAGCATGCAGTAGTTGCAGGTGGATGCTTATTATTCTATCAAAAAATACTGTATTTCATTCTAGTTTGCTTGATATGAACAGTTCACAGCATATTCTTTGTCACTTAATTTCCTGTGTACATTGTGAACACTTCCAAAAGCTCAGTAGGGTGCATTAGAGAAACCTAAAGAAAGAACACAGGACATTAATCAAATTACTATGTTAGACACTGTTAGATGTCTTCAAGTTGAAACTTGTATGCACTGATTTTTACAGCTCTCTTTTTATCACATCAGAGGAGATCAAAATAACTCATTAAGTCAATTCACCCTTTTTGCTGCATTTGTTGGTTGTGCAGGAAACTGCAGCCTGTGGGAGGGAATGTGAAGAGGGGCTGTGCCAGCATTGTGGGCAGAGGAAGGGCAGGGAGGCACCACTGCAGCTCATTCTACATCCTCCCTCCTCTGGTGCCCATGGGGGGATTGGGATTGTGCTCCCCTGGTCACTGGATGTAACTCATGTGCTGCATCCCCCATTTCTGCTGAGGTGACATCTGTCCTAGGGCCACCAAATCTGTCCCTTGTTTTCCTCTTTGTTTCTTCCATCATCCATCTTGTGTTTCTGTGAGGAGACATTAGCAATTGTAGAGCCTGAGAGTTCATTTTCAGGCACACAAGGATCAGCAAAGCACTTCTAGCCCCCCAGCCTTTCCTTCTCAGTTTAGCAAACAGGGACTGTGCTGGAGGAAACACATCAACAGTCCCTCCTATCCCATCAAAAGAACAAAAATGTATCTGAAAACTCCTCTGCTAGGAAAAATTATTTACTAGAACTTATATCTTTTGACAAATAAATTATGCAGTTTGAAAATTTATAATTAAATAAGGATGCAGCCAATTATTCTCTATTCACAGCCTGTTTAAATTTCTTCACTTCAGGAGGTCTTGACAAGTTTTCTATTCACTGAAATTATTCAATGCTTTTATGCAGCCAAATCTCAGCTTGCCCCTTTGCATTTTTGTACCAATATCTCTGCAAATACACCAGGAGTTTCCCAAAATTATGATGAGGAACAGTCACTGCAAAGAGGGGCACATACACAGCAAATGGAAAGATTTTAAGTAAGCCTTCTTAGAGTATTGCAAATACAAATTCTGTGTGAATGGCCCTTTGCCCACACTGCTGTTTCCTAGAGTTCAACACTGCACTTGTCTACTGGTTGCAATGACTTACAGTCAGATAATGAACAACATTTACTGCTAATTACGAAATATTTTGGCAAATAAGTGTACCACAGTTTATCTCCATGTTCACTTCATGATACAGCCAAGCAGAATTCATCAGACAACCTACACCGGTTGTTGGAAGAATGAGATGAAGAAAACAGTAGAAAAGAATCGAAGAAGCTGCTTTAAAATAAAGAATATTAGTCAAAGAAGAGAAAGCAGCAGATCAGAAGGAGACATGTTGGATTTCAAGGGCAACAAGGACAGTGTAAGGCTAAAGGGCTGAGTCTGAGCACATGCCTTGAAAATGCTCTGATTTTCAGAAGCAATAAATACCTATTGACACGCTGACATCTTGGCATCACATGGCATGCTCCTTCCTGGCTGAAAGTCACACTCTTACAAGGGAGAATAAAGCAAGGGCTTTCAGAGATGGTACATTTTAAAATCTTGGTCTAAAAGCCAATGAAAGAAATGCATAATCACAGTCTCCAACCTGTGACTCGGGGAGGTCAGAGTCCACATGCATGACTCTTCATATTTCATGAGTGAATATATCTGACAAAGGATCTCACAGGCTCTCCTACCTTCCTCTTGGAGGCAAGAGGGTTTTCCATGGGCTGGGCTTTATCTCCACTGTCCCTTCTGACATTCCCCTCAGTTAGACTGTGCCAGGATTCTGGGGAACATTAGAGGGAATTGTTCTCTTGCAGGTCAAAAGCAACTGTGTTTGCATTGCCCTGATTGGATGCATTTAGCAATGATGGCAAGTAATTAATTATATCAATTATTTAAATCAAAGGCAGGAATGTCTGTACACCAGCTGGAGTAGGAGAGTTTATCCAAAACCCGTCACTGAGGAATCTGTAACTTTGAATTCAGTCACTGAAAGAACTGGCAATGAATAATGTGAACTGACAACTATAACACTTTCTGTCAACAAGTTATTTGCAAACAGGCTATAAATTTCATTAATTTGTACATTATTTGTGATCCTTGAAGAACTGTGCCATATAAGTAAACTTAAATTTACAATTAGTTGCTAAGAATGCCTGTTGTTTATTACACGTTAATGAAGTGACATGTCTAGCTTTCCAATCAGCTGGAATTTTGGAAGTTCAATTGCCCAAAAATCAGATTTCCAGAATGTTACTCCTACATTGACTGCAGTGCTATTTATAAAGACAAATACTTATGCATGAGCCACAAAAATGTTATTCTCAATAATGGATTGTTATAATATAACATAAAAAGTTTTATAACTCTTTCCTGAATTTACTCAGTATGTAAAATGTCCTGGGTTAGGCTTCTATGAGATGTAAAACTGAGTATCACTTTCAAGTGCAGAAAGAACTTACAGCTTTGAAGGAACAGGCTCATTCTTCTCAAAACCCATGACTCTTATTTATGTTTTTTCTGCTTCTTCCTAAAACAGGAAACCATACTTTTTGTTTCAATAATGAAATATCATAAAATCAAATTCTAGAAAATTGCTTCTACGATTTTTATGCTCTTACATCTATAACCTCAACACAGAGAAACAAAGAAATCAATGCCTGAATTCAGAGCAGATGCCTGACAGAGTATTTTATTGTTCATAATGCTGAGTTAAATTAGCTCTGGTCACTTGTCCCCAGGGAATACTAAGCAGTCCCTGTTTATATGCAGACTACAAGGACTGGGCTGTTATCAGGCAGATAGTTTTCTAGAACATGTACCCTAAAAGAGAGCAATAAGCCTTGTCCATCATACTGTAGTTCATTGGAGTTCATCCCAATAATTCCACAGCAGCTCCTTCTTTCACAGCTGTAGAGGTTTCAGACATTGCACCAGATGAAAATTCTTACTTCACTCTTGGACTGCTTAAAACAAGAATACGTGCTTATTCCTTTTCTCCACCCCAAAAGTTCTGACTTTTAAGAGCAACCTTGGGCAGAATTATTGTCAAAAAGCAGTGAATTGTCAAATTAGCAGCAAACATCTACAGCTCCAGATGGACTGGGAACCCATGGCAGGATTCAAACACAGTTTAATAAAATTTCAGCTTAAATTAAAGGAGAGCCTGTGCTATTTGAATGGCACGTCATGAGTGTAAGCACTGAAAGGCAAAGCAAGGGCTGGCACCTACAGCCCTGCAAGGCTCTGGTACGATTGGCACTCTTTTTGCTGCCAGGAACCTTTCGGCTTTATCAAAGCCACACATACCAGCCTTCCAGGCAGGGCCAGTTTTGAGCAAAATGAAAAGCCTTTGGTGCACTGAGCTTGAACCTTCTCTGAGAACTGAAAATACAGAGCAAATGGCAAACCCATCAAGGACATCAATGACCAGGGCTGGATTCTGCTGACTTGTTTCTCTGGATGGTTTCTCTACACATCATTAGAGCAGTTCAAAGGTCCTTTTCTCTGTGTGCTGTCAATAACAGGAAGAACAAACAGTAAAACTGTAAAACACCCCCCACACACACATCCTGTGTGGTGTATCCATTTGTGTAGATGATTGTCCATGAACAAGGACAATCACCACAGCTGGTGGATCTCTGACTGGAGTCTGTAGAGATGAAGGCTGGAATAATGCACACCTCTTTCAGAGGACAAACTTAAGAAATCTTCCCTGTCTGCATTTATAACAAACTTTAAGACACAACCTCCTGCCATTTTCTGTGGCCTGTGCTGTAGCTGAAGGCTACATTTTAGACTGGCACTATAAGTTTCCCAACCAACACCAGAGGTTGTAACACCATTTTTCACATTCCCAATTTGCAAATTCTCTGTTTGCAACACTTTACTTTTCCAGAGTGGAATCCAGAGTAGCCACAACTGCTCATTTACAGTAAAGGCTGTACAACCCTTAAGGTTCCAGCCTCTGCCTTGCAGACACCCTGTAATCATGACAAAGATCCAAATGCTGCCACTGGCACATCAACTTGAATATATGCTGTTTAGATTTTGCCGGTTTCTTACCACATGATGGACAAAAAGTTTAGTTTCTCAAGTCAAAAGCCTGCAGAGGATGAACTTTCTTCATTGCTGTGTAACGAAGTCAGCCTGACATGGGCACTCCTGCTCAAGGCTCAGCTCCTGAGCAGATCCTACACAGGGATTAAGGAATTTATGGAAGGGAGAAGTCAGGTTGCAGAGGCAGTAGGGAAGGGACCAGCCAAGGGACAGGCTGAATTTGGGGATTTTTTTATTAGTTGTTGCATTAAAAATATAAGTTTCACTGCAATCTTTTTAAAGGCAATTATGTGGATTACACACCCTGATTATCTACCAGAATATTCTGTTAGAAAGAAAGTCCCCTTGTGGCCTTTGCCCAGCTCTGAAATGATCGCAGGACCTGAGAAATCCACGTGCAGATTTTGAGAATGGAGAAGGAGGGGAAAAACTCAAAACAATCACCAAAGAAAGACAAAAGCAGCCAAGCCCTATTTGTAAGCACAAAAAATGAACTTTGAAAGTTTGTAATGATTCCTGTTGGTTCTCTGTGCTATAAAAACCTGAGAGACTTTTGCTCACAGTTGCTGATGCACATCCAAGTCATTGGGTACTTATGTTTAGTGCATAAAATGTCTTCCTTAAATGCATCCCCAAACAAATTTCCTAACACAGCACTTCTAAAATAAACATTCTGTTGTTCTGAATGCAAAGATTTCATTTTTGTAGTCTCACTGGCACATAATGGACCAAGAGTTTATTATCCCAGACTCAGTGCCTTCAGGGAATGCACCTTCCACACTATCCCTAATCTGTTCCAAAGGAAATACAATTGCACTTGTAAAGTACAGCATTATGTGACAGCAGTGATGAAACCATAATTCTCTTTACTGGATATTATTTATGCTGCGGAAACAAGAGAATTGTGGTTTCTAGAGGGACTATGAGGATCACAAACCAGGCTTTTAACAGGGCATTTTTATTACATTTTCTTTTATTAGTCTTTACCCAATCAAAGTTGCAGATAGGAAAATAAAATAATGTTTTTATGTCTTCTCTCAATACAAAACTTTATGATTAGATACTACACTGTGAGACATTCTGATGCGCAGCTGGCCATTGGGTTGATACACACTTGGCCAATATATAAGATACATAGAACTATAGAAACTATGCTGTTAACCTCTGACCAGGATTACTAAGATGACCCTATTTTTTTAGCACACAGTGAATGGGAACAATCAGTTTCTGCCATTAAAGTAATGTTTACAGCCTTCTTTCATTTTTTTAATTTCAAGAACTCTGCTGTCTGATGCCTTGGGGCAGAAAAACTATATGTGGCTGGTGCATATTTGACAAAATTATCCTGTCATTTTCTAATGGTTCTTGCTCAGATGTGGAATCAGTCAATACTGCTGGGAGCATGTGGTGCTGGGGCCCAAATTTTCTCAGACAACAGAGGAGGACAGGAAGTGTCTCTCACATTTCCATTGCCATTCCAACCTTTTGCTACACTGGCACCTGGCTTTGTTGAAGAATTTATTTGTTGCATAATGAAGATAAATTCACTGCAACAACAGGTAGTGTTTAGTTTTGCCTTTTTATTATTAACTTGTCAAAAGAAGAGGTGTGATAATAATGACAAAATAACATGTTTGTTGCTGAAATAAATGGGTCATATAATACATCAGGTAATGGTAGTTAATTATATGGCTGACATACATAATGTCAGTTATTCATTACTACTCTCAAATACTCACAATTATCCATACTTAAAAATATTGGCAATCATATAAATAGGCTTAAGGAATTATAATAACAATATCTTTTAACAGCAAAAAAGGTAAATAGACAAACTGTGAGCATAGTTAAGGGAATAGACTTCTGGAAGCGAAATTATTTCTGAGTCAGATGGGCTTTAAAATGGCATGTTTTTCTGCCAGTTTCCACAGTCCATTTGTAGCACAGTAACTGGTGAAGGTTTTAATTGACAAGTAGTTCATAGTTTCAATGGTCTGTACATTTTATTATATCCAAGTTCATCATCAAGAGGTTGGGGATTAGAAGCAAACTGCTTATTTAAGTCAAGCATTGTTCCTTTCCAAATATGTATGCAAATTTATGCACCAGGGAGCAAAACTGTGTCCAGTGCCAGGCTTTCAGTTTTGGCATCTCTGTCTTCACTGCTCGTCTTTGAAAAAATCATGTATAAAACATTAAATTCTCTGGGAACATCATTTTAATTACTCTTGAAAGACTTATCCAGCTGTTAAATGATCCAGGGTTAACCGAAGGGCTACTACTATAAACCCATTTAAACACACCATGGTGATTTTATCAAATTTCACAGCTGTTCCTGCAGCCAATGCAGTTTCTCAGAACACAAGATTTCTAGTTAATCTGTTAACAGTAATTTTGGAGAACATTTGCATCAAAGCAGAAATTGCTGCACAGGAACTGCCTGACTGGATTGGCTCCACAGTCATCCCAATCCAGGAACCTGTCTTCAGGATCCGCCAGCACCAGATGTTCCCATGAAAATAAATATATAAATACGTAATACACAAATGTAATTCAGCCTACAAAAGGTCACTCTGCTTAATCACTAAGACATGAAGACTTTCTGTTTTTCCAATGTGATTTTATTAGCATCACATCATGCAAAATCTTGCTATGCATATAGAGATAACCGTACTTTGAACCCAAGATTCTGGCTCACTGACAGAATACAGAGTTTGACAGCATGGTTTAAGATACAGCCTCCTTTATTCATTCAAGGGGTTTCATTTCTATTCAGTTGTGCTTTTAGTGGGCAGTAATTTCTCTGGCTCCTTGACCATTACACAGGCTTTTATCTCACTGTTATTTTTCATCCTTGCACAGGGAGCAGCCTTGGTCCCTTCACCCTCTCCTGCTTCTGTGTCAGATCGGACACCCATCCTGACATCCATCACTTCCAGTCAAGGAAAGCCAGCTCTTCTTCAGGCCACCCCTGCCAAGGGAGCCCTGAGGACAGGGCTGGCTCTTTTAGCATCAGGAGCAAGTTCTGCCAAATCACTGCTTAGCTGCATCTCATGGGGTGTATTTGGGCTGTCGTGTGGGCTGAGCCCAGGGAAGAGCCAAACCACATAGACCTGCCTTGTATCCAGGGTGGACTGACCAGACCCTTCACACACAGCACTTGGCCAATACAGCCTCCAAGCCCAGGACAATAAGACACAACAGCAACAGTAATCATAATTTTAACTTTCTCAGCTCCATGTCCTCAGAATAAAGAAGGCAGTCAGGCTCCCAAGGGCTTTATTTCCCCAACATGCTGTCAGGGCCAGTGCAAGGAAGGAAGGAAGGAAGGCCTGGTGGTGACTTATCTTGGTGAGGAGGCAAAGCTTTTTCAGTCAATACCCACCTGTCTGGAGAAGGACCCTGAGTCCAACAATGTTGTGATAAGTGTGTGGGGTTCATCCTGAATATTTATCTTACTCCACCAGGAGGCCTGTTCACAATGGCTCATGGAAAACAATGAGAAACCAAACCAAGGGGCAGACAAACCTCCAGATTCCCAATTCTTAAACTTAATTCCACAATTGAGGCATTTATACTAGAACAATAAACAGCACCATGTCGATATCTGTCAGCTTTCTAAGCCTCAGAACTAGCAGAAATTAGCAGTGAACTTGGTTCATATTCCCAAGCCCTACATCTCACCCGAACTGCAATAAAACCACAGGTCTAATTGCTACACTGAAAAGGCAAACAAAGCGTTAGACTAGACTGCCCCTATTCCTAACAAGCCAACAGAATACAGCAATAAATTCAGCTTGCAAACCTTTGATACTTTCAAACACTAATTGTAACTTCCATCCAACTTCAGCTCCATTGAACATTCATCCTCCGTCTACCTGGGAAAGCACTGGGGTTCAGCAATAATTGGGGCTCCTGAAACTACCACAGAAATAGGTAACATAAAACAGAGTCTTTACTGGATTTTTCTGGGTCCTTAAAACTGGAGAGAGGGCATGTGTCTTTATGTTTTGTGTTCTGCTTTATGTTCACTGAGAATGGCTATAAATGTCAAGATTTCAAGACTCAACATTTCAAGATTTCAAAATTCAAGATAATTCAAATAATTTGAAATAATTCTGCTTACAACTAGATATAAAAGCTATTTTTGAGTTAGAGAAGTCTCCGAAATGCAACCCAGAGCATAAATTTTTCTTTTATATTTGTGTTTCAGGAAGTCAGGCTGCATTTGGAGACAGAGAGAAAAGCTACAATCTCCCAAAATTTTTTCTTTTCATTTATGTAGTGGTTTTGGTTTGGGCTTTTCCTGGTAACTGGGTCATAACTAAGGAAGTATTCCATCCCATTTCTTTATGTAAGGAAAGATATAAAAAGCGGGAGTTGGAAGCCAGGAGTCTATCCTTCTTCCAGCAGTGTTGGAGGGCAGAGGAGCTCCCTGAGGTCACCCTGCTGTGGGAGTGGGCCGTAGGTGTGGGTCTGCTGATCAGCCAGCTGGGTTGGGAGGAGGTGTCCTGAGATTCGGGAACAGCAGTTGTTTTGACAAGAGGGAAGTGAAAACTTGTTTTCTTTCTCTTTTCTCCTCTGTATATACACGTATATATATATATGTAAATATATATAAACTGGTTTAGTTCTACTGAAGTTTGGTTTTGTGGGGTTTTCCCCCCTTTTCTCCCTTTTTTTCCCCTGTGGCCAGGAGGGGTTTTTAGGGCCTCTGTCCTGGGCCCTTTGGCTCTTGACATTGGTCAATTTCAACCCATCACAGGATATAATAGGATTATTCTTCATATTATGTCTCTGAAGCTGAAAACAACTTGCATTACAGCAACTGGAGGAGCATCCTCACAAAAGTTCAATCTACAAAAGCCATGCAAGCCATGGAAAGTTGCCTAGCTTGATCCTGTGTTATGTTAAAGACAGCCTCTGTCCCTTTTGCTACCCTCCTAGAACACAATGGGCCATTATAGAGTTCTTTTTGTTATTACCTAAGCCAAATATTTTTTGGCCACACACAAATTTAAGTGCAGACCCACAGCTCAGCAAGCTAGCAAGCACCCACATTTGTGTTACCCATCATGCCACTCTGCAGGCAAGTTAAACACATGGAACAGAGGGAAGTAGTGTAAGACATACTTCTGATTTCTGAAATGGGAAATCGCACTCTGATTTTTTTCTCCTTTTATGCTGTTTGTGTTTTGCTCCTTCCCATCACACAACCATGTGCTCAGCAATCTTCTGAGTGAGCTCAAAGGCCAGCAACGAGCCCAGGGCATGCAGCTTGCTGTGCAACCAGGTTTAGACAAGAAGTAGCACCACTACAGACCTGTCGTGCCTGAGTTGCAGCAAGAAAGGTACTGAGCATATCCTGATTGCTTCTGGATAACCCTTCTAACCCAGGGACTTCTGAGGAGCAGAGGAATTGCTTGGGTAATTATGATTCTACGTACCTGGACCTTCCCCGTGTTCTGCTAAATAAGCTCTGCCTGCTCAAACAAGCTCCTGTCTGGGCTCCTGTGAACCCAAAAGGCCAAGTCTGAGCTCCTCAGTGGGATTACAGTTGGCATGATGTCAAAACCTTCTGTCAAATCCCTGTGTGCACTGGATGCCTCAGATTCCTGAGCTGTCACTGTTTTATCCTGCTTGCTCCAAACTGTTGAATATTTCTTCTAGTCGTGCGTGATAATGCCAAAAGCCACCGTGACAAAAACCCCTACATTTTGAATAAAGGCTAAACAACACAAACGCTTTTACTTTACAGATGGCACTCAGAACTCAGCAGATGGTGAAAGAAATCCCACAGGATGTTCTTCTCTCCCCTCCATATATATATGTATATATGAGAGCATGTGTGTGTGTGTGCACAAAACAGCTAAGTGTCCTGATGAGATACTCAAAAGGCTTTCACAGAAGTATCTGTCCTTTGAACATCTCCCTGCCCATTTTTAGAATAGAAACAGATCCAGGTTACCAGAGAGGGAATCAGGAAGCACCTTTTTGTTAATGGGTTTGCCACTAACCTGTGATATGTCTTTGGACAGGCAATTTTGTTCCTTTTTCTTCCCCTTCCAGTCCTTTATTTTTCATTCTACATCCTCAGGGAGGAGATTCTTTCTGTCTCTGACTGTTAAGACTTAGAACAGCTAGTCCCATGCTGGTGCTGTTCACTCCAGCTCCATTTCACAGGAAGCATGAGAGACAGTGAACTCCACAGCATCTTCTGCATTTCAAACTGATTCTAAATCTGTCCATGAAATGGAGACATGCCTGATGGAGAGGAAAATACGGGCTAGGTTAAACCACAGAGAATCTACAAACCTCTTTCTGCATCAGATCCTTCAAAAAGGCAGGGGATAAATCAGGCTGGGGGAGAACCATGGGACAAGCACAATTGCTTCCAGTTCCCATGGCCAAGGGTTACTCCTGCGTGACACTGCCCTGATCCATGGTCAGGTATCATTTGGCATTTACACCTTGAGATTTTTACTGTGTTACATTTATCTGTCCTTCTAATGCCATTGTATCCCAAAAAACACTACATATGAATTCTACGGTTACCCCCCAGTCCCCACCCATGGTGGAAACGTCCCTCATGTTGGAAGCACCAGCAGCTCCGAAGTCACAGCAGCACCAGGCACTAGTCCAGGGCAAAGAAATCCATGTTCACATCAACATGCAGGTGGGATTTCCAGCAGACAGTATTGCAAAATCCAGGCTAGCATTCAGTTTTGGTATTCTCCAAAACAGAACCCTGGCCTGGATTTTTCACTTAGCCTTTGACTTCTGGAAGAAGGGACATATCACCACATGTCACAGTGGGGTTCAGTATTTACACAACCCTACCAAGCTGTGACCCACCAGCCCTGCTCTCCATAACACTAAATTCCCTGGCAGCTTACTCTCCTGGAACAAACTGACTCATTTAAACTTGTCTTTATGATCACATTGCAACTCCATGTTGCTTCTGCACAAGACCCAAGACAGCACTCATCCCTAAAGCACTGCACTTCCTCCAGAAGCATAAAGCACTCACATAAAGTGCCTCTCTGTCACTTACCTTTCAGGGGCTGTACTGTAGCTTGCCTTAATTGCCTCCATTTTTCAGTCTCAGATATAGAGAGTTTCTTTGATATATATTTGCACTGATCTCTGTAAGAGGGAGTTTTACATGCATGTGGAAAGGCATGTGCGAACCTTCCCCGCTGCAAACACAAACTCCCTTCTCAGGGCAGGTGGATCTCGTGTGGCTCTAGGCCAGCATGGACTGGTCAAACACACAGGACACAGCTAAGTGACACGTGCCAATACTTTTAAAGACGCCAGTAAGATCTAAGACTAAGTTGGTCACAGAGTCTGAATGGACTCCAGGAAGGGAACAGAGTGACAAGTTTAACTGTTCTCAAATTACTGCATCACTGAACAGATGGGCTGGTTCGATACAAACCTACCATAGCCTTTCCAAAACAAGGAGTACCAGACATATGCACAGAGAGTTGTACTCATAAAAGTGTGCTCAGCTATCCTGACGCTCACAATTTTGGCAACTCAAGACAAATCTGTTGTTTAACCAGAGAAAATGCAGGGGGGGGTTTCACTTACTTTCATGGCAACCTGGTTGTCCGCAGCAGAGATGATTTCAGGTGGAGGAAAGTTGTTATGTATTTACATGACAGTGAGCACAGGTGTTACAGGCTGAGAACACATGCCAAACACTTCACACCATCAACCTCCCCATTTTCCTCTGGAAAATGCTTAAAATGATCCCGCCCACAGCCATTCACTGCAAAGTGCACTGGAGCAGCAGGTCTGTTTGCAGCACCCTTCATTAGGTCTAGAAACTCTTACACACAGAGCAGAGCAGGGGGAGCCAGGACTACCTTGAGGAGTCAGAGGATCTGCCCTGAATTTCAGATTATTTCCTGGGTAAGAGTGTTTAGGAATGGCCTGGCTTTGACTCAGTACTTTCCTTCCTCACCATTTCAGTGGCAGTCACACTTGCAACGTGCTTTCTTCAGCAATCACACCAGACAGCCTGACTGCTACATCCTACTCAAAGATCTCTATCAGGCATAAAAATTTGGAAAAGTGGGAGATTTCTGAGAGGTGTGATGTTTGATTGGTAAGTTCCACAAAAATCACACATATGAAATGCTGCAATAGAGACAATTGAACTTCCGAATTGCTCTGTGGTCCACGGGCTCAGAGGTCCAGAGCTGGGTATACAATCCTGATCTGGAAATCCTGAAATGGAAACTCATTTAAAGGAAGTTTAAGGAAGGTTAGTCCCAGGCCCAAGAGCCCAGGGAACATGAGCAGGATGTTTGCTGGTGCTTTTCCCCCTCCTCTCTGTGAGCCTCAGGCAATGAAAGGCAGCCAGGATGAGGAAAATGCTGCAGAGCCAAAAGTGTAGAGTAGGAAGGAGAGAAGAGGGAGAGGGGGGATCAGAACACAGGCAGGAGCTGATCAGACCAGGTGGGAGCACAGTAAGATTGGAGGCACCAGAAACAAACACTGAGTGTTAGGTAATTACAAATCCTATGGTTTGGATACAGGAAGGGCTCAGACTGTGCAGGAAACTCCACTGCTGGAACTCCCCGTATTTCCAGGATGGGAGCAGGACTTTATAAGACTCTTGTGATACAATTATTGTAATGAGGGTGAGAACTACAGATATAAAAGCTGTCTGAAGTATCTGAATCCTGATAGTGTTTGCAATTTGAAACTACTCAGAGCTCACAACCAGGGGATTTATTTGGGCTCCTTTCTAGTTAAAATCAATCAGTTTCTAATCAAACCATGCAGTATTATCAATAGGTAGCTTTGTGTTTCTGTCAGGGGCCTTTTTATTTCTCCTGCCTCCAAGAAAACAACCAGAGCTGATCCTGGCTGCCTCTGAACCTGGTGAACAAGGTACATAAAACCTTTCTTTGGAATAGCTACACTGGCTCAAACACTTTGGTTGAGGAAGAATCTTACCCAGGCTCATATCTCAGAAAAACATCTTACAGTACTCTACATTAATTAAAGATAAGGTGGTATCATTACAGAGACAGACATTGTTATCTCCCCTCTAATGTTGTCAAGGCTGTTTTTACCTCTACACATGAACACTTCCAGACAAAGATATTTTTGAAAACCTCCCATTGTGGTTGAAAGCAGCTGCTAAATGGAATTACAAAGTTTCATTGGGTAGCATATTTTTGGGTCTGATCCACAGCCCATTAAAGTTAAAAAGAAATGAGTGAAAAATCCTATTTAACAGTCTCTACTCTGGAAAGTTATTTCTTTATCAAGTGCATGTATAATATTAAATGTGTAGTGAGTTTCTTTCCTTTTGCTGGCTGTTAAATAAATGTTCAAAGGAGATACTTTGAAGAATCTACCTGGGTTGAGCTTAACAATAAACCCTTACTGGGGCCAGGAAGGAAGAAAAGGCTGGAAAGGCTTTAGTTACTGCCAAAAATTCCAACCATAGAGTGCTGAAAGCACCGAGAACACAGGATGAATTTTTTTCTTTAGCACCAAGAAAATTAATTCCTTAAGTGCACCTTGACTACAGTCAGTACCAGTACAGTGCTCCAAATGAAAGTTTACACACCAGAGCAGTGATTCACGTATCTTTAAGGGAAACACAAGCAAAGGAGTATTTAAAGTAGGTGGAAAGGGTATGTGGTGTTGCCTTATCTGAACTGCTGGGGAAATAATTTTTATTCTTTGAAAATTAATGCACAGCCAGTCTCAGCAGCTACAGCAGCCCCTGCCTCCTGCACGTGTGTGCCCTGTGGCTTCAGCAAGGATGCCTTTCTGAAACATCAGAACAGAGCAAAGGGTGCTCCCTAAAATGGGGAGCTGAACCCTGTCAAGAGACAGAGTTGTTGAAAACAAATCAGATGGTGTTTGTGTTGAACTTTTTATGTTTACAAATAAATTCAGTTTTGCTTTTGTGTTTTTCAGTTCTTCTGTAATAAAGAGGAGCTCTTAGTCCCTGGCTGGACAGCTGGTAAGTGCCCAGCATGGAAGAGTCTCAACACGTGCCTTTATTCAGGTAAAGAAGATTTAGAGCTGTTGTTTGAGCTGTTCCCTAAGTGTACAACCAGAGCTGGAACAAGTGATTAAGCCACTTTCTCTCTGAAATCTCCAAACCTGCACTTTACAATTCAGACAGACTGTCAGGTGATGCCTAATGGACCTTTGGGGTTTTTCCCGCCTGCACTTTTAAGGCAAACAGCACCATTAACTCTGCTTCTGGGGCTTAAGGAAAATCCAAAGTAAAAGATTTCCAGATTTAACTCCTGAGTATCCTTTCATATGGAAAATTCCAACCATAAGCTTGAGTCAGTTCAAGCCAATCCGGGTTCATAGTTAGGATAAAAAAATCACCGTTAGAAGTGTCATCCCTTGGAAGATAAATTACCATGGTTGCTACGGCATATCCCCAAATCAAAGTGAACCCTGGCTCTCCGAATGCCCTGGAAGCAACAGCCCCTGCACAAGGTGACACAAACAGGGTTCATTGAGGTCTGTGGAAACACTTAACATGGCACAAAGATATCCCTGCCAGGAACTGGGGTAGCTGCACCGGGATAGAAACCAGGCTCTGGGCTGAATGAACTGAATGAGATATAATAATTCCCAAACACAGAACTCCTCCCTGCTTTATTTGCTGGTGTCAGTTAACATGTTTCCAAACTGATTCTGCTTAACATTTAGTAACAATTTCCAATTAGGAAAAATAACTAGTAATGATAAAATACCAACCAACTTCAAACAATGCACATTATGAAAAGGGTTAGACCACCACAGTAAAAATGCTACCAGACTCAGCCAAAATTCTGCTCCATGCCTGGCAGAGAAAGAATTCAAGGCTAACATTTACAAGGCAAGGTGAAAAACAGCTGGAATTATCACCTTCCATTTTGGAACTGCAGGTAGCTTTCTGATACTTGTGAGCTCTGTGATGCAGCTTGGCATTGAGTGTTTTTTTCCAGCAGTATCTGAATTCCTAATTGCCAAGAAGAAACATCCAGCCACTTCTTAAATTCCCCAGGCACCCCTATTTCTACCTCTGCCTTAAAAATCTGCCTTTTATGCATTGCATCATCCTGTGGTAAAAAGGAGCCCGTAGTAAGTGCAGCAACCTGATTCAGTATCTTGGAAGAATTTGCAAGCTGCATAACAATAATACCATAAGGACAGTTTGTGTGCAAGGGCATGTGCGAGGATCTTTCCCATCTTGGAATGCAACCCTGAAACCTTCTCAGTGAGACAAAATTAAAAGATAGACTAGAAAGCTCCTGGAAAGGAACTGAAAGAGACACAGATTATGTTTCAAGGACCTTCTTGAGTTCTAGTCCTGACTTGCAGTCATTTATACATGTTTGCATCCACAAAGAACCAGGGAGAGAAATTAGTCTGCAAACAGAGGCCAAAAGCTGACACTTGTTCACCTCTGGAGTTGGTGAGTTCTTGTTTGTGTTCCCAATCTCTTTTCTCAGATTTTTAAAAACTCAAGTGTCAGAGAGGTTAAAACCATTTTTTAAAAGTAGTAAGTTCTTCACAATCTCTTTGGAAATCAAAAGAAATCATAACAAGTGTTATGTTTTTTCTTATATTGAACTCTAAAGATGAAGTGGATAAGTGCTTTCTGGCAAATTTGGGTCTGGTTTATGGGCAGATTTTTCTCTTTCCATATCAGCTCTATGAGTTTCAGAGCCATATGCAGGGTCAGCACAGGATTCATGAGCAGCAGTGCCTCCTACCAGCTTTCCCTGCTTGCCTTCCCCTAGCCAACAGCTGCAGCCATATGCTGCCTCTTTGCATCACCGTAATTAAGTTCACACTAATGGCAGAGACAAGTAGGAAAGGCTCTGAAAGGAAAGAAAGGACTGCTGTGTCTCCAGAACTGCATGACTAGTAAAGTTTGAGAGAAATCTTTTCCTACAGCAAATCCCTCTCGGGCATCCTCCCCCCAAATCCCTGTAACAGTGTTTTCTTAGGGAAGACCAATGCACACATCACAACCCAAAGTGGGGCAAAGTGAGGATGCAAAATTAAAAGAAAGGGCTGATATTGGCCCTGATCATCCCCTCCCTTTAATCTCTACCTCAAAGCTGAAATACTCGCCATGTATCCAGGTCAGGGATGTCTGCAAGCAGTGGTAGCCAAACCCCCAGTGTGCTCTATCAGCCACTGCGAGCTTTTCCTCCTCTTCTGGCAACCCTTTGGACCTCAACCCCCCCCGGAACACCCTCAGCATTGCAGTCCCAGAGCAGCCCCTGCCACTGGCCCTGCTCTGCTCCAGGGCCCAGTAGGACACCTGGGATCAACTGGGTCACTGCTCTTGGTTGATTAAAGGTCTTCAAGTGTCAAGAACGATTTCCAAGTCTCAGTTGTTCCCTCTGCATGGCTTCACTGCCACTCTCTGTGTTTAGAAAGTTTGGTTATGTGTTTTGAGAAGCTCGTCTGCAGAAGAAGCAAATGCTTAAGACAGTGATTCTGATTTTGTGACAACTGGCATCTGAAAATAGTACATTTATTCAATGAGATAAAAGCACAGCATCCCAGTTGTTGACTCTCCTCATGAAAATATTGATTCTAAGCTCTCTAGCTTATAATGTTTTGATCTATATTCTGGGCCTATTGATTCACCTTTGATACTTCAATCAAACTGTTGTCTATATCAACTGTAAATGCATCTGATCTGTCCAAAATAATTAGATTAGTCACAGGAGGATCTACAAAAGCCTCGTTTTGATTGATTATGTCTTTATGCTCTCCCAGGAAAAACAGGTACATTTGAAAACGTAAAAAAGACAGTTGTTAGCCTTTTCATTGTGGCATCTTTGAAATATTTTTAGTATCACTTTTTTTTTGTTATGATATCAGGCTTGTACAAGATTGCAGGCTTGCAGTGTGCTTAGTTATGATTTCCTCAGTGGCTGCAATTTTGCAACACATAATGATTTATCCAGTATGAGCAGAACTGTCATTACACAATTTATTGTTCCCCAAAGTATTATTTGTTATAGAGACTATTAGGTCTAGGAGTTGCATTTTACAGAATTTTTATTAGAATTATTTTCAACTCCAATTAAATTAATCCCTCTCTTCACACTTTCTGTCCCAAGATTTCCATTTTGCAAAGGAAAGAAACAGTTCTGGAGCACAAAAGTGGTGGGGGTAGTAGGCACTGCTCCTGTAATCACCAGTATTTCTCCTTGCATAAAAACAAGTGAAGACTCCAGGAGTTTATTTTTAGGGGTAAAATTGCCCTTTAATTTACCCCACAGAAATGGTGTTGCCAGTGGGAGTTCTGTGTGAGTGCTCAACCCAACTGCAAAAAGAACAGTGAATGCAAAGCCGCTGTTCAAAAATGCATTTTGTATCTGATGAATGAATTGCTGAAGGGGAAAAAAGGAACTAAAAAAATTTTCTCTTCTGGAAACAATGGTTTTGTCCAATAATCCTGTTGTTCAATCGTCACTTCCGTCTCTGCTGGAACCGTGCGCACAAGGACTAAACATTTTGTATTAAAATTGTTGTGTCCCTTTTCTGGGGGCCTTATACATTAATCAATAGTTTTGATTACTCAATCCTATGATTATTCCATGTTTCGGAACAAACCATTAGTGTTATTAATTACACTGCAAAAGTTATTTATCTTCTAGCAGAACAAAAAGAGCTTATACTGTCACTGCCTGAGAGCTATTTAATGCAATGTGACACAGTGAACTTCACTCAACTTCGTGTTCTTTCCCTCCCCTCTGATGGTGTCACTGAATGAAAGAACCAAGCCTTAGGTTGTGGAGGCACAGGAGACTTCCCTGAAGATCAAAATGATGCTGCTGCTACTAAAGGTCACTTCTGGGAACCTATTCCTCAATTTGAGAAGCAGCTGGAGGCAGTGGAGGGAAAACAAGGCTTGTCTGATGTTGAAAGTGAGCAAGGCCAAGGACACATGAAAAATCAGGGAATCGACATGACAGAAGGGATGAATATAATTAACGTTGTTAATTTTTTGAGTTGGTTTGGGTTTTCATGCATGCATAATGAGGGGTAATTAGCTCTCTGTGTGCAGTGAACTTCCGCATCTCAATCAGCAAACAAGAAAATCCTGGAACTGCTCCTCAGAAAGTAGAGCAACAGCAAGGTGCAGAGCAGGACTGGGATGGAGCAGAAGTCACTGGCTGTGCAATACAGTGCTGAGGGGCTGCAAGAGGAAGCAGAAGTGCTGCAATGACACTTAACATTTCTTAAAGGTAGAAAAAACAAAGGAGGGAGGGTTTCTGGGCATCTCCTTTCCAGAGGAAAACAGATCTGTATTTATGGAGACAGCCACTCCCCTGAAAGGAGCTCTTACCTTGCTAATTACATCAGGTACCTGTGACTTTTATGAGTTAAGAAAATAGTCCTTTTATTTCTCTCCAAGCAGGAATTGTCATATGGTTGTGCAGTTCCCAGTGTGCCGAGCGTGGGAGCCACCATCTCACAGCCTGGCAGGGCCCATGAATATTGAATATTCCCTGCTGGCTGCTGCAGTGCTCAGGGAGATGTCATACCCTGAGCATCTGACATCACAGCTTCTGGAACCTCCAGTGCCTGGAGACAGCACGGGGAGCTCAGCCACGACTCCAGAGCTGGACACATGTGGGAGCCAGCACTGCTGGAGGAGGAGGAGATACCAGCCTCCATCTCCCTCACACAGAGTTCACAGACTTCCACCCCTCAAAGCTGCAAGGCCTTTGGTGCTCCCCGAATGTCAGACAATGGGATGTGCTGTTGCTATTATCATGGCAAGAATAAATAGTCTACCTTCAGCCCTTTGAACAGTTGTCCTTTCTCGTCACTTTCCCAGGGTTTAATTTCTCTTTCTACACCATTCACTTGTAGCATCCTGTCCTTCTTCTCCAAGGGATCTACTCCAGCCTGGTTCCAAAAACCAGGCTATTTCTTTATTCTGTGTCTTCACAGTGCACAGCACAACAGAAGCCCTTTCCATACCTCTAAATGTTAATAAAAGAGAGAACAGTATGGAACTTCACTTACATTTGGGAAAGGCCTCATTGTATAAGATGCTAAAACTGAAGTCATTTGTTCATTTCAGTCTGAATTAGTTTGGGTTTTGCATCACTCAAGAAGTGATGATAAATTTACAATCTATAGTCATCTAAAATGATAAAACTGAAAATCAATTTTTGTAGCTTTCTTGCATTCACATCTCTAGTGTTTCAAACCAGTTTTTCCCTGCAATGTCTAAATTGACAGATTCAAAAATTCACATTATAAGTCAGAAGAAATCCCAAGAAAATATATTGATTTTTCATGGAGGATTGGGGTTAACCACTTCTTTTATGCTTCAATATTTTATGGAATAAAAAAACCTTGACAGAGTTGAAAGTAACAGTAATAAGAAAGGTCCTGCTTAAACTCCAGCTGGCTCTTTCAGGAGCTGGAGAGGGGTGACTTTTGCTTTATGTAAAATTTTCAAATAATGTGTTAAAACTAAAAAGCAAAACTCCAGAGCTCCCAGGGTTGCAGGTTACCACACCTTCCACCTGGGAGCTGGTGGGTCTGACCACCCAAAGCACTTCCAACCTTTTACAAGCCCATTAAACAAATTACTTTTCCCTGAATAGTTAATGAAACACAACTCTACATAACCCTCTCACTTCACATATGGCGAAGAGAATTGAAACCACCAGCATATTTTAAAGATTCTGCTTTAAAATATCATCTTTTGATATGCAAATACTAGGCCAGAAATGATACCACTTCTTTCACTAATGCTCTAGTCCTTAAGTAAAGGAAGAATCAAATCAATAAACAGCTTCAATTTCTACTCCTGTCAAGCAGCTTTTAAAAACAAATGCAGCTAAAATCTCATAGTTAAATACACTAGGCCCACATATTGCTTCAATTACTGTCATATAACCTCTTTCAACTTGGTATCCATTATCTTATCTCCAGTAGATAACTACCCACCCTTGGGAAAGGACCGATGCATAATAAACAAGAAAATTGAGTTGTTCTCTTAAGACAGTGTCACCTGGCACAAGAAGTGGTGATCAAATGATCCAAATCAGCACTTAAGCAGATCAAATTAAGGAAAAAGCTTTTTAGCTTCCATTTTTTTGGGTTTTTTTTTTTTGTCCACAGATGTCACCCAACAGGGTCAGGTCCTCCTACCTTCTGTTCCTAAAAGAATGAGTTCCCAAAATGCAACTTTTAACAGAAAGCCTTGTCCAGCAATGCTCAACTGCACCTCAGCAGGCACTAAATCTGATGTGCTGGACAAAAGGAAGCTAGGCAGTGTCAATAATTTGTTAAAGCCAGTACAATCTGGATAAACAGTAGATTTATATTTAGACTTGGCAAGTCAATCAGAGGGAGAGGCCTCTCCATTTTGCAGGAATCTGGAAAAAGTGAAAAGCCTATGAAAGACTAATAAAACTTTTTTGGCACCCCATCTGGAAGTCTCAGCAGTTTCTGATTTCAGAAAGAATGCATTCTGCCTTTAACTTCACACAATGCCTCGTTTCTGCTTTCAAGTGCTCAGGACCAAGCAGCCTTTTCACAAAGGGCCCAAAAATCAATATGTGTTCCTGTGTCTCACTCAGGCATGTGCTCTTTGAACACACACTGAGACATCTCCCAGCTTCACTGAACAGCACACAATGGCCCGGCCAGCTCTGCCTCCAGGAAGTACAACTGCAACATAGCAAGACCTGCATGCTTTGGAAAGGTTGGGGAGCTCTGGAAATGAATGGAGGACGAAAACACAAAGGGAAGAAAGCCCTTCTTCTTCTTGTCTCAGGTGACAACCTACAGTATGACAGCTTTCACCCATGACATCACCAGTCTGTACTTCAATGCAGCTGAGCACTTAACTCATGCTTTACTTTAAGCCTGTGAATAGACTGAATTCCTCCCAATTTTGAATAGAAATTCATATGGATTTAGTTATGAATGCCTGACCAGATCAAGGCCCAAGTTATTGAGATGATGTTTATTGCCAGAGTCTATAAAGAACAGCAGCAAAAGGATGTAGAGTTTCCTAATCCTTAGATGGGAAAAGGATGTCAAAGAAAGATGAATGCATGAAATATTCCTTAAACATAAAGCCCACAAATGGCACTGACTCCTAACAAACCTTGACACTGAACTAGCAGCTCTGCAGACTGCCTTGTGGCTTTCATACAGTCCGAGTATGCTTTAAGAACTTTATTTCATTCTCAAAAGAATGAAATAAAGGAGAAACCTGGCTGAGAATAGCCCATGTGCCAGAGCCACATAATAACCATCTGATCCAGGACAAATGGCACAGTCGCCCATGAACCCAGATGCTCCTATGCTCTGGTTTCAATCTGAAAACAGGTTTTTCACCAGCTCAGTTTACATGGAGAGTTCAAAAGGCTTATTTTTCATTCCAGCAGAGAATGAACACAAATGTCAGAAGTTGCCAGGGAACAGACTGTCACCCTCCAACTGCTTCCCTCCCTTCAAATACGTGGGGGATATTGTATTCTCCATATCGCCGTTTAATCCCGTGTTCTGGTAGAGGCTTTTTAATATGTACTTGCTGTATCTGTAGAAAATCTGAAAATGCAGAGTAACCTCCCAGACAGAGCTTTGGCTGGGGATTCAGGAGGCCTATGAGCTGTTAAAAGCTGCTAAGAAGGCTGCAGTAAGTCACTTCCTCACTCTCTGCTTCGAGATCTACATTTTGGCAGCGTAATATCGACATGCTATGAAATTGGTGGATGAAAAAATCTCTCAGACTTCAAAACACAGGAGAAAGCATAAACACACACTCAATGCACTCTTAGTGGAAGGAAAAGATGCAAGCAGTCCATAGAGAACCATCAAGAAGTCAGTCAGTTTTTAACAACTGCAATGTACAACTTCCGTAGATCGTTTCTCAAGGCACACCAACCCTGCAGCCACAAGTGTTACTCTGGCAGGTCACCCATGAACTTGCTTTAGGCTAACCGTGGGCTGTAGGGAGGTCCTCACCAGTAGGAATGAACTTCAGCTGAAAATCTGGTTTTTCATTGCCAAGGCCACTGTGCTGCACTCAGTGCCCAGCCAAGCTTAGTCCAGTCACACACTGTCTTAGTTCAAAGGAGAACTAAGATATCTACGTTGGCCAATAAATAATCCCTATTCTTTAAATTTAGAGAACAGAACTTTAATTAGAAAAAATATATGTAAAGGAAAAGATAACAATTCTTAACCACAACACATATATATACACATATATACATATATATATACAACAACAGTCCACAACAAACCCCTCCACCCCCAAGTAACAAGGCAAAATAGTCCAAAAGGTCCTCTTGGCTACTCCCCAAAAAAGGGAAAATGCAACTATATCCACGGACAGCAGGTGGCGCTGTCGCACGCCGGCTGGGCTCTCTGACCTGTTGGTGCAGATGATGGCTGTGGTCTGGTCAGGAGTGATGGTCGTATTCTGATCGAGAGTAGTGGATTCCTTCTGTCGAGGTTCTGCTGCTCCTCCGAATCCAACAAGTTCCCCTGAGGTCTTCTGGGCCCCGTTTATGTACCCTCAGGGAGCACCCAGTCCCTCCCCCAGGGCAGGGACTCACACAATGGGTGATTAACTCTGTGAGTCATAGGGTGTTGTTGAACCAGTGATGGCTCATTAGCACACACGCCCCCTCAGGCCGGGTGTGAGGGTGCTAACGACTTCCTGGGCAACTGCTGCAAATGGTCCATTGTTCTTGGGGAATGAATAGAGGGTGTAGAATACATAGCTTTAATCACCCACACACAGTGCTAACTGGTCCCTCCTGCTGAACTAGGACACATACCTGATTTCCATTGCAATGCAGGCAAACACTTACAGAGAAGGTGGTTCAGGTTTACCAGCACTGAGTCAATCTGTGCTGTACCTGAGATCTCCCCAAGACTGAACAGTTACATCTGAGACTGCTCCAGAAGAATCTCCATTCTGGTCCATTGAAGCACAGAAAAGTTCAAGCAAATCTGGAATTTCTCCCAAGCATTGTACCAAATGTTCTCCAGCTCTGAGGGATCTTGCAGGGACAAAGGAACAGCATAAGTAATTCATATTACAGTGTCCATGGCTCTGCCAACAGCTTGCAGGGCTCAAGAACTACAGCATGAAATACTCAATTGTGCCAGGCAGGCTTCACAAAACACTAGTTTTGATATTTATTCACTAAAGCTCACATTTCATAGGTGCATTCAAGGCAGAAGACATTACACAGTGTATGGTTTGAAGCCTGATATTCAGCATTTAGGCACAGGCAAGTCTAACCTTACTAAGTCCAATTCTTTCCATCTCTCCCTCACTGTTTCTTCAGTCTTAAATACACAGCTGAAGATGGTAACTCATTTCCCCACAATAACAGCTTATGGCCTGTGCTGCCATAACCAGACATTATGATTTCAAATATGAAAATGCATTACTAAAAACACACCTTTAACAGAGCTCAATATGTCTGACATGAGCTTGCAGCCCTTAGATTGTTAATTTACATTCAAAGCAAGCTTGGAGTGAAAGAAATGTCTGCCATCTGGCAGAAGTTAAAGCAATCCACAGCGGGAGTGGGCAGGTGCTGACATCCCAAAAAGACTGTCCCAAGAAGGAACGACTCTGGGCTTTCTCAGCTGAGGTACAAAGCCTGAGCAGGCCACACACCAGGCTGCTCCTTCCACCTCTGCAAGTGCCCAGAGGAGCCAAAGACAGTGCACAGGAGCAGAGAGGTGAACACAGCCTTTAAGTCTTCCCCCCACTGGAAATCAGATGAGGGCTGAGAGGGGAAGAAAGCTCTCATTGATGAGATACAGACTGCCTGATGCCAGTGCCAGTGACAATCACAGGCTGCCTGCACAGATATGTGCAGAGTTCATCCCCTCCCAGAAAAATGCTCTATTTAATTATCTTCCAAAATAATAACACTGAAACATGCTGAATGAATTACAGAGAAGGAGACTCCAGAATATTGTCTAATGTTTTCGGGAGCCAAGGAAGATAAAATAGACAGACAAGCACTAATTAAGGATTAGATTTTGAAAGCACTAAAATGCAATGCCTATGAAACCCAAGCTCTGTCCTTCTAGAAAACAAGGTCTGATGGTGTTGCTCTCATAGCTGTGGCTAAAAAAACCACAAGTTTACTCACCTCTCTCTCATACCCACATATTGCACTGGAAAAACTGTTCTGATCAGAAGCAGCTTCCA
This sequence comes from Campylorhamphus procurvoides, assembly GCA_013396655.1. Lineage (NCBI taxonomy): Eukaryota > Metazoa > Chordata > Aves > Passeriformes > Dendrocolaptidae > Campylorhamphus > Campylorhamphus procurvoides. The sequence continues at coordinate 175,640 of WBMV01009092.1, read as the reverse complement.
AGACCACATAAGAGTTTTCTACATAAACAACAAGATGAAGGAGCTTAGGGAGGCAGTTCCTCTCCCAAAAAATTGCTGGTGAGATCTCCTGGCATAGGAGCTATGTTTATGTAGTTTGGTAAAGCTCTGGTTTATCATTTTGGGGCTATTTAAATTCTATTAACAAGCAGGTAATTTACCCGCTTTGGATTTCTTTTGATCTGGGCACCTGAGTCCTCCAGGCTTTCTCACTGCAGGGGAAGCTGATATGGAGTAGTTCAGTGACTTGTCACTCGGCATGTGTATGTACAGCACGTGCTTTACATGTTACATCATTTACAGGCATAAAATACTCTTTTTCCTCAACTTTACAGTATAATATGCACGTTTCATAATTGCAATGCATTGCAGGCTGTCATGGGACAACACAAACTGCACAGGCTGCACAATTCACCTGCCAACATGACTGCTGGAAAGATTCATACTTATGTCTCCAGAGATGACTGATTTTAGAAAACAAACAAACATCCTGCTCCATAAGGGTTTCCACGCTAAAACCTGGATTGCACTAACATATGTTTTCTGTGTAAAGTGTGACAGAGATGTAGTCAGCAGAAACTGAAATCAGAAGTAAATACTTTGGGGAACTTTTTGTGCTGTGATTGGTAAAGAATGATGTTTGGAGAAAGGGCACTAGGTGCATAGTTATTGAGAGGTCAAGAGCACAGCTCAGCTCAGCGTGCTGCCCCCAAACACACACAGAGAACCCCACTGCTGGCCACAGGAGGAGTCCCTGTCTGTACATCAGGTTACAGTATCACTGCTGTGGCCTTTTTGATATTCATGTCAGGTTTTAGAGGATTATAAAACTGTTTTCTTTTCATTAGAGTGTGGTAGATGCTAAGTCTGCTCAGAGAGCGATCGTTGCTTTGAAAGAATTCAGAAGGCTATGGCCTTTCAGGAATACCAAACCACTCCATAAACACCCTTGTGAAAGATGAGGCAATTCTAGAGCCTTTTACAAACAACAAATTTGATAGTAACCAAAATGGACCTGAGCAACTTGATGACTTTCCAGTGTTTAATTCTAATGCATTGTAAGGGAAATTAATCTACTCTCTAAAAGCCCAGCCTGGATGGTTTGGACCATGATTACAAACATGCTTGGCCAGGGAAACTCAGGCAGTTCCATGCCCCTGTAACCTGCCCTCAAAGACACAGACTGCTGTGTTTGCCTTCTCTGGGACAAGGCCAGGATGTCAGTTTTGAAGGAGGGCAAGTCTAGAACCTCAGCGCAACTCAGGGATGGGGCACAGTTGGAGCAGCCTGTACAACCCAGAGACCCTGCCAAGCATTTCACTGCCTTTCCCCACAAACAAAAAGCCCCAGTGGGAGAGCCCTGAGGGAAATGTGATCGTCTGACAAATATGTTACACCTTCAGTAGTTCCCTGCTGGAGGAAAGCTTTTGCTTAAGGAAAATTTCTCCCTGGGGCTCCTCAGGCCTGACACTTTCAATGGCACATTTTTAAATGGTTCACTTCAAAATGCTGTAAAAATGTCTTCATGACAGGAAATTATGTATTTAAAATTAAATAAATAAATAAATAAAAATCCCTTAAATCTCTTGAAAATAAGTGATTCCTTGGCAGTCCTGGCTCTTGCTGCCCCAGCAGACAGGCTCCAGTGTGACATCTCGGTGTTCCAGCAGCCATTCCCATTTGTCTCTGCCCAGGAGACAAACAGCTTGCCACATTCTCTGGAACAGGTAGAACATGAATTCTAAATGCTACATCCTCTAAGGCTCCTCAGCTGCATTTTAAGTAAAAAATCTAAGGAAGTTCTTTCAGTAGATAAAAGTTGCATTGGAACAAAGGGCAATGCTCACACACTCTGTTAAAAGCACAAAGCTTTCCTCAGATATGCCCTTACAAAAGCAACCATGAATGCATTTTATTTCTCTGTATATTCAATCTGCACTTCCTTTTCACCACAGCTTCTTGTTGGCTCCCTCCCACCCCGTGATGGATTAGCAGGAAGCATGGACATAGTGGAGACTGGGATACTTTTGTCTGTCAGCTAAAGGTGTAAAAAAGCACAGGAATAATAATTTGATAATGAAAGGAAGAACATGGCCTTGATTCTGTCTTTTTTCCTGTACTTATGTGTAAATACTAAAACTAATTCCATAATTTGAAATATCCTTTGAGGAGAAGGGGAAGGAGAGGAAAAAAAAAAAGGAAAAAAGAAGGGAAAGGGAAAGGGAAAAAAAACCAAACCCACAAGGCAGGGTTGAATGGTATGAAAATGAGTTCTGGCTCCTTCTAACCAGAAATGGGACCATAGTGATGGGGGGAAGAAATGGGATTTTTCATTGCTGCACCATTTCACAATTTTCTATTAAAAAGTAGGTTTTGTAGATTTTAAACAATGGACACTTTTGATACTTTTTTCCTTTTGCCCTCCTGTCTGTCTCTGTATTTTGCCATGTATCCCCTCCCACAGCAGGTTCTGCTTCTCCTTCACTTCCCTACATTTGGAACTTTGGGGCCCTTTGCCATTTACAAGAGGGGGTCTCTTGCTGCTCTCATAGGCACTGCTTCTCCTGAATATTTAAATAGCCCTGCTCCTCTCATGAGCTGTAAGATGCCTCTATCAAGGACTAAAGGATCTAAGGAACAACCCTGATATTTAGATCTAAAAAGTTGTTGATAGCCAAGTTCACCCTCAGCATAGTTTCCCTAAATTTTAAAGACTTATGTGTGGGATACATTTGGTCCTTTTTGTTAAAGTTGTAGGACTGATCTAGTGATACGTAATAAGCAAAGACATTTGAGGGAGTTCAGCATCTTTCAGGGTAGGGATTTTCAGATCTGTACCTTTGTTCCCAAAAGAGTTAAATGAATAATGAAATCTTCCTGCAGCGAGAACAGCTGAACTTAATTCAGAGGATAACTGCCTTGGTGCTTAGCAAATGTGCCTGTCAAAAAGGGCTGCCCCTTCCCAGGTATTTGTTTTAGAAATTCCCTGCCTATAGGATTACACAGAGTAGGTCAGGATAGATCTATGCTTAAAGAAGATTTCCATTTTGTAGGTTTGAAAATTACACTATTTATTAGCATAAATGTAACAGCACTCTAAAGACCAAAGTTCTAGTAACAAAATTTATTTCAAGCTAATAACTCTTCAAAATACAAACTTCTGAGGATCAGTATAATAACAGTAAAATATCAGTTAATTCTTTCTTCTCTACAATAACAACACTCACTTTAAACCATATTTGTAAGATTTTCCCTATATCAAATCTGATGCTTCCATTCTTAAGCTTCAAGTGTTTTGAACAAATGACAAAACTCCCCGAATACCTGATTACACCCATACCTCAGGAGAAAATTACATACTTTGCAATTTAGGGAGGACTGAGTTAAACCCTGGTGTCATTCCTTACAATCACTGAATTGACCTAAAAGTGGAATTCCAGCATATCTATCTTAGGCAGAAATAGCAATTCTTATCTTTAATAATCAACACAGTGTAGATGAATCCTTGATAACTTCAGACTGCAAGAATTACTGAAACTACCATCAAAATTTGTAAGTTACTTTGATTTTTAACTCCTTGGGAATCATAGTGCATATGTAGACATTGCTTTAAAACACCACCAGCAAAAATATGTTTACAGTAGTGTAACATTTTAATTAGACTTTTCGGATGCTGCAGAGGTTACGTAAATATAGGACATTTAATCTTGATGGTTTGGGTAGGTTGCCTCAGCTGCCAAGCAAGACGGTGGGTGTGGAATTACCAGAGCTGACTTCCCCTAGTGACCTTATTTGTCTGTCAGCCCTGGGTTCGTTAAAGTTTCAGAGGTGATTTCCAAGGTATTGTTTACCTTTCTGTTTTTGTCAGCCAATCCACAGAGGGAAATCAAATTGGGTAGGCTAGTTCCAAGCAGACTGCCTATAAAAATTTAAGTACTACTATCTAGAAGTAGAGTTTAAACAGAATTTTAAACTAAATCAAAATGTCACAGTAGAGGGCCATCAGCGCAGCAAGCTCTGCTGCACTGCACTTTACCTAAGATATTGCAAGACAGCTTCCTCCTCCCTGGATGGGAGAAGCCATAATTCAAACGTTGATGCCTTTGTGCAATGGGATGGTGGTCAATGGCCTGTGGAGCACATTAAAGGCAGCACAGCACTGTTTGTGCCCTCAGTAGGTGCCTCTTCAGCAGAAAAGCTGGGCAAAAGAAATGGACTTAGGAAGAAAAGCCCTGCTGAGGCAGGAGAGCCTCGGATTTTGCTGTGTGTGGAGCTTGGTATTGTCTGGAAAGAGTGGCTCCTTCTGACTCTCAGTGGTTTCTATAAAACCTGGCATTTCAGGCCCTGTCTGAGCTTTGTCTGCACAGGAAGCTTCCCATCAGGTGTAATATATTCTGCCAATTCTGCTGTACTATGCTGGTCTCAATCCCAGCATAAACATATCACACCAAAGGAATTTTGGGTTGTTTTTTTTCCCCCCAGCATAATTCATTCCAATCTGGATAATTCACTTTTACTCTGGAATACAGTCTCTAGAAAGAAAAGCATACAAGGGAAACAACTTTGCTGCATGGACAGGTCTTTAAGAATTGAAAAAAAACTGTTTCAAAGGAACTTTCCTGTGGGAATAGACTCACTGCTGCACTTTCCCATTCATACCGAGTACCAGTGCCATCTCTGTGAAAGCCAAGAGCAGATAAAACAATTCAGGAGAACCAGGCTGGGGGAAGAGAGTGCTTCAGGTGTGGCTGGGAGAGCAAAAGGCAGGGACGTGAGAGCTACTGATCCTTCCAATAAATCACTCCCTGCTGTTCCAGCCAAGTTGAAAAATAAAAAGGAAAGCACTGGTCTTTCCAGCACACTCAGCACTGTTTATTTTGTCTGCCAAGTCTATTCCTCTTCCTTCAATGGAGTGCTTGTGGTTTGGGAATGACTTTTTAGGTGGGTCTGTCTGTCTCTATCCAAGGCCCAAACTCACAATCCTGAAGTGTCATAAAGCTGGACGTTTGTACTTCTGTTCTCCAGCTCTCAGCAAACATGTAAATGTTTGTGCCTCGGTATTTATGCCGTTTCAACGAGCACTTAGAGAATGAAAACATCAGCTCTTCCATAGAGGCACAGAGATCCAGAAAACAAAGTTCACCTCTGAAAACACAAATACACAAGGCAGAGTGAGGACTCAGCAGTTCTGAATCCTCCCACTAAGTGGAACCCTTTCTGGCCGTGCAGTTCAGCTGTGGATCTGGGAGCCCAGCTGGCAGCCAGCACCACCCAGCTCGGCTTCAAGTTCCTCCCATCCCAGCGTGCCAGGAATGACCACATCACTGATGCCTTAAAAGGGACGCAGTAAAAATTCCAGGCAGTCAGTTAGGAGATAAGATAAATAAGTAAAAGTTTTAATGAGCCAAACACCGGCTCACAGGAATACATTCATGAGAATTCTCTCTTACACAACTAAATTACAGGCTTTTATAATAGTGTCCATCCAATCCCATTTTGCTATTTCCCCCGTCCTGCCCCCAAACCACCCCCTCCACGCCCCCTCAGGAATTGGGTCTGGGGTCTCAGACCCTCTCTTCATCTTTGTTGTCTTCTTCACAGCACGTCAGGTCCTTGGAGGCCTTCCAAAGCTTCAGATTTGGAGGTCCTTCTGTCCCTGTCTTTATCTTGTGGTTCAGGCTTCATGGTGTTTTTCTGCAATTCTACCTTGAAATACAGACTAAACAGCTTTAAGGAATTCTAAGGGTTGTTAGGATAGGGGTCATGGGTGTATAAACATTCAGCTACTAAAGTTACACTACTAATACATTAGATCTACAATATTTTCTAATATCTATAAAATTAAAAAATCAAAAAATCAAAAAGACCCTGCGGCAACATCACCCAGACACTGTCCTGCAGTTCCTTGACAGCCTTTCCCAGGGTGTTAAACACTGCATTTACTTTGGCTTAAAGAAGAAATGGGGGAGAACAGGAACCAGAGCAATACTTGTCATGCTCTAAATCCCCAAGGATGTTCAGTGAAAGGCACTGCAGACACCCCGTCAGCCGTTCAGCCAAACACAACCTTCATCCAAGGACCCAATTATTCCCCCCCAGGATGGAAACAGCAATGATGCTGTGAGAGAAACAGAACCTCACAAGAGCAAGGGCTGGCAGTGGGCTGTCCTGGGAAGGGGAGGATTATTTTAATATCCTTTTAATGCATAGTTTTCTCAGTAATGCAAAAAAAAAATAAAATCCTTAAACCACTATGATTCCAAGTGTTCAGTTCTCATAGTCTGGATGGAAGCAGAAAACTGAATACAAATCCCATGATATGCCAGCTTCCATTCTGGCTATTCCTATTGCTTGCACAGAACACGGGGCTCTCAACATGTATTTTGTAAGGAATATCAATAAGACTCACCAGACAACAGACCCCAGAATTCCAAAGATTTGTCAAATTCTCTTCCTTTCCATCCCAGTGAAGGGGAAGCAGGAGAAACCTTTAACCATCTAAACTACAATAACCAATCCTTCTTTATGTGGCTTTGGATAATGCAAGTACTTGTTAAAATATGGTGTATGGAACATCAGGATTCAGAACAATTCTTTGCAAAATCAAAAGAAATTTGCGAATAAACTTGATCATCTGATTATTCAAGGTTTATTTTGAACCACACTTTTCCTTATAGAGAGGATTTAATCCAACACAAGGCACATAGCCCATGGATAAGGGAAACTTTTAAGAAAGCAGTAACATCTCCTTGGATCTCAGATTGCCTCGGTCTTTAAAAACCCTTTAAAGGACAAATTAAGTACTGCTTCCATGACCCCTCTGTGCAGGACCCACTGAGACTGGAGAGGGAAGCCATTGCTGTTATTGCCTACTTTCATTACAGTTCTTAAGAAGGCTACCTAACAACTCAATTTTATCTGTACTGCTGCTGCTGAGTACACTTAGTGACATGAAAAAAACTCCTCTCTTCTCTGTCAGCTTTAAGGTTTGTGAGCCTGCATACAAAGTGTTGTGATGTTCTTGTCAGGAATGCCCAGGTACACACTGTCCCTTTTCAAGAGACCAGGTTGACACAACAGTCAGCCTTTGGTCATATTTTAGCATTAATGTCATTCTTAAGACATGGACAACTTACTTGGTTGCATTTTTCACTCATATAGGTTTGATTTGGTAATGTATGTGATGAACAATTATGAGACAAGGCTTTGAAACTCCTTGTACCAGTAGTACCATGTCCTGGCAGAGATGACACTGAATCCTGCCTGAGTTTAGGCTTTGCTTCAAAACAATCAGCAGATCTGGAAACTTGTAATTCCTGTCTTTTACATTTTATGAATTTAATTTACTCCAACAGGTGACATTCAGCCTCAGAGAGCAGGATGTGGGACAGACTGATGGAAGATCTGCCACTCAGCTCAGAGTGATCTTCCATCAGTCCTGTGCAGGGCTAAGAGTTGGACCCCTGTGGGTCTCTTCCAACTCAGCACGTTCTGTGATTCTGTGAATTCAAAACGAGCTTCCCTGTCAAGAGCCGTCCTCCCAGCCTCCCTCCATCAGGGCAGTTCATATGTCAGCTGTAGCACTTTGCTAGTCATCTGTTTATCAATTATTTCATACTTAAAGCAAATCATGTTTATGAAAAATCAGTAAAATCAGTATTTCTTCACATTTCCCACTTTGCTTTCTGCTGGATTTATGCACTGATTGTATTTCACAGCTCCCGTGGCTCAAGAGCAGAGTCTAGGCAGAAGCACAGAAGGTTGCCCAGGGCAGCAGACCAGGCTGTCCTGCAGGGGTCTTACCTTCACAAGAAGGACATGCACACATAAATGTTGGCATATACAGAAACTGCCTTCACTTTGTACATCAGCCTGCATGTACAATATACTCAAATATACTTATTTGAGTTTATGAGCAAGGCTGAGCAAGCACACTGTACATAAACACTGTTTTTATGAGAACTGGATGGGAACTTAACCATAGAGTGCTCTAGAGCCTTCTCTTATTTCCCCTCTGTGGTGTGTGTTTTGTTTTTGAGATATTCACCAGTATTTCACTGCTTTGGAGAAACAGCCTGTATTTTAAAAGGCTTCCCCAACAACTGCCGTAGGTGTACAAACTTTGAGACTGATTCTAACTAAAACAATCTGAGACTCGCAGGACCTTAGAGCTTGCCCAGAGCCCAGGTAACACCATCATTTTGCTCATTACTAATTTATTGTAGATTTCTGTAAGTGTTCCCAACTATTAATATGCTTTGTGTGCAGAGTTTGTAAAGCACTCCTGCTATTATAATGAACTGTTGGTAAGAAGGCAGCTGCTGTTAAAGCTGCTCCTTTTCCCTCCCAACCTAAAGCCCCAGTCCTTAAGGCACCTCTAAAGTTCCAACAAAAGCAGGGTGAGTGACGTTAACAAGCCCATCCACCTGTGCAGGACTAAATATCCAGGTATAAATTAGCTGCAGGCAGGATCCAGTGAGATTTGCACTACACTTAACTTCCAGTGAGTCAAAGGTTTGATACTCTTTACACCACTGACGTAAATTAGCTTGTGAAGCCCTTCGTTTTTAGCTCACTTCAAATCAATAGAACTCTTCCCAGTGTTTTCATTGGGGCCTCTATCAATAATGCAACATTTCACTAGCACTGAAGTAATTTGGTCCAGAAATTGTTTCCCCAAAATCTGATAATGATTTAAGGTACAATCAGTTAGAATGTTTTTGAAACCTGATAAATAATAGCTCAAAGCAGGCATCTCTAAAATTAGTTGTTATGCTTCACTGAGGCTGTCAGGAAACCCAGAAAGCTTGTTCTCTTTCCTGTACCGCACCATCCAGTAGGTTTCAAAACAATCTATTTTTCTTTGCTTGGTCTCTTTCTATAAGAAGACCAACAAATTATTATAATGCACATTTAATACATTATTAAATTAGATGTCACCTGCTCTTTGAGGGAGAGGTAAAGATCGAGGTCTGTCTAGTCAGAGGCACAAACTCAATCAAGTATTAATGGCTGTATTACTTCCAGTAATAAGATACTAAGGCCAAGCAAAATGTCCAAGGTCACTCCACTCCAGATGGTGCACTAATATATTTACAGGACTGATGCCTCCTGGCATTTTCAATTTCTTATGTTGGGTTGTTTTAGGAACCAATCAAATTGAGGAGTTGGCAGCTGCAACTTGCCCACAAAATTAAATTTAAAGGATTAGAACTCCAGTTTTAAGCAGTGATTTGACCATATTGATGTGAAGCCACTATTCCCTGCTCTTGATTTTCACTGAAGGATGACCACAGCATATCATAAATTTTATGAGGACTGAACAGGCTGGTTATCCATAGAGATTTTTTTTTTCATGTACGCAGGCATGGATTTAACCTTTAGCTCTCAGAGCCAGCAATCAGGAAGATAACCTGAAAAAACTGGTTCTGATATGGAGGCCTGAAATATTCTGCATTCCTCCACACAAGGGGAATTTGAAATGCCAGGGTTTTTCATATGGGCAACTATGCTCCAGCAATGCATGTTATACACATGATTTTAGTATTGATGTTCCTGCTTGCAGGTGTGGAATATGCAAACACAGATTTACAATAGGCATCAAACTCCAAGAAAAAAAGCAGACTCCTAGCTCCCTAAAACTAAACAATGTCCAGAACTGGGTGTTGGAAGATGCATCCCTGAGCTTTGTTACTCAAGCTGAGCAGTGTTTTTTAATATAACATGATTAGTAGATAAATAATACATATTTATGTAATTATAATATAGTTTATTCTTATTGGTTTTATTATTATATATTTATATTTTATAGAAATGTAATAATGTATTTATATATGATTTATTGATATAGATAGGTAAAGTTCTGTTTGTGTGTGTCCGTATATATTTACATATACACTATTGTAAAATTTTAGGCAGGAAAAACACTGTTCTCCACTTACTCGGAGGCTTTCTTAGGCAGCAAATCCTGCAGGTTTTTTGTCTTTAAGCACCTGAGTCTTTGGGTCTTAAGTTCTTGTTCTCAGTGGTTTCTGCAGGCACAGCACAGGACAGGCACAGTGACAGACTCTGGCAATGGGACGTCAGAGGTGAAAATGCAGAGTAAGAACTTGGCCCTGTGCTGACACGCCGTGACCCAGCAGGCACCTGGAGTCTCCTCTGGTGACCTCTCCTAAGGACTCCTATGATCTGGGACACTCTCAGCCCTCTCCCGCGTGTCTGAACTACACTGGGGATCCAAGGCAGCAAACTCCTTCAAGGCAGATTCCCTGTGCCTTTTCCTTTCAGAGCAACCACTGCAAATCCTGTGTTGAAATGCCATCAAGTTGTTCCAAAAGATTTACCAGCAACCCAAGTAAAAAGCAATTTAAAACTTCCACTTCCCCCCAGTTACTCTAGATGGGTTTAGAATTAAAACATGGACATTTAATATAGTCTCCTTCCTGCCCATCCTTCCAGTGGCCTTACTGGAGGTACCCATGTTTTGTCATATTTGGCTTCTTTACATGTCTCTGTGGGTTTTAGCTCTCTGGCTTATGCTTCTGACCTCCATCAGTTCCACTGTGAAACTTTTTTTCTTTATTAACAAAGTTGTGCCAATAGTTGGTTTTCCCTTTAAATTTTTTATCTTGATGAAACCCTTAACTATTTCACTATGATATTGATGATCTAAAGATTCCAACCGTCATAAGTAAGTTAACAAGGGGGTTCTATTTATACTTCTGTGATTTATACAAAAGTATAGAGTTAAAAACAGAAATTACTTTTAAAGTTTTAGTCATGTTAAATATGCAGTAGGTCCTGAACGTCTCCAGAAGAACTAAAAAAAAAAAAAAAAAGGAAAAGAAAATGTGAAGAAGGTACTGGTGAAATCAAGATCCACAATTTACCCAGGCAGAGCTGGTGCAAAGAGAACAGAGGCATCAAGGATTTTTCATTTGAATACCTTCAGACAATAAGTACTCACACTGAGGAAAATTATAACAGCAACTTTTCAACTGGACTTTTAGTTTTGGACAGAAAATGAAGACCAGAATGGTTGTGAAATTATTTCTCTCAGAAAAAAATTCCCATGCTTACAGAAACTAGGCTTGCAGTAGTGATGTCTCTCCTACATCTTGTTTCCCAAGCAGGAAGAGGAAAGAAGAGCAAAGATTGGAGCAACCTGCCAAAAACCAATGGCCCAAAACATTCTTTCATAATACAGGATTTCTGCTGGGAGAAATCCCTGCCCCCAGCCCAGCAGGAACACCCGGCACACCCTCCAAGAGGCACTTTTCTGTTTCCCCCAGAACCCAACCAGGGCCTGCCCCATGCACACACACAGGAGACACGGCAGGGATGGTGGGAAGGTGCTTGAGATGGCATCAGCATGGCCACAGTGTGACCTCTGCCTGGTTCACTGTATGCCACTGCCCTGGTCATTGTGTGCCCATCCCTCTGGTCACTGTGTGACCTCTGCCCAAGTCACTGTGTGCCACAGCCCTGGTCACTATCACTGCCCTGGTCACAGTGTGACCACTGTCCCGGTCACTGTGTGTCCGTTGTTCTGGGCAGTGTGACCTCTGCTCTGGTCACTGTGTCCACCACTCTAGTCACTGTGTGTCCACTGTCCCAGGTCACTGTGTGTCTGTTGTTCTGTTCACTGTGTGACCTCTGCTCTGGCTACTGCTTTGGTCACTGTGTGTCCACCCCTCTGGTCACTCTGTGTCCATTGCCCTAGTCTCTCTGTGTCTGCCACTCTGGTCACAATAACACCTCCCAGAGCTGAGCACTTAGGACCCTCTGGCCCTCTCAATACTTTGCTCATTCATTAGTTATTTTTTTGCCTGTGGTGAGAGCAACAGGCACATCAAAGCAGGTAACATCTCTCCTTCAGAGCAGAGTTATAAAACAAACAATTCAGAAATGGTTATGTTCTCGGAGATTAAAAACATCCTGGATGACAAATTAATTCTGCAAAGTGATAAACTGACATGTTTTTGGTATTTCTTTGTAGTGAAGATCAGGAGGCACAAACCTGACAAGGCTCGAGCATCAGCAGCACTTATATGAGCCTGTGATACGTCTCAGCCCATTTGGATAAATGGCTGTCATAAAAATGCTCTTGCAGAATGCAGAAAGCCAAACTTCAGCCATCCACTCACCCCTGCAGCACTCTAATTCCCAAATTCAATGTGAAGGTGAAACAGAATCCACAACTGTTCTGAAGAGAAGGCATTGATTATGTTTGCAATGCCTCAAACATAGCACTTATTTAGGAATTCAAATGCTTTCTTCAAGGAGGTGAAATATAAAGCCTCAGTTTTCCCTGTATTATACATGAAAAGCTGTATTACCTAAGGGTGAGTGGGCAGAGGGATTTTACTAAGATTTAAGGTCTTCTAACTCACTCACGCTGCTGCAGCTGGATTGACATAAGGATGCATCACTGATGGAACAGACTTAATGATCTCCAGATAGGAAAAGCTGAGGAATAACTGGGAAAGAGGAGCCTGGGAATGTTTCTTCCCAAACAAAGAGTGGGGCACCAGACAGTCAAACAGGGAAATATTCCTGACTCACTTGATTAATGATGGCACATCCTGTTCAGTCCTGTATATAATCCATGAACTTTCAGTGACAAAGTGGAGATGTCCAAGTTGACTTTGCTTGATCCTTCAAGAAGACTTTGAAATATGAGAGGTTTGTTGGCCTACCCTTCTCACTACAGTATCTGAGCACTCACACCCGCAGACTTTCAAAGGCACATTTTACAACTTCAAGGGAGTGTTTGTGTCCATCTGCACAAAATTAAGCAACAAGGTTCAGAGCAAAGGATGAAGGTCAGGAAAAACACTAAATAATATATATTAAAACAAGCAATAAATATGGAGACATTGAAGAGACTTTGACGAGAACAGAGAAAGCAGCAGCAAAAAAATTGTTCCTTTGCATTTTCCTGTAAATTATTCACTTGTTGCTGCACAGTCACGCCAAGGTCCTTTGTCATGCAGGTGCTACAGGAGTCTTTTGTCCCTCCTGATCAAATGTAACAAAGCAACTGAAAGGAAACCTGAAAAATTTGGGGTTGCAAAGCCAATATGCAAATCTGCATCTCCTTTTCAGCGTATTTCCCATCCTTCCCAGCACCTGGCAGTGACAGACTCCCCTACAAGAATCCCCCACAGTACATCACCATCACTGTGCAAGTTAAGGAGTATTTGAGTGTGGGATGCTTAAACATAAGCAACTGGATCTGCTAATTCTCCATCTCTCCCTGCTTTCCCAAGGGACCAACATCCATCATGCCCCAGCTTGTCCAATCTGCCACTCCACAAATTTCTGCCTGAGAGGAATCTGCAGGTCCTGTCTTTAGAAGTTACCAGTATCTTTGGATCTTATCCTGTGTGTTCGAGGAGCCAGCGAGGAGCCATTTAAGCTTTGACAGTTGTTCTTGTTTTTCAGCCCTCACTTTCTTTCTGGATCGATGGACAGATAGCTGCAAGCAGCTCTTTGCCACGCTGTCCTCCCACAACTACAGCACCCAGAGCTCATTGCCTGCCCCTGGGATGGGCTGTTTCCTAAGGCAGGACCCTGAAAGCAAAATCAGAATCATAGTTTGTGATGTTTGGATGGTAAAGGAGAAAGCCAAACACTGCCAACCACCCCCTGAGAATTCAAAATGGGCACTGCTGATAGCTCCTATTCATAGGAAAAATGAGGTTAAAATACATCATGCACTTAAAGTTCAGCCTGTGCTGCCTTTTGTCTTATTACCTTAAAGAGAGTGAGCCAGAAAAAAGAAGTTAATATGTTGTGATATTTCACAATGCACTAACAACCTTGTAAAACCAAACAAAGCTTGTTCCAAAGTGTTCCACATTGTAGAATTTTTTTAAAAGGAGATTCAAAGGAGCAAATTCACACAGTGTTAATGAAACATTCAGATGTCAAGAGACAAATGCTTTGTCATAAGAAAGGAATAGCTAATTTGAATTTTTAAGCCTTCAGGAGGCTTTTATTAGATTATAACATAATACTAATAATTATTTATACATATATAGGTGTTTGTAACTATATATATAAGCAAAAAATGAAAGTGAATTTTTTAAGATGATGTTACCAAACTGATTTGAGAATTAAGACAACAAAAGTCAGTTGATATTGTGGCTCAGTGAGTTTCTGTGAATAAAATAACCTTTCTTTTTTAAAACATGCTTTATGTCCACCTACACAACTATGTGACCCAAACATGGAATGGAGGAGAAACTTGTTTTAAGAGGACAGAGTGTGTGTGTTTCTGCCTCAGAGGATTTGCCCAAAGCTGAGACTCTGTACCCCCACAGTAAACCTCTGTTTCCTGCACACCACAAAGCTAGTTCCATTAGCACTCAGTAAATTCAGATTTTTCCTTTGAAATTAATAACAGCTATACATTCTTCAGCTTTTGAGTGGATCTGCATATGAATAGCTGATATCCTTGGTGTCCATTCTTTAGCAAGTGAAAACCAGTTATTAAAGCACTTACAAATGCTCCATCTCCCTTTTTTATTTTGAGGGTATAAAAGGCTATACAACAATGGCAGCAGTTAGGAATCTTAATAACTAGGGATGGCATGAATGCTTATTTTTCCTTAAGAAGGAGGAAATCATATCTTAATTGTAAAAATACAACAAAACAATCTCTATTCAGGGTTGGGGTTTGGGCAGCTGGACTATTTTCTTTCTCAATGTAGGACTCAGAATAATCTGTTTTATTCAGACTTGCAGAAATTATTAAAAAGACAACTATTTCTCTAAATTATCTGCACTTCACCATACCTGGAAATATCCCCTTTAGGGAAAGCTAAATCTCCAGTACCCTTTCCCAGTGGAATCTCCAAGGGGACAGGGGTGGGATGTACTAAGCAAACCCATTGTGCCCTCTGTCACAGGAGGGCAGCTATTTAACAGAGCTCAGAGGAGGATGGAGCTGCCCTTACATAACCATGAGTGCAGTTGCAGTCAAAAGGCACTCTTGGACTTGAGGCACACGGGGCCCTGTACAGCCTGTCCATGCTGGGAGCAGCACCTGAGCTCCCAGCACTGACCTGGAAGGGCTCAGGAGCATGAGAGAAGAGATGAGCTCTTCAGTCACCTGAGGAACTGCTCTGGATGCATCTGGGTGAGCGAAATCCAGCAAAACAGCTTGAAAAGATAACTCTGGATTCCCACAGTGTGAGGGATAAACCAGAATAAATGACTCATTTTTAGTAGGTTATTGAAACTGCTTTTGCTGTGTATTTTAACTATTGGCCCCATATACTGATGACCTGATAGACTAGTTTTCCCAAAATGTTCCCAGGAAGAATTTCATCCATCACTTCATTTTTATAGCAGACTTCAGGTTAAAGCACCTTCGGGCATCCTACAATATTAAATAAAATAAAACATCAAAGCACATAAAGCATGTTAAAAATGCCATCTAAGATATAATATAAGACTGCTGCCTAATTCCAAAAAGCTCCTAGTTATTCTTTATACCTTTCCTATAAGGATAATGAATTTCTCTGTTAAAAGCATGAAATGGAATATGACTGGGAGCCAGAAGAGGTCATCCAACTTGTATTTGCAAGAGTCTTCCTTAGTGCAAAGAAATGGTTGTCAGTGGAGAGAAACACAAAGCAATGGGTACAACTGACTGGCCTTGAGGAAGTCCATGAGAAATTACAGTAACAGTTCTCAGGACTCCTTTTGCTCCCCACAACAAAAACAATGCCAGTTTTAAAACCACAGATCCCCTTGGTGAGCTGAATTAGCCAACTCTACTGATTATGGAGCTCCAAGGTAGGAGCAATCTTGCTCATGTCCTGTTGATACCTTCTCTGTCACCACAGTGTTCAGCTCCCTCAGCAGGTGCATGTTCTGCACAAGGGCTCTGCTTCTCCTGCTCCATTTCACTGCACAGCACTGGATGTGATTTTTGTACATCCCATGTTCACTTGGAAAGAAACAACCAACCACCCAAACACACATTTTTATTGTTGTTCCTGTCAGGCTGAGCAGATATATAATATAATTCTTCCCAGAGATGTCATTTCTCTAGAAATGACAAAGTGCACATCCCTAGAACAGACCCTGACTGTATATATCACTGCTAGAAATAATCTTCAGTGTAATCCATACTATTAAACCCAGCAGGTTTTCTGGCTTCTAAGACATTTTGATTTGAATCCAGTGAATTAACAGAGCCCATAATCAGCTTTCTGCCTCGTATTAGTTTAAGCTCTCTGTATATAATCTTATTGTGCTTTGCTGTGCCAGAGTGCCAGGCAGGGGTTCTCCTCCACCAAACACGTGCTGGGACACATGCTGGGAGAGCTCTTGCATCCCCAAGGGAAGGAGGGCTGCTCACATCCCTCCTCCTCATGTTTGCTATCCCCAGGGACTCATTCTCCTATTTGAAAAATAAGGGGTCTGTTCTTACCAAGATTGCTGGCAGAGATGGCTTTTTACCTCTGAGACTAACATAACTAAAACCTGACATTTTATTTTGTGGACAACTCATTACTTCTGTTCAGCTGAAGTCACACAGAAAAAGATGAATGGCTAAACTGTCCAGGTGGCTCATTTGGGATGTCTGCTACACTTCCTGAGTGGAAACTCCAGGGGACCTGCACACACGACCATAAAGACGAGGAATCCTTTAAAAAGTTGAATCCACTCATATAGAATTTCAAGTGCACAGAACACAGGCAGCAAAAACACTGCCCATTGCTCCCTGTACCTGCATCATGTCTCCTCACACCACACACTGCTCCAAACCCTGAGCTCTTCGCTGCAACTTCAGCTGGCACAGCAAAATCAAGATGGGAGCCTGTGCCCAACAGTCCTAGAAAGAGGGAATTAGAGTGAAATTCCTCATCATGACAAACTTTGTATATTTTTCCATACTCTAATGGAAAGGGGTTTTTTTCACTTTTAAAGTGAATTCTGTTCTTTCAGGTTTGCTATCATTCCCACTGTGCTCTGAGCTCCAAACCAGCTGCATTCATTTCATGTTTCTGAGTCTGTGCTGGATCATAAAGTTTACCAGATTTTGTTCTTTATGTAGTCAGTAAAATGCAGTAGGCACAGAAACTTAATAATATAGAGAGAAATAAGTAAGTGAAATTATGTAAAGAGACCTTTCTCTTTCTCACCTAATCCACGAACCTGCTCACATTTAAAGCCAAGCAACAGAAAAGTGTTACCATGCCCAGGAAGGCTCACCAGAGTCTTCTAAGACAGCTGAAGTTTAAAAACTCCTTAAAAGGCAAGAGCACACACCACACATGGGCCTAAAGGATATCCTTAGGCCCCTGAACAAGTCAGGTCTAACTCTACAGAGAAAGATTTCCCCACCAAGATTCAAATCTCTGTCTGACAGATCCCCTTTCCCTCTACAACACAACAATGAAAGATGCTGTTTGACTACAAGATGTGCACATCAAAAAAAATTACATTAAAGGGATTAACTGATTTTGGACATCAACTGCATAAATAATCCTTCAGAACCATAGTAACCAAAATAAGCCCTTTCTACAATTAAAAATTAGTGTAAAAATTTTGATTTAAAGCTAGCATGGAAGGGATGTGCTTTCATGTGGATCTCATTTTAAACAACATTCTGAGCAATTATATCCCGGCTCTGGTTATTTCATTGTTATGGGCACCAAATCCTCTGCTGTTCCCAAAGCACATTCCCAGAGGGTTTTAGGAGGCTGCCAATGGTTCCCACCTCAGCTCAGCTCTGACAGGGTCAGTTGTTCTCTTCATTCCAAATGTTCTGTGTCAGATTACCACAGTTTATTCTAAATGCTATTTAATTGCATTGGAATTTCATTCCAAATCAAAAAGAAAATAAATCATAAGGTTACCATGCAGCAGCACTTATGAAAATAAATGTCTTTAGTATAAGGTCCACTTAATAAATCATAATTCTATCACAAGTATAAGATAGAATGCTATTGGGCACTAAAGGAGATCTGTATTTTCCATTCTTTCTCTCAGACACACTCACAGAACAGATCTAAAATTACTCCTCAGCAGAAATCATGAAAGTACTCAAATTCCTTTTGCATGGACACAACAGGAGCCAAAAGAGCACTTTGGTATATTTTTTACTTGTTTTAATCCCCAATTCTAATCACTAGACAATAACCACCGAGTTGAAAGCTGCAGTATGAAAGTCGACTTTTATGTCTCTCCTTTGAAGAAAAACATGGAAAACTAACACAGAAAATATTTTGGTGTCAGAGAAAAAGTGAAGATTTTTTTCTCAGTTTGCTTTTGCAGGTGCTGTCAACAAAACAGACAATAATATAGTATTTAGGCTTCACCAGGACTAAAAGTGACACCAAGCTCTACAGCAATTGCCTGCTACACTCACTTTCTAATCATTTGTACTTTGCTCCATACTCTAATTTTGATCTGCTATAAAGCCTGTCATAGTTGATGGGAAATGCCATGAAGCTGCAATATCAGCAGCTTACATCATGAAATGGGCTGCTGTTTCACTGAGCCCCTTTCCCTGTCAGCTTGGCTTCTTTGTCTCTTCCATTTCAGAGCTTCCTTCTTTTTCTTCTTTGTTTTCACTTCCCAAGCAAAACCAGGAGATAATTTGGAAATGGTGCTTCCTTATAGACATGTATATACACACACACACACACACACATCCCTTTTCCTGAAAATGAAGACATTCTCAGATACAGCCTTTCCCTTTTCTGAAGGAATATCACACATAAAATTGTGCCCCCTTTCTGTTACCCCAAAATGCATGAGGGTAAAAAGACACTGTAAAAGAGAAAAGCTTCCAGGTATTAACCAATGCAACAGTAATTACCCAGATTCCAAAGAAGTTCTTGCACCAGTAGATATGCACATGCCATTGCTGTATATACAAATTATACATGCAAATGGGTTGTGATTATTTCCATGCACAATTATTGTGTCTGCACCTGCAAGCACAATATTTGCATATACAAATTAAGTTCGTGTACAGATTTTGTTTGTTTGGGTTTTTCAAACACAGTGCCCATTGTCTCTTTAAATTCCAGTAGAAACACCACATTTGGATTAACCAGAGCCATGGCAATGGGATGCAACTTATGTTACCTGCTATCTGCACCTCCTCAGGAAACTTTACAATGGACCATCAGCAAAAACCTGGAAGAACAAGCAAGACCAGGAGCAGTTGTACCACAAACACACTTGGAAGTGCAAACAAAATTTTAAACATGGGCTAAATGGAGCATGTGCACTTGTAAAAATCTAGGAAATATTCGGGGGCACATCAAATATCTCTCTGACTCATATCATAAGGCAGCTCCTGTAACTCTGACTGGTGACCAGCACACTCCACTCACCCACTCAGCCATGCTCTTTTCAGGCCTCTCTCATGCAACTGTTTCATAATAAATGGGTGTTTATTTTTCATAAACTATTCATCTTGGTTCATCTTTTTGTTATTACAGTTAGATTTGCAATATTAGAGAATGGACTTACTGTGATAATTTGTCAGTTAATTCTAAGAGCCCACATATAGTGCTAGAGTAAATAATTTCAGAGCTCTCAACCATCATTGGTAACAGAAATAAGGATTTGTTGAAATCAGACTAGTGTCGTCACTAGTTTATTATGGAAGAGTTTATTTCATACTTGCAACGATGCTCATGCAATTGAAGAAACCCCTCTATAGTACAGTAAAGAGATTATAAAACATTGCACCAGAGCCTGGGTCTTCAGTTCATTAGACATAAAAATTCAGTCCCATTAGCTTCAGTTTTGAAGATGCTCTCTTTTTTACACTAACCATGTTTAGCAGCAGTTTGCTCCTGCTGACCTTAATTTAATACATTTTTCACAGAAGGATTGCTTCAGGGTTGAAACATTTCTGTTGCTACCACTGCACATGTTCTAGTACTTGGCCCTAAAGATCCCACATCCTTCTGAGAACATTTGCTTTGCAAAAACACTGTGGGAGTTATCATTTTTTAAAACATATAAGATAATTGATTTGTAATTATCAACAGGGAGAAATGTCATTGTTCGTGTTTGCTAACCTAATTGTAAAATTTATTGTTCCTTTCAAGTTTTAATGTATTGCCTCAAGGGATCACCACTTAGGCAACAACAGGCTGGAGCAAATGGAGCAACAGCAGGAAGTCAGAGACAGCATTCCCCACTTCTTGCTGCGATAAATGATGTTCTCTTTCTGACTGTTGCTCAGCCCATTAATGTGATTTCTGAGGAATTTTCCCCCAGTGGGATGCAGACCAGGTGCCAGGGCTTTGTAGTAGGATCATACTTTGTAACATAATTTACCTTGCTGGAAATGTTCTGCCATATCATAGAATCAGAGAATATCCTGAGCTGGAAGAGACCAACCAGGGTCATCCAGTCCAACCCTCAGCCCTGCCCAGGCCCATCCCCAAGAGTCACCCCCTGTGCCCCAGAGCATCATCCAAACCCTCCTGCAGCTCTGGCAGCCTTGGGGCTGTGCTCACTGCCCTGGGGAGCCTGGTCAGTGCCCACCACCCTCTGGGGGAAGAACCTTTTGCTGAGATCCAACCTGACCCTGTCCCAACACAACTCCAGCCCTTCCCTGGGTGCTGTGCCTGGTCCCCACAGAGCAGAGATCAGTGCCTGCCCCTCCTTTGCCCCTCCCCACGAAGTTGTGCCTGCAATGAGGTCTCCCCTCAGTCTCCTCTTCTCCAGCTGGACACCCCAAGTGTCCTCACACACTTGCTGTAGGAACTTCTGTGCTGGAAACTCAGACAATACTGAGCTGTCTCTTGGTCTGCATCTTCTCTGATGTTCCCTGTTGAGTGCTCTGTGATTCTTAAGGCAGCACTGTAATTCTTAAGGGCAGCAATTTCCTCACAGCTACGAATCTGACAGCATCAGCATCACAGTGAAACCTCCATCCCTGTCTTTGTCATTAACAAAGAACAGAGAGAGGTAACAAACCCAGGGACAAGCTGGCCCAAGGGTGGCACATTGGCATACCCTGAGCTATCCAAACTGCACCACAGCCACACTCCAGCAGCCTTGGGGGCAGCTCCCCTGGGCATGGATGGTATCCTCAGCGTGCCCCTGTTGGATCAGGAAAGTATGACATTAAAAAGCAGCAAAATGTATGTCCACTGCAGTTGTAGCTTCTCCCCCCCTTACCCTTCCAGCCTCCTTTTTTTATATCAGTTAACATGTTTAATGATCTCTTTTCTACTTTAGGCTCCTGTGAAGGCTGTGTGAAGAAAGGTCTCCCAGAGGATCGATTATGAGATTTTTGTTTCATTTTTCTACCCTTTTAACAAGACTTGAGCTAGAAGTCTCAGGCAACATAAATTGAGCTGAATTCTGATTAAAATTTTGAGAAAAATGCAAGCTATAGGGTTTAGTGCCCAGAACTGCTTTTGTGTATGTTCAGTATGAATAATTTTGATGCAGACTTGAAAAGCATTCCGGTTTTCTCATGTGCAAACTGAGTTTCCAATTCACCAATAGATATGGCAGATTTCAGGCCATTTTCATACAGCATTTTCTCCATCCTAGATCCACCTGTCTGAATTCATCCCCCAAGACAACTTCTTCGTATTTGCATGAATTATCAATATAGTACTTGATGAAGAGACAGTTTTGTTTTAATATCAAGTCTTCACAACATCCAAAACCAAATACACCTACTTGATTTATAGACATTAGACTAGCATTAAACATGTATAGACTAGTTTCTTGTTAATTAAAATTTAAGAAAAGCTAAATTAAATTCATAAATTATTCTTATAAGGCTATAAACTACATTAATAGTTATTTTGTTGATATAAATGGTCTCCTCATGGCTCTGAGGTTGACATCACTTACTCTCAGTATTCTCCCTGCACCACCAGTAGCTCACTAAACTGTGAACTCAAAGGGTAGAGTGAATTTAAAATTGTCATTGCTTTACTGAGGGGAGATTCAGACTGGTCCAAGTGCAGTAGTCAAGAGATAGATAAAGTCACCACAGTCATCTCACCATCAGACTATGGTCTTTTGTTGTTCTACAGAAAATATTTTTAACAAGGTTATACAACAACCCAAAAAGCAGAAAAAATCAGCACCTGACAGAAGTTTGTTTTCCACAAATATTAAAAGGTCTGGAGAGATGGATTCCTCTAATTCAGCTCTTGGGAACATCCATCCCCAACCAGCGAGAGCCTGTTGGGGAATGTGGCACCTGCAAAATTCAGCTCATCTGCAGCATGAGCAGGGCCTGAACTGCTGCTTCAGGTCAGACAGAGATGGTTTTATGAGCAACACCAGCTGGCAAGGCCATTAACACCTCAGTGTTTCCATCAGTTGCTGTGATTTTATGGGAAGAAGAGGGAAGTTAGTTACTCGTAGTTTATGTTCACATTGTGCAAGATGCTTTAAACACAAACGTGGGAACAAGCTGAAATGCCCTCAGAGGGGTTTCATCACTGCAAAGCTCTGCTCAGGGACAGTCTAAACTGCTGAAATGGGCCTGTGTCGGGGTGTTTCACACCAGCAGCACCCCACTGTCACTGGTGAGCTCTCACAGGGCTTTCCAAAACGACACCAGCCAGTTCTCCGCGCATTCCCCACAGGGTTCTCTGCCACCCACCTTGTGGTAACCAACCACCCACCAAAGACTAGAACACATTGGCCTCAATGAAAAACAATGAATAGCAATGTTTAAAGTGAAAGGGGAATTCCACAGCATTTTATACTTGTGGACAAGCCTGTTTTCCTTTCCCTGTTCTGAACAGCAGTCACAGAGAGTTGTGGTGCCCCAGGAGTTCAAGGAGAGCTTCCCCCAGCCTGGGACCCAGCAAAGAGAGGCTCCCCAGGCACCTGAGAAATGCAGGATGCAATAATGGGAACTGCAAGGGGAAAGTGTAGCACAGTTTATTCATTTCAAAAATCTTAGTATGTGGCAAAACCACAGACCTCACAGAGAGATTTATGTGTTGTTAAAATCCCAGTGCACCTACACAGCTACTGGGAAGTGCTGCTGCTGCTGCCTGTCAATCTTAGCACTTGGGCTTCTTCCTGCAATTGTGCTTTAAAGGCAAGTTCTTGGCTGAACAAACCAAGCAGATGTTGGACTTGATTTTCCCCTTTTTTATTTTTTTCCCTTCCAAGAGCAAGCAACCGAAAACAGCTTGCAATAAGGGATTTAATTTGCTTGTCTGTAAAGCACAAAATACACATACAGGCTCTTTTTTTCAACACTATACCCTTCTGAAGTCAATGTCTATATTTAATCCCACCATTTTAGCAAGTTCTGTTTAGTTTTGAGTTTTGTCCATGTCATTCCCCCATTTGGGGAGCAGCACAGTCCAATCTCTACAGGCTGCATGAAAACTGCATAAAAAGCATAGAAACATTCTTTTTATATCCACATATAGTTTTAAATATGCTCCCACCAAGCCATTAACGTCTGCATGATAAACCAGCAACTTTAGCTTCTGCTATTAATCCAACATCTAACAGCAATTTTAGTCGACACTCAGTAACACTTGGTGCTGTAAGTAATGATGCAGTTCAAAAGCAGACTCCGACGGCTTAACCTGCACTGACCCACAAATATATAAAAACTCTGGCTTTCCTGTTAGACTGCTTGGCTGGTGCATCAGAGTAACAAAGCAAAACATTGCAAAATGTCTCTGTCAGTCCTTGGGGGACTGAAGGAACACTTGAGAATTGTCCCCACTGGTTTCTTATAGCCATGTGAATGAATATCAAAATAATCTGAAGAGTTTTTTCAACAATAATTTAAAAATATTCTCGTGGTATTTGTCAATAGATATACTTTACACAGGCCCCTTTGTTCAGTCTCCTCTGTCCGCTGAAAACAAACCTTATAAATTTAGCAAAAATACATCTGCTCTGTCTTGCAGAGCCTTCAGGTTTGTCTTGCAAAAGGGTTTTTCTGCAGGTAAAATATTAGCCCTCCAAAAAAGGAAATGCCCAGTTGAGACAATGAATAAATGACCAGGTAGAAACTCCAGAAATGAAAAGCAGCCCTTCTCTTTTCCTTCTCAGGCCCCAGCACTGCTCACTACAAAGATATGCACACGATGCAGAGGAACAGCGCAGAAGAAAATGATTCCGTAGCATCTTCCTCATGATACCACACAGGGACAGTCAAGTTTCCTGACATAGAAAACCACATGGCCAAGAGCCACACAACACTCATGTGACTTTAGGAAGGTGACAGCAGAAAGAGCTCCAAGAACACTTCCCTTAATGGAAAAATGATATCCACAGCCCTCCAGTCCCCTCTCTGCTCCAGCAGGGACCCACGTCAGGACTGCAGCTGGTCAGCACAAAGCAGAGATAATTTCAGTCCTTTTCTGGCTCGTGTTCCCCAGACTGGAGAGCTGAAGTACTCAGCAGCCCCTCCACTCCCACTGGCCTTTTGGGGGAGCTGCATTTGAACTGTTCAAATTCAACAGTTGAGGTTCAGATCTGCTTCTGCTGGGAGCTCTTGGTCCTCCTTGATTCCACTGTCTTAAGAGCTGAAGGGGCTAAGTTCAGCAACCCTGTCCCTCTCAGAAGAGCATGTCTGTACCTGAAAAGAATGTTTGGATAGGTTTCCCATATGTAATCCCCTATTCCTGACACTTCCAAGTGGTGAAGGAAATCTGGGTGATGTCAAAGTGAGAGCACAGCCCAGTGATAAAGAAACTCTCCCTGCATTAACAGCCCCAGCACTGACTCCATCTCTGCACAAGACAGTGAAATAAACAGCCCCAAAATTCAAGAACTTGTTTTTTACAGGACAGGAGCATGAATGCTCAGCTGAACACATGTAAAAAAATTTAGAAAGGCTTTCAAGAGAAATCTCTTATTAAAAATCCTAAACTGCAGTGTGTGGAACAATAACACTGTCTGCCTGAAAATGTCATATCCTTGTCTGAACGGCCCAATACCTTATGTGCTCTGAATAAAGATAGAGATGTAATTGCTTTTCTTGTTACGACTCACTTGTGCATCATAGACTTTTTAATATCCTGCAGAACACATGTATTGTGGGAAGGAAGCAGGGGACAGCAGTAAACATATGTAATGTTGTTTTTCTTTATGATAGAGATGAGCAGGGAAGACTAAATGATGCCTTGGGTTTTTAATAATCAACTATGGGATCTTAGGGGGAAAGTGTGAGTTTTGCCAGAAGCAAAATCATTAGAACTTTAACTCCAGCCATTGTGGGAAATTTCATTCAGCTAATTGTAGCCATTAAGTGACAGGTTATGCAATGAAATTACTTCAGGCTCAAAAACAAGATGCTATCAGCAAAGCAGATTTCTCTGGAAATGAATGGGGCTTAAAAATGCTATGCATTGTTCAAAGTCTAATGGACTTCCATGTGAGAGGAGCTCATGCCACACAGCTTTGGGAAAACTGTACAAGGAGATGCAGCAGAGTTCTGAAAGAAATGCAGCTGGCAATATCTTTGTGCTTTTCTACATATATAGAAAGCCTATAAGCACTACAAACTAAATAATTCCTAAAACTTTGGTGAAGATTTAAAGTCAGCCCACCCTACCTTGGTATTTCAAGGATTGACGTGGTAACAAACTGCATGAATAAATAAAAATTTACATTCTTGTAGCACAAAGGCTGTTCCTGCACAGACATTTTGAAGATGATTTCTAACAATCTGATTAAGCTCCCCACTCTCTCTAAAGCAAATAAGCCCTCCCTGAGGCACCTGCCCTCCCTCCTGCTTTGGTCCAAGCCCTGTAGTAAACTGAGGTCTGTATGAGGGAAGGGTGTAGAGGTGAAGCCTCCAGAAGGAAATCATCCTGTTGGCTGAAACCTCAGACATGCACAGTACAGGAATCCCTGGGACTTGCCCAGGTCTGGTCAGATCATAATGCTCAACAGATCCACCTGGGCCACCAGCCATCCTGGAAAACAGGGAAATTCTCTGATCCACATGAAAAAATTCCCAAAGAGAAGCATCCCTGTCCCCAAAATGCATCTCTGTCATGGAATATCTTGGTGATGGTGTATCCCTCGCTCATGCAAAAGAACCCAGTGCCAAAAAATAGAGAGCAAGGAGAGGCTGACAGGGCTCCAACCTGAGGCAGCCACCAGAGCTCTCCCAGAGCTTGACAAACCTGCCAGCCTCACCCCACGGATTCACATTCCCAGCACATGCACACAGCGCTGTCTTAAGGGAAAAAGAAATCCCTCATGTTTCCTGGAGCAATGAAATAATCCAAGTTTTTCTATGAAGAGCATACAAAGCATATTAATGTGTTATTAATCTAATTAAAACAGCTAATCCTAATCAGTGTCTTGCATTTGTTAATTATGACCTCAAAGATTCTCACTATTAGGCTGGAAAATGAGAAGCAAGAGGCACACCTGTATTGCCAGGGTTGAACAAGTTTGCTCCAAAGCTATGTCAGGCCAGGGACTGGGATCAGCCCATGCATTTGTATGATGATGCTTCTGGCTCTTCAAATTTCCCTCAGGTGCAAATAAATTCAAATGAAAAAGAAAGATAAAGCAAATTCTTCTGAAATCCCCAAAGCTCGAAGCTGTTACAAATGAAAAACA
Organism: Campylorhamphus procurvoides; assembly: GCA_013396655.1. Taxonomy (NCBI): domain Eukaryota; kingdom Metazoa; phylum Chordata; class Aves; order Passeriformes; family Dendrocolaptidae; genus Campylorhamphus; species Campylorhamphus procurvoides. Next base: position 149,042 of record WBMV01009092.1, on the reverse strand, counting down.
GAGCTGATGAATTGAGTCTGTGTCAATTCTGACCACATCCAAAATACATTACACAAACTGCTATTAAGTTATTGTCCTGGGACAGTGCAAATTCTACTACAGTCATGGAAATGAAGGAGAATCATTCTGGGAGGGAAGTCTGAGCACAGAACCTCCAAAGGGCTTTCTACAGAAGGACTCGAGTGAGGGCAAACCAAATGATTTCATTAATCCAGAGCTGGTTTTCAATTCTGTTAAGTCAATCATATAGATCTTCTTTGGGGGACCTAAATTCTTGTAGCTTAATGATATCAAAGTGCTCTAAGGCACTGCAGCCCCCATGGGGGTTGCACACTGGGTGTTTAACTTGCTCATAACGTGGCCTTCATACCTCTGCTCAATACCCCAGCTTTCCAAGTCAAACCAGGGGCATCCAAGGCTAGATAATGTGGGTGATAGTCATTTGTTTTCAGCTGTACAGTAATACATATAAATCCTGTGAAATCCCTCATAAACTATTTCTTTTCTTCTCCAGTCAGATCTCGCACCCCTCCAGTTCCTAAATACTAAATCCTAATCCTAATTCCTCCACCATTCCAGCCCCATATTTCAGCTGGATGCACAAAGTCTGCCTCCTCAGGGCCACTGAAAAGGTCGATCCATTACAACCTGCCTTCAGTTTTAGACTTTCCTTCTGCAAAACCAGCTTCCCAAATCTTCCTGCTGGTGGAAGTCCCAGCTCACAGCCCTCCACCCACCCCTGCCCAGAATGGGATGGGCCAGCCTGTTCTCCTGGGGAAGGCTGTGTTGGGCTACAGCTCCATCCTGGCCCTGGGAAGGAATAATTCCAGGCAGTGACAAGTGCACAGCAACATCTCCCCAGAATACTTTCCCATCTCTACTAATTTTCAGCTCATGGCCTTCTGCAGTCACTGGCTCCCTGTGCTTTACAGTCTGGAAAAGGGTTTTCTTCCATAAATTCTTCTTGATCTTCTACCATTTTTTCACATGTACAATATTCTAGTGCTCTGCAATGAACACGGAAATGTTAACAATTTGATGTGTGCAGATCCAACTGAGACTAAGAAAGAAGGGGAAATTTCATTTCATTAGGATTCTTGGAAAATTACAGTTTTTTAATTTTTTTCTTTTCAAAATGAAGATGAATTGGACAAAATGCTTCATATACCATGGACAGAATTTCTTGGTCAGAGCAAAGGCACATAACTTGTGGGAAAATCGGCCTTTGCAGATAAACAGGACTTGACATTTCATGTTATGTGACTTCATCACCTGAACTTCACTGAAAAGTCTGGTCTTTAATCTCCTACATTCCACCTTACCAGACACGGAATTTAAAATCACAAAAAGGAAGAACCGGTGGGGTGAGACAAGGATGGACAGACATGAAATAAATAATTTTCAAAGCATGGAGCCCTTGTGAAAGAAAATTCAAAAGCCATTCTTTGCAATCATACTGGTATGAAGCAACAGCACTGTAATGAATTCTCAAAAATTAAGACAAAATCTTGAAATTTAACACATTTTAGTTTCAAGGCTGCAAAACACTTTAAGAAAATTAAGTTTAAAAATTGCATTTAAGTGCTAAGAACTTCTGTGGCTACACTAGAGGGAACTACAATCATCCTGATTTAATTCCCATGAATTTCAGAAAACTAATAATGGTTCTAAATAATTAGGAACTGTTATTACATTAAAATTCATGATACATACTGATTAGATCATATTAAAATGAAAAGAATAATTTGAATTATTTCCACAAAAAAAAAAAAACAACTAAAAGTGAGACAAATCTATGGACCATAAAGACAAAGAAAAGAATTCCTGAAATAGTAACAGCTCATTGCACAAGTAATTTTCATAAATAATAGTTATGTCTGAATTGCACCAAATAAAGTTCCCCAAAAACACCCATATGTGCTTACTGGCATAAAGTCATTTAATGCCTTGGCTATCTTGGTTCAAAACTCATTTCTAAACTATGAGATGCAACCCAGTGACTTTTCATTAAATGCAAAATATTCAGTATATTACAAGCTATCCAAGACTATGATGTGAAATGCTTTTGTGACAGCAGTTTTACTTAATATTCATTGTCAGTTTCTCAGAGGATAGACTGAGAACTCATAAATTCGGAATGTATTAGTATTATAATACACTGCACAATTTATATTTAGTGTTCTATACCAGCATAACACTTAGTAGAAAGCAGGTACACTGAATACAAAATATTAGATATACAAAATATATTAAGATATTAAACCAGATATTAAACTATTCCTGCTGTGCCCCTAGTTTAAATGTGTTTGTTGAACACACAAGCAATATTTCTGCTTCTTTGGTGCCTCTTTCCCTTCTCTGTGAGGGCTGAGGCTCGACTGTGCTGTGCCATGGTGACACTCAGGTGAGGGCCATTCCAACCTTCAGACAATTTGGTTCCCAGCCCAAGGAATACACAGATCTTGAACGAAATTGGTAACTCCCCTCTGCAGCATGTTTTTATCTCGGCTTGAACCTATAGCTGCTTAATGTGTGCTTTGCAGCACGGATGCTGTTCACAGTCAATACTTCACATCACTGAAGAGATCATTTGATAAATGGCACTGAAGAACATAAATGCTTTGGAAGAAAGACCTGCATTTCCCCTGCATGTGTGTGAGCTGCTGACAAGGGAGGAGAGCAGATACAGCCCAAAGTACTCCCAGCATGACATAGAGGGTCCCACCACCTGACGCCATCTGCCAGTCCCCTGCACAACTGTGACGATCCTGCCTCCTGACTAGTCCCACATAGGAATCTGGAGCTTCCAGCAAGCTTTGGGATTCAAAGTGCTGCTGCAAAGAAGAGTGATTCTATTAATGCAATGCTGAAGAGAGGCTGCTGGATAAATTCAAGCCCCCAGAATGCTGCTGCAGAGAAGAGTGATTCTATTAATGCTATGCTGAAGAGAGGCTGCTGGACAAACTGAAGCCCCCAGGCACGAGGCAGGGAATGCTCATGGCACTCACACAATCACAGGCTCCGTGGGAAGTTTTGGGTACCCTTCAGCCCCTGGGCCAGCAGCCTGGAGGCAGCAGGTGCTCCCAGGGGCCATGCTGGGGTTCCGGGAAGGGGCAGGGTGGAAGGGCAGGCACTCACTGACCAGCTGCCTCCGGTCCTGGACGTAGGGAAGGTGGGTGACCCTGGCCCTGCAGAGCTTGGGTGCACCAGAGGAGGGTGCAGAGCTGCAGAGTGCAGGGCACAGGGGCTCCTCTCCTGTAAGGACTGGCGGAGCATGGTTTCTATTTCACAGTTTCTATTGTACTTATGAGAACATAATATATGCTTCTACTTATGCCTTTGGAGTTTTGGAAACTGCTCAGGTTAAAAACAAACAAGCAAAGAAACAAAAACAAAACAAAACAAAAAAACCCAAACAACTCACCACCACTATCCAAAAATAAAAACTCATTCTTCTTCCCCTGCAAAATGAAAATTGCTTTGTAATCGTGACAGCAGATTTAGATCTTGTTGAACTGATGGCATCCTATTCTAGTCAGGGGCCATTTTCCTTGATTTTCCACATAAGTGACATCAAGCTGACTTCCTTCCCTTGGGGTGCAGATGGCTGGGACTGCTATCAATAAAATGTGTAGCAAAAGGCTGGGAAGAAAACACTCAAGATGGGGCTTGAATCAAAGACGGTAGGAAAAGGTCCAATGAAAGGGAGATGACTTCATCCCCAAAATGAAGCGTTAATTCTTTCACTCTTTTGTCTATCACAGTTTTTGAGATAAAGAAACGATATATGATATATGCTGGTAATGGGTTGGAATTAGGAGCATTTGTTCTTTCAAAAGGGTTCCCAAAAGTGAAAGGTTGGGGATCAGGCAGCGTGCCCTGGATGTGCAAACAGTGACAAAAGCACCAGATCTAGAGGTTCGCCCAGCCCGAGCAAACACTGCCACCAAAGCACCATGCTCAGAGAAAGGCTGACCAGCCACAGGCACAGGCAGAACCAAGGTGACATTTGGGAAGGCTATGGCTCAGCGAGATAACACTCTTTAATGCTGACACATTCACACTTTTAACGAGCAGTGGAGCAGAGGAAAGGAGGGGACGTCTGCTACCTCCGAAAAGTCTTCTCCTTCAGAACAAAGGTGGCTCAAAGGCAGCTTCAGAAGACCTTGCTGACCACTTGAGGAACTTGGCAAGGTCTCCCTGCTGCTTGCTCACTGAAACAGTACCTTGTTTCTTCCTCTCCTCTCCTCTCCTCAGTGCAGTGCATTCAGCAAGAGGAACACAAAAACAGGGCTTAAATCAGAATTTACATAAATGTGTTGCATTTCAAGAAGAGCTAGGTCATTCCCTGGTGCAGACAGGCTGCCATTACAGGAAAGCTTGGATAGTTTTTCACCTCAGGTCGAGTTTTCCTATGACAGACCTGAGGATGAGAGCCTCTTTCACTGCACAATATATATAGAATTGGCCATAAGTCTTTAAAGTCCTGATGTATTCCAGTCCATTAGTTTTTACAGTTCAATTTATGTTGTATTATGAGATGCGCTGAACTGCCGGAAAGTACAGATTTGCCAAACTATCCAAAAATAATCTGGAAAGCAAGAAAGTCAGGATACCAGCCAAATCATAAGCAGTATGGCCATTTTGCTATCAGTTCAGCTGGCAATAGATTTTTTAAAGCACTGTTAAATGTATCTAGATGAATTTGTCTTTAAATCACACTTTCTGCTGTACACTTAAAGAACTATGGATTTCAAGTGAATCATACACCGACAGCTCACACAGGTTCACGTGCCATGTGAGTAATGGCAACACAGACATCTTCCTCTCCTTTAGCTTTGCACAACACAATTAACCAAGCTATTACACTGGCACACAGTAATTAAAAGTGATCACACAGCTTCTAGTGAATCCTACTACATGGAAGAGAGAGCTGGCGAAGGCAGAAGTCTCAAGGAAGCAGAGCTGGTGAGAGAAGACACAGCATCATTACAATCACAATACATCTTCCTACCATATAGGGGTGAAGTACTGTTAAATTAAGCTTATCTTCTGCAAGTCAAACACATGTTGGGTCTTTATATTTTCTTACTCTAAAATTTACATGACAACTGAAGAATAATCCAGGTGCAGAGTCACCATAGAAGCAGCAGAGAGCCTGTGTGATCCCTTCCACGTGGAACCACGGCAGGTATTGAAGGTGTGAATTATTTCTGCTTCTCTTCTATGCAGTATCTGCTGGAGAATTTGAGGCTCCAGGGCCATCACTGCGCTGCTTTTCAATTCATACATATTCATGAGAGACTCTCCCAGAGTCACTTCCCGAACTGACATCTGACAGCTCTTCCAAAGTGCACAGCTCTCCATAATCCTCTTGGAAACAGGGCAAATTAAAGAGAGTGTCAGGAGCGTTTCCCAGCTGCTGGGCTGGCTCAGGGAGTGCAGCCAGGCTGGGACACGCTTTACACTGCCATTGAAATCTGGCCGGGAGCAAGACTCTGCAAACTAACCCCAGTAAGGCAGGAGTGAAGAGAACCTGCAAACAGCGATGTGTTTGGAAATGTGCTCTGGAAGCGTACTGATACAAAAAAACCCATATTGTTATTTGAAGATGATTGTATATGAAATACCCCCTCTTGGCCAGTATTATTTATGCCAGTTTTTAAGTAGTTTTAGCAAATTTGCTGCAGCGAGATGCTCAAATTCATTCAAATTTGGGCTCTTCAGGTCAAGAAAATGGACTTTTAACAAGTGGCAAATTAAAATGTCAAGAGCAATCATACAGACACTTGTTTACAAGACTGTTATTGTTTTCTTTTACAGGTCTAGGGTTTTTCTTTCTCAGCAATTGTAGCACTAACATTTTCTCTATAAAAGAAAAATACCAGATAACATCAACAAGTTTTTGACACTTCAATTGCAAAATTCTGAGGTGAGAACAGTCCCGCACAATTCTCAGGTCTTTCACACTCAATTATAATAAAGCAAAATGCTCTAAGCAAAGTGATAGGCATCTGCATTTTTGAAGTCCATCTAATTGTCTCTCACAGAGAGAAGATGGGGAGATGACCTTCAAGTCATGTTGTTTATAGCTTCCTCTTTACTGGGCTCTTTAGTCCAAGTCTTTGCTTAGCGTATTCCCATGCAAAAAATTAGGAGTGCCATAAAAAAATCCCAATTCACGAGAACAAGGTGAACACAGATTTCAGAGAATCCTGGAGAAAATCAGGGCAATTACTGTCCTGTGTAATGTTTTACGGTAATTCACACAGGCTGTCAGAAGACCATTTGCTGGCCCTGCTCATGTAGAGAATAATTTGCCCATCTCTCAAATCCTTTGAAGAGGCTCCTCCTTCCCTTCACATGCCAGCAGTGGATGAGAATAACGAATTTCTCGATGGACTTAATCTGAAACCTGCTTGGATCAAAGGAAAGAATGCCATCTGAGTTACACTGAGCACTGAGTCCAGATCCTCATGCCCTTTGTTCCTAAGGCAGCAAATTATTGGACAAGGATCAGAAATTATAAATATTATACTTTTGTGAGCACAAGTCTGTTAGTGGGTAATGATTATATGAGTCAAGCTTTATGCTCCAGGAAAAAGAGAACTGCTCTGTTGCGTATCAGCTCACATTATCTTGTTAATTCAAGGGAGATGTGGCATCACTTCAATGTGATGGCTTCCAGCACCTAAAGAGTTAACAACCTTTACTGACAGACTCGATTTCCCATCTTTTCTGAGAAGACATAACAACTCTAGAATGTTTTGTTTCAATAGGGACGTTGGTGTACATAAGACATTATTATACATTTATTTTAAAGGAGGTAAATCAAAGCAATGCTTTTTGCAGTTGGCTATGTTAGAGGAAATGTTTATGGCACTATCTTAAAAATATACAAAGGAGTCTGAAACTTTCATTAAGATCTCACTACAGGGTAATTCAGCCCTAGCAAGCCATCAATCTCTTTGCCTTTGAACTGACAGGCAAAAAGCCCCATGATTTCACTATTGTTGTTTGCCTTAGTAGCACTGAAGAGCTGTGCTGAAGGGGAGAAACTTCCAGTGCAGTTTCTGTCCCTCCCTGCTGTTTGAATAATGCTCAGCATTTCCACAGAGGGGGCTGGTTTGCACTGTTCTGCTTTCCTTATTTCAAACCTATGGATCCAAATCTTAAAAGGGATACGGCAGCCACTGCGAAAACACGAGGTCTGATTAAATATTTTCATATGACTGAGGCCCATATTCTTGCCTGTATTCTTCTGTTCTTCAGCAAATAAAATACCAACAAATGCTTTGTAGTTCTTGATGAACACAGTCTGTTTCTTATTCTATGAACTTTTAAAAGTTTACTGCCCACTTGTGTTTTATTTGTATTTTACAGTGCCCTCTCCAAGCAATCCATGAGTCCTAAGTCCTCTACTCACATCTGTGACAGTGACTGGGACTACACTCAGAGAGAAACTTAAGCTCTCACATTATACCTTTCTTAGAAAAATCTCTCTTTTTAAATTTAGAAAAAAAAACAGTAAAAGTCTGCGAAACAAAAGGAATATAACAAAAAAGAAAATGTGGTTACAACCCATGTTGGGTGTCCAGGTCACACAGGATCCCTAGGAGCACACCTTCCAATTCAAAAACCCTGCTTTTAAACCTTCTTAAGGTCCAACCCCATTTTACAACATGGTGGGAGGTGTTTCTTCTTCTCAGATCGGCTCTTCTGTGCCCCCTCTCATGCCAGGGGCGGAGTTTCAGGCAATATGTCAGCCTCCATGTGGCTGCATGGTCAGCCACATGGCAGGAAGTTGGGTCAGCTATATTCCTAGACAATATGTAATTGCCCTATTCCCAAATGCTTAATCCATGGCATACATCCCAAAACTGAACTGGATGCCTTACAACTTCTGCGAAATGCCTATAGGTTAGTAACAATCAAAAACAAAAATAAACTTTAGGTTAGTAACTCTCGTTCAGTTTATTTGCTTGTAATAAAACCGGTGTTTCTACTTCTCACACCTTCACAGACCTCTATTTTTCACTGAGGGATTTCAAAACGTTTAAAATATTAACTATGCTTTACAACATGTTTATTTAACTATTTCTGGAGATAGAAGAAAATTGAGAAGGGAAGTCAAACAAGTCCATAGAATTCATAGTCCATAAAATTCAAGTCTCACAGCCCTTGCATTAGTCACACAATCCCAAATACATCGTGGAACATTTAAAGGTATTACATTCAGTCCTGTCAAAGACAATTCAGGGACTCACACAGAATAAGCCAGAAAACATCCTCTATGTCAATTCTTTCTTAAAACCTCTTTAATTAGCAGGTCAGCAACATAATAAACCACGATGGCTTCCTTAGCATCCATCCAGGCAGCATGAGAACAGATCAGGAGGGTTTTTTCTTTTAAACAAAACTGTGAATGTGTTCTAATTCCAGGTACTAACATTTATTTCATATTTATTTGCTGAAAGTAGGTCTTGATCTGGCATATAATTTTCTTGGAGTCAAGGAGCTCAATCATATAGAGATTGGAAGCTTAACAACATCCAGGACTGTTGTGACAAGAAACAAGGGAATACTGGGAATAACAACCTATTTCGGGCAACACATGCCGGACGGGACTGAAAAGACAAAGCTTACATTAATGGTTAAACAAGTTGATAGTTCTTAAAGTAATAGAATAGATATAAAAGGATTTTTTCTAATGTTCAAATGTATTTCTGCACCCCATTGGTTCGTTGTACCCCAGTTTTCTATTGGCTATTTCTTGGTGCAGTGCACCATACCCTTATATGGTTTGCCCTTATATGTCAGTCCCCTTCTTTGTTTTTCCCTGTTTGGTCACCCTCCAACCCCTTCTTCCCTTGTATGATTTCATTCCGCCGTAGTTCCAGAACCTTCCCTCAGACCCCTATAAAAGCTCGCTCCTCCCCTCAATAAATGCCATTCCTGCTTCACCTCGCATGGGAGTGTGCCATCCTTATTCCCTCGTCACTAGGAACGCGACATAAGAGAATCACAAGCCTGTATTATCGGGTTTGTAAATTGTCAGTGACTTCTCTTCAGCAGATGTGATGCTCAGTCCATAATGAGGAGGGCAAATTACAGGCAGCTCTCCCATCTTACCCACACCCCTTTTCATCCCAGGCCCACTGAGGCAAACGCACCACCCTGAGGGAGAGGAACTGCTGCCCAAAAAGCCTGATGATGTAAAGGGGCCTCTGAAGGTAGTGGGGATGAGACACCCTGGACCCTGCGAGATTGAGTCCAAAAGGATTATCAAGACAAGATTTCAGAAAAGAAATAGTTCCAGCTCTGAGACTTCTTGAGGAATTGCATTGTCTTATTGAAACTGTGGAGAACCTTGGGGAGACCAACTTTCTGCTGTTACAATGGCTGCTGAGGATGTCTGAGTGACATCAATTAAGAAGAAAGCTGGCAGAATGTAATCTGTTAATTTTATGCCATTTATATCCATTCTCTCAGCAATGCCAACTGTCAGTAGTGGAACTGTTTGAGTTCTCTTCTTCTGTCTCTGCAGTACAGGACTGCAGAAGCCTCAGCTGCAAAGGGAAGCCTCAGCAGCCATAGGCACTCCAGATCTGAGTGGATCTTCTCCTACACCAGAAAATGTCACTGGCATCACTAACTCTCGGGTCACACTATTATTTCCAGGGTTACACTACTTTTTCTCCCTTCTCTGTATCTCAGAAATCTCCATACCTCAGGAACCTCCACACCTCAGGCGTCTATCTGCCTCTGTGTCTCTGCTAAAAATATGGCAAAACCCACAACAGTACAGCCCAGGAGAAAAAAGGAGGGGATACACATAATTTCAATGAACCAAACTCCTTAAGGGGATTGGGACAACATCATTTGGCTTCATTTGCATTTTCCATCTATTTCTGGCTGCTTTGAGAAAGGCTGTTTCAGGTAGACTCTTGGATAGAACTAAATTACAATCATAAATACAATAAAAACCTTGGAAAATATTTTTATGACAGTCATGGTCTGCCTACTGTTGGAGCAAACTGCCATATCATATGTGCAAGTCTTTACTGCATTCACCAGTCTGAAAAAGCATCCCAGGGATTGTTCTCCAAGCTCCCCTGGCACTCACCCTGCAAAGAGCTGCCTCCACCGCAGGCACACAGTCAGACTGATCAGCTCTGACCCAACAGGCCAGAGCTCCCACTGGCCTAAATCTAGAAAGATTACAAACACCCTTTCATTAATCTGACAGCTCTGTTTTTCTGCCTGTAGCAGCTAAAAGAAACTAGAGACACAAGTACATGTCATTTTAAAAACTCCACACAAGTAAGTTTGTATTTCCTTCTTTACCATTGTTATGTCTCAAGATGGTTTATTATTTATCTCTTGTGTATTTCTAGTTTTTTATCTTAGTTCTTTCCTTTTTTTCTGCCTTTTCCTTCCCATCTCTCCATAGTTTTGGTTTTTCCTCTTCCTCATTCTATAAGGTTCTCTTTCCTTTTTTAGTGTTTCTCCATTCCTAATTTTTTCATCACATGCTCCTTAACTGATTGTCTCTCATCCTTCCTGCAACCACGTATCCTCAGTTGTCCCTCCTTTCCCTTCATGGCCACAAATCAAAGTCACTTGAAATTCAAAAATGGCACCAGACATACTCAAGCCAGTTATGGAAATATTGCATTTCCTATTTTCACCCCAAACTTCTCACTATTTTCCTCTTTTCCTTCTTTAATCAAAAAGACACTCACTTCCCTGTTACTATCAACACCTTTATCGATTCCTATTTCTCCATTCAGATAAATTAATTTGTACTCAACCAAAGCTCTTAAACTATTTAGATTTTGGGACAGGCAAGATGGATTTTGAAGGGAACTATTTGCTCCTGTGCTAGTCACTGCCTTAAGGCTTCACCCAGTTCACACACAGACACCAAGTACAATTCAGGAATCCTCCTTGTGTTTCAGAATTTGCAGTGTGTTAGGGTTCTTTTTCCAGTGAGGTGACTCAGGGTCCAAACCGACTTCTTGGTAAATAAAACATAAACTGAACCTTCTGATGCCACTGAAGGTATCAGTCCATCTATTGCTGAGTGTTCATTTAAGTCACATACTGAAATACTGGCTGGAAACAGTCCAATTGCTTAAATATAGGTATTAAATAAGTTCTTGTTCTTCTAATGTGGGAAATAAAATGGGTGCTACTGGTCCCTTCAGGTAGGAAGAATAAAATCGCCTCCTCCTGGGCCTGGAGTATCTGGAAGGTTCTGGTGGCATTGCTGTGAGCAGTTCTCAAAGGTGAAAGAAGAGATCCTGTGGTTTATATTAGAGACGTTTTTGTGTTGACCTTGTACGAAAAAATTGTCCTGTAAGATAGTTTATTAGCTTGCATTGAAAAAAGGGTGAAAATATCCCAGGCTCAGTTTTAAAATATTCAATATTCATGGCATTTTTGCTTACACACAGGATTCTTTTTACAGTTAATTCTGAGCCAAATATAAGCAGGAGGAAATGAAAAGCAGGAGTATCCAGGCACAGCAGCGTTTCTGTTTCTGCAATGTTTCTGTTGGCACAAGCACTGCTGAAAGCCAGCCCTGAGCAGCAAACATAGGCACAGGAATACAGGAGAAAGGACAAGGAATGCAGAGAGGAGCAGATCACGGAGCCAGTCACAGTGCTCATCCCATGAGTTGTCTTTGGAGAGGGGCTGCCCTGCTCCCCCGACACTGCTCAGCTCCTCTGCCCTCCCCTGCCCGGACCCTCTTCCTCTGGGCCACCAGCACCAAGTGGCTCACAGACGAAATTTTTTGTTCATTTACTGCTCAGAAAATTGAGACACATTCCAGACTCACTTTACTGTTCCTATAAAGACAAATTGCATGTTAAGGTATAGAAGGCTAAATTTTATACAGTTCTGTTTCACACAGACAGCGTGTTTGAAAAACGGTAAAAATGCAGCAATAACTTACCATTATCTTCCCTACAGGAAGTATCAAGGTACTCAGGGAAGCCAGCATCTTAATATACAATAACTTTCAGGTAAGTTAAGGGGGGGAATGGCTATTAGGACACAGTATTTATAACATAAAACCTTAATAATTCAACAGAAAGCTTCAGCACAAAGCAGAATTTCACCTGCTGTTTGTAGGACAGAGACCCATCACTTAAAAATTCATCTAGCTCAATTTTACTAACTAAACATCTTTTGTCATCAATTCTGTTCCCCCAAACATAAGAACACCAATCTAGACACATCCTAACTTATATCTAAGGTATCATTTCAAACAAGGATTTACTTTTAGAGTCAATAAAACCATAGCGTTAATCCAATTTCACAGGTGCGGCCAACCAATTTATTACTCCAGGGAAAAATATTCTTCCATCTTAATGCTGAACTAAATATGCAGCAAACTCAATTGCCCATGATCCAAAATGTTTAGCCTTAGTAGCTAATTAATAATATTTACTTGCAACGTCACAAGAGTGACAAGATGAGGTTGCAAAACTTTTTAAAGTTTTTAAAGTTACCAAGTATCAAAATAGTCTCCATATTTTCATGACCTTGACCACCAAAAGATGCGCATGTGAAAGTAAATGAACTTCAGTGCTATCATACATTAACTCACATGTCTTGCCGCAGTATCACCACCACAGGGGTATTTCCTAAATACAAAGTGCAATTATTTTTGGAAAGAATGTATAAGGTAAAAAAACAGTGGGTTTTGTTATGATTAAGCCTTCCAGATTTTACTGACAGGGAGTTTTTCACCAATTCCCACCGAAATATATTTGCACTCTTCCATGCCCAGTTTGTTCTTCCTCAGTCCCTATTAACAAAAGTAAATAAATGACATCACTCAAAATGCTTCTTTCAGGTCATTCTGGAAGTTCGTCACAGAAGTTTCTTGTTACTGCAGGTCAGTAACAGTGAACAAGAAGCCAAATGAACTTCAGGGAGCTTCTCTTGTATAAAGCAGATTCCAAGTTTTGTTAACCAAGAGTTTCCTAAACAGAGTGACTGAAGGCATAGCTGTGAGAAAAATCTCTTTTATTAAATTTAGGAAAATGGCAAAAGTCTGCAAAATGAAAGGAATATAACGAACAGGAAAATTCAATTGCAACATGTGTTGGGTGTCCAGGTCACACAGGATCCCTAGAAGCACACCTTCCGATTCAAAAACCCTGCTTTTAAACCTTCTTAAGGTCCAACCCCATTTTACAACATGGTGGGAGGGGTTTCTTCTTCTCAGATCGGCTCTTCTGTGCCTGCTCTCATGCCAGGGGCGGAGTTTCAGGCAATATGTCAGCCTCCATCTGGCCGCATGGTAAGCCACATGGCATGAAGTTGAGTCAGCTATATTCCTAGATAATATGTAATTGTCCTGTTCCTGAACGCTTAATCTCTGGCATATATCCCAAAACTGGACTGGATGCCTTACAACTTCTGTGAAATGCCTATAGATTAGTAACAATCAAAAACAAAAATAAACTTTAGGTTAGTAACTCTCGTTCAGTTTATTTGCTTGTAATAAAACCGTTTTTTTTACTTCTCCTATAGGTACTCTGATTTATTTTTTTTTCCATTATATCAATGTTTTACAGAGTGATTTTTATTTTTTTCCCCAATTTATTCCTGTGATCTAGAACTAAAATTCTCATTTACAGTCTGAAGAAAAAGGAAAGGGAGATACTGCTGCTCTGTTTATCATTGGCATACAGAAGAGTAAGTCTCCAAATCTCGCGAAAATATTCTCTTTTATATTACAGACCAGATTTCCTGCAAGGAAAAAAGTGATCCAGTGTCTCTGTTCAGACTAAGTGTGTTTAATATTCTGCAGGGAATATATCACACAGATATCCAGACAGAAAGAACTGCATTTCAGCAAGCTTAAATACAAACCAGGCATTTCTCTGCTTCGGTACCCATATGTGCACTGTGATACAAGGGTTCCACCAGTGTTTTTAGTCATTAAGTGTCTTATGCAGTTCTTACAGAGCTTTCTACTGACAGGAGATATGTTATGTAAAGTACTTTTTTGGGGTGGCAGGGAGATGGCACATTAGTAACCTCATGAAGAAGCCTGCAACATTTCTGTGCAAGGCAGAATATCTCAGGGCTCCCGCTCATTTTGATTCTTTAGTAAAAGCTATCAGTGATCAGCCACCAGCGTTTGTTAAACGTATGACTCCCTGAGATTTCATTACCACCAAAAATTCCAGTCCCTTCAGCTGATGAATCATGCCTGACAATTTATAGATACATTTACAGTGAGTTTGCTGCTCCCATTTTTATGCCAAATGTATTTTGTCTCTTACCGAAGAGCAGCTGAACTCTCCAGCCAACATCTCTCCCCAGCCAACGTCTCACTCTGCAGACACTCCCCTGGGACCTGGTGCTCCCTGTGACCCTGAGAGAAACCAGTGGTGAACAGATCACAGCCTGGGCTGAGCTGTGCTACTGCTTCAGATGAACTGATCATTCTGGAAGAATGTATTTCCTGATTAAATTCCCATAGTGTTTGGGGGTTACTCTTCCCTACAATATCCCTGCTGTAATACTTCATCCATACGAGCTGCCTGTGGGACTCCAGACCTCCCTGATCCTCTGTGAGTGCTCTTGGAATGCAAACATTTAATGCAGCTTTTAAGAAACATTTAAAATGCAGAAATTCAACATTACCTAGAGATACATCATGCTGTCCTCTTCTATTTAAGTGAGAAAAAAGGCTACTAAGGCTTCCATTACAAGGATTTAAGCCAGGAAAACATCATTCTTCCTTTAAAGTTGAAATCTTGGGTTATATAGTCTGTGTCTGACCTTGCAAACACACATTTTGCACTTGCCAATAACAGCCCCAAATGTTGTCCCTGTGATTAACTGCACAGTTGATTCATAACCCTGAGCCATGTCATTAAACTGGCCCAAAGCTAAACATTTGCAATAGCCTAATCAAACACCTCTAAATTACACCTGCCACTAATTGTGGGTATAAATCTGGACCACCAGAGCTGCAGCCAGGTCTTACACAGCCTTCCAAAGCAGCACATCCCTCCCACCGGTGTGGACACCCAGAGTCCCCCCAGCAGCTCTGGCATAAACAAACAGCCCAGTATAAAACAAGCAATTATTGGTTTCACACAAAATCTGATTCCACCAGGAAACAGAAAAATTTGCTCTGAATATTTTATTCCGTTATTCTGCTTAGAGTCCATTATAAGTGCTTATGTTTTTAACATCAACATGTTTTTATTAAATAACTGTTTTCTGCTCTAAGCTTTTATTTGTTTTGTTTATTTTGTGTTTTCATCTTTTTTTTCTTCAGAGACACTGGTGCATAGTTTTAGAGAACTCAGCTGGCTGGTCTCAGTAACTACACCCACCATTTTTTCCCTTTTATTTTTTCCCCCAAGACAATTCAAAAACATTTTCTTTTTTTTAACATAAATATAAAAGCAAGATAAGTATGAAAAAAATCAGTAAATAAAAATACATTACTATTTTCTGAAATAAGATTTATTCAATCCTTACAGGAGATATTAACTGTATCTGTCAATTGACATTTTTTTTAATTATCAGTATGCATAGAGAAGAGCCTAATTTATATCTAAAATGATAAAATATCAATACATTTTAGGATTCAGCACACAAAAAAGAATGGAGTGATTCCACTGGTTTGCTGAAGGTCACAGCTCTGACACAGCAATACGCACTGAAAATGAATATGTACAGGGAAAGAAACACTCCTTGCATTCCCGCTCAATTCACCTCAGCTTTGGCAAAGCACTTAAGGATTGATCTCCAGCTCTGGATTAATGACTGTGCCACCTCCCCGAAGGCACCAGAGCTCTCTGTGGGGAGTGGGGGCTGCTCAAAGGGCTGAGGAGCGGAAGGGAAGGGAAGGGAAGGGAAGAAACATAGGTCCCAGTGCAGGGCACAGGGCTCAGCTGCCCTGCCCTGCCCTGCTCTGGGACCTGAGCCAGGCTCCATGACCAATTGCCCTTGAAGAGTTACCAGAGGACAGCCAAGACAATGCTGATTTTCCTCCCTCTTTTCCCAAAAATAGGTGGGAGAAAACATTAACCCAGCAGTCAAAAACCTACAAGTCAACATCTTGCCTCTGACATAGTTTAAAGACTATTTGAAAGAGTGTTGGAAAAAAATCAAGTATCAAGAAGAAAGCAAATTAAGTTCAACATAAATACTATTAAATTAATAACCATGAGAAATATCTGAAGTAACAACTCCACTGCTATTATTAATAGGGCGGAGTAATGAGGAAAGTTCTCAAAAGATGAGAGGATCTCAGGTCTGTAAACTAGTGGCACTAGTAGGTATTTAGCAACACTGAACCACTGTAACTTCCCAGAGCTATGGACAAATACAGCAAAGGAAATGTTTACTTTAAATTCTGAAATAAAGCTTTTTACAGCTCTTACTCCCTGATACATATCTTCGGATGGGGAAGAATGAAAAACAAAAACCAAACTCAGAAGGGGAAAAAAAAACCAGCTAAAAGGTACCCAGAGTTGACAGCAAGAAGAAACTAAAGCTGAACAAACTCTTATTCACAGCACTCTGATGTTTGATGTTCCTGCAGGAAAAGGATGAGCCCTGTTAAAGCAGAACATCAGCATCAAAGGGAAGGAGCAGAGGTTATAAGAGGAACACAGAAGAAAGCAATGTATCTGCAAAGGATTCCTGCCAAGGAGATGGCAGCTGGCTCCGCTGCACTTACTGTGCCATAGCTTCAGGAAATATGGAATATTTTGCAAAGAATGATGATGTAATTAAGTGATTCTATCACATGATGCTTTTTCTTACAGCACTGTGAATGAGAAACATCACATTCCTAGAACTAAGGAGAGAGGGAGAAAGAGAGATTCATGGAAAGATGGAGTACTACCATTTCATTCAGAGCTCATAAACCCTTAGTTCTTCCCTCTTTGGTTCCTGTTTTCACTCTTAGATAAACAAGGTAAACTGTGTAGAGTATCGGCCTCATCCTGTATTCCTTATACAGCCAAGACTCTCATCAGCTTCTGTAAATCCCTGACCCTTGTGGGCAAACACACCACGAGAGTGTCAAGTGCAGAACTGTAGCTACCTGACAGTCATACCCAGATCATCAAATAGATATTAAACAGGGAGTGGAAAGGGGAAAAAAAAATAAACAACAAAAATCACAGCAATTTAGGCTTGTGGTCAAAAGGAGCAATAGAATTGATAAGTTGAAAAAAAAAGAAAACTAAATTAAAATAGTTTTTCTTCCACGGTTGCTTCTTTAACATGATATTTTCCATACAGCACACACACAACCAGAACCAGTCCCTGGCTGATTCAGATGTTGTGTTTCCTCTGTCTAACTGAGGATCTGATCTGCACACATTTCAGCGCTCTGCAACAGGGCAGGCACCAGCTCACTCCTGTGCCTGCAGACCAGGCTGTGCTGCCTCGTGACTGTCACGGCCCTGTCAGACAAAATCCGTGTGCTCAGCCCTCAGAGCCAGGGCAGCAGGCACAGGCTGGGGCAGTCCTAGCCAATTCCTACTTGTACACAGCAGTGTCATTTTGAGAAGCAGGAATATTCTCTAAAACGGAGCTGAAGAATGAGAAGAATGAGATGCTGCTTTCAAATGTCAATCCCAGAACTGCAGTAGCTAAAACATTGCAGATTCAAACAACCACCACCACCCAAGATCACAGAATCACAGAATCAGCTGGGTTGGAAGAGCCCTCCGAGATCACTGAGTCCAACCCTTGATCCAACACCACTGGGATTACCAGACGATGCCACTGAGTGCCACACCCAGTCTTATCTTAAAAACCTTCAGGGACAGTGAACCCACCACTTCTCTGGGCAGGCCATTCCAATGCCTGATTACTCTCTCTGTAAAGAATTTCTTCCCAATATCCAACCTAAACCTACCCTGGCAGAGCTAAAGCCCGTGCCCTCTTGTCCTATTGCTGGTTGATAGGAGAAGAGACCTCCCCACCTGGGTACACCCTCCTGTCAGGGGGTTGTACAGAGGGATGAGGTCACCCTGAGCCTCCTCTTCTCCAGACCGAACACCCCCAGCTCCTTCAGCCTCTCCTCACAGCAGTTGTGCTCCAGTCCTTTCACCAGCCTCGCTGCCCTTCCCTGGACCTGCCCCAGCACCACAATATCATTCCTGAACTGAGGGGCCCAGAACTGGACACAATACTCAAGGTGTGGCCTCACCAGAGCTGAGTCCAGGGGCAGAATCACTTCCCTGTTCCTGCTGGCCACACTATTGCTCATTCAGGCCAGGATGCCATTGGGCACATGCTGCTCATGTCCAGCTGCTGTCCATCAGTGTCCCCAGGTCCCTTTGTGCCTGGCCCCTCTCTGGCCACTCTGGCTCCAGCCTGTGCTGCTGCAGGGGCTTGTTGTAGCCAAAGGGCAGGACCCAGCACTTGGCTTTGTTGACTCTCACACCCTTGGATTCAGTCCATCTCTCCAGCCTGTCCAGTTCCCTCTGCAGAGCTCTCCTGCCTTTCAGCACATCCACACTCCCCTCAGCCTGGTGTCATCTGCAGATTTGCTGATGGTGGAGTCCATCCCTTCACCCACATCATCAGTAAAGACATTAAACAGGACTGGCCCAGCTCTGACCCCTGGGGACACCACTGGTGCCCGGATGCCAACTGGGTGCAACACCATTGCCCAGCACGCTCTGGGCCCACCCATCAGCCAGTTCCTAACCCAGCAGAGAGTGCCCCTATCCAAGCTTTGCCAGGAGTGTGTCAAGGAAGATGGTACCAAAGGCTTTGCTGAAGGCCAGGCAGACACATCCACAGCCTGTTCCCTCATCCGCCTGTGTGAAGAATGAGTAAATGAAACCATAGCTGGTTTGAGCACCAAGAGTGTCACCAGGCTGTGGCTCTGCTCAGCTGTGCCCAAGTGTCACCTGCCCTTGGAGCACCAGGATGAGTTCACCTTTCAAAGGACAGAAAACCTTAACTCAGTGCTACACATTCCCCCTCCACAGACTGACAGAAGTGCTGTTTGCCCTGACACCTGACAACCTCCTTGGCTATACAAGCAAATGTCCAGTGCAAACCCGTAGTCATTAATATCTTTGTAATGGATAATAAGGGCAAAAACATATAATTTGCTAATCAAATTAAAACTTGTGAAAGTTTTCTTAAAGAGTGCTAGGTATTTTACTTGTGAAGGTTTTCTTAAATTGCTAAATGTTAAACCACAGTGTTATGTATGTTGTGCTGGTTGTGGGTTTTGGACTGTATTGATAAAGGGAAGATTCGCTGTATTCATCTCTGAAGCACCTAGCAGCTCCTAGCAACAGGACTGAGTGACAAAGTGAAACCAAAAGAGAGCAGCTCCCAGCAACGGGACAAAGTGAAACCGAAAGAGAACAGCCTCTAGCAAGGAGACAGAGTCGAGAGAGAGGACAAAGTGGATCTTTATTGGGAGATTCTAATGAAAGCAGGAATGGAGTAAATTTTGATTGGAAAACAGAGGGTATAAAAGGGGACTGTAGATCCGTTAAGGGCGTGGCCCATGCAGAGCAGGAGTCTCTCTGGGTACCCAGCACACTGCTTTGCTCATTTTCCTTTAATTTTACTTTAATAAAGTTTAATATTCCAAATTTTCAAGATGGTTTTTTGCCTATAACAATCTTTCACTCTGATTTGAGTACCCTTAGGCCTTTTGCTAGCTGGCTGAGCACTTCACTGCCCTGTGGAAATTGTATATCCAGTGAAAAGGACCATAAAATACCCTGCTGCCTGTAAATCACAGTTATACACAGGGATCCCTAACATTTGTATTTTTTTTTCTGCAATGTACTGAGGTTTTCAGAACTACCATGTTTGTAGTAGTATAGACCAGACTAAGAGCAGGCAAGTATTCACAAGCCCACTGTTTTCACAGCTGCAGCCAGATAATCAAAAATAACTAGAAAACTAGTGATGCAAAATGAACAGGCCTCTGTGTGGTGTGAAAACAATCCATATTCTTTGCAAGGAATTTTCTTTTGGCATATTCCCAAGTAGAGGTCCCAGCATCACTACCCAGGGGATGAATACCAGTCCCCATTTTTGCATAGGATGTTTTCAGCCATACTAGCAGGATCATTCTCTTAAAAAGGCTGAAACTACACCCCCCCCTCCCTCCAATTCCAAGGGGAGTTCATGGTTCTCCCTGGCTGTACCGGATGCTGTTCTGGACTCTCCTGCTCACGTGCAACTGCTCAACCTTCTGCTAATGGCCACCAATAACAAGCACCCCAGCAGGATCATCCAGTGCATTCAGCTGCTCAGCAGAAAATCCCTAAGAAAAAGGGGCAGATCCAAAGGAGAAAGAATGGGCTCCAGGCCGTGCTATGGGCTCCAGACACCCCAGGTAGAAGTTGGCCTCCCTTCTCCCAGAAATACCCTTTTCATTCACACATGCTACCTTTGAGATCTCAAAAGCAGTGGAGAGCACAGAAGAGGGACAGCCCTTGGGACAGAGGGATCGGGACACCCAGGAAGGGGAGCAAAGCAAGAGCAGTTACTCCCTTCTGAGCACAAGCTCTGCTGTGCATATCCCTCCCCTGGGCANCAGGATGCCATTGGGCACATGCTGCTCATGTCCAGCTGCTGTCCATCAGTGTCCCCAGGTCCCTTTGTGCCTGGCCCCTCTCTGGCCACTCTGGCTCCAGCCTGTGCTGCTGCAGGGGCTTGTTGTAGCCAAAGGGCAGGACCCAGCACTTGGCTTTGTTGACTCTCACACCCTTGGATTCAGTCCATCTCTCCAGCCTGTCCAGTTCCCTCTGCAGAGCTCTCCTGCCTTTCAGCACATCCACACTCCCCTCAGCCTGGTGTCATCTGCAGATTTGCTGATGGTGGAGTCCATCCCTTCACCCACATCATCAGTAAAGACATTAAACAGGACTGGCCCAGCTCTGACCCCTGGGGACACCACTGGTGCCCGGATGCCAACTGGGTGCAACACCATTGCCCAGCACGCTCTGGGCCCACCCATCAGCCAGTTCCTAACCCAGCAGAGAGTGCCCCTATCCAAGCTTTGCCAGGAGTGTGTCAAGGAAGATGGTACCAAAGGCTTTGCTGAAGGCCAGGCAGACACATCCACAGCCTGTTCCCTCATCCGCCTGTGTGAAGAATGAGTAAATGAAACCATAGCTGGTTTGAGCACCAAGAGTGTCACCAGGCTGTGGCTCTGCTCAGCTGTGCCCAAGTGTCACCTGCCCTTGGAGCACCAGGATGAGTTCACCTTTCAAAGGACAGAAAACCTTAACTCAGTGCTACACATTCCCCCTCCACAGACTGACAGAAGTGCTGTTTGCCCTGACACCTGACAACCTCCTTGGCTATACAAGCAAATGTCCAGTGCAAACCCGTAGTCATTAATATCTTTGTAATGGATAATAAGGGCAAAAACATATAATTTGCTAATCAAATTAAAACTTGTGAAAGTTTTCTTAAAGAGTGCTAGGTATTTTACTTGTGAAGGTTTTCTTAAATTGCTAAATGTTAAACCACAGTGTTATGTATGTTGTGCTGGTTGTGGGTTTTGGACTGTATTGATAAAGGGAAGATTCGCTGTATTCATCTCTGAAGCACCTAGCAGCTCCTAGCAACAGGACTGAGTGACAAAGTGAAACCAAAAGAGAGCAGCTCCCAGCAACGGGACAAAGTGAAACCGAAAGAGAACAGCCTCTAGCAAGGAGACAGAGTCGAGAGAGAGGACAAAGTGGATCTTTATTGGGAGATTCTAATGAAAGCAGGAATGGAGTAAATTTTGATTGGAAAACAGAGGGTATAAAAGGGGACTGTAGATCCGTTAAGGGCGTGGCCCATGCAGAGCAGGAGTCTCTCTGGGTACCCAGCACACTGCTTTGCTCATTTTCCTTTAATTTTACTTTAATAAAGTTTAATATTCCAAATTTTCAAGATGGTTTTTTGCCTATAACAATCTTTCACTCTGATTTGAGTACCCTTAGGCCTTTTGCTAGCTGGCTGAGCACTTCACTGCCCTGTGGAAATTGTATATCCAGTGAAAAGGACCATAAAATACCCTGCTGCCTGTAAATCACAGTTATACACAGGGATCCCTAACATTTGTATTTTTTTTTCTGCAATGTACTGAGGTTTTCAGAACTACCATGTTTGTAGTAGTATAGACCAGACTAAGAGCAGGCAAGTATTCACAAGCCCACTGTTTTCACAGCTGCAGCCAGATAATCAAAAATAACTAGAAAACTAGTGATGCAAAATGAACAGGCCTCTGTGTGGTGTGAAAACAATCCATATTCTTTGCAAGGAATTTTCTTTTGGCATATTCCCAAGTAGAGGTCCCAGCATCACTACCCAGGGGATGAATACCAGTCCCCATTTTTGCATAGGATGTTTTCAGCCATACTAGCAGGATCATTCTCTTAAAAAGGCTGAAACTACACCCCCCCCTCCCTCCAATTCCAAGGGGAGTTCATGGTTCTCCCTGGCTGTACCGGATGCTGTTCTGGACTCTCCTGCTCACGTGCAACTGCTCAACCTTCTGCTAATGGCCACCAATAACAAGCACCCCAGCAGGATCATCCAGTGCATTCAGCTGCTCAGCAGAAAATCCCTAAGAAAGAGGGGCAGATCCAAAGGAGAAAGAATGGGCTCCAGGCCGTGCTATGGGCTCCAGACACCCCAGGTAGAAGTTGGCCTCCCTTCTCCCAGAAATACCCTTTTCATTCACACATGCTACCTTTGAGATCTCAAAAGCAGTGGAGAGCACAGAAGAGGGACAGCCCTTGGGACAGAGGGATCGGGACACCCAGGAAGGGGAGCAAAGCAAGAGCAGTTACTCCCTTCTGAGCACAAGCTCTGCTGTGCATATCCCTCCCCTGGGCAGCGGGAGTGATGGACTGCATGTGAAACACAAGGCCATTTCCCTCCCTGATGGGGAGCCCATTACCTTTGAACTCACCACCACAACTTCCTCTTTTGTTTTTCTTGGAAATGTAATCCCATCCTGGCAGTTTGGAGGTGTCAACACAAGTGTTTGCTTGCCTGTACTCAAGCCAATACACTCAGTTCCACTCCAGACTAAAGTTCCAGTCAGCACAGAGAGTCTTGAACAACACAAAGAACAGCAAACAGCCTCCTAACACAGCTTTGAAAACCATTTCAAAGTTACCTATTTCTTCCTGCAAAGATCCATCCACACACTTGTGTCCTGAAAAGAGAAACTTGCTTTTCTATTTTCTTGTGCCAAACATATTTTTCCACTTTGTCCAGGGACTTCCAGCTAGGCATTAGTCACCTTTTATAGTCCAGAGTAACACTCTGGAAAATCTGCATACACAGAACTTGATGGCCTTGCTGCACCACCTCCAAACACCATGGAGGAGTTGGACAGGTCACCTACATCCAGAGCAGGGACAACAGAAGGTCATTGTATATTGATGACTCCTGACCAGAGAGATGCCCACATAAGGCAGCACTCTTAAATTAGAGACCATGCTTGTCTATGGAAGCCTGAGGCCCTTAGTCACCTGAAAATACATTCCATAACAAGTGAGAGGTAAATCTCAGGGGTCTGGAGATGGGAAAGATGAATGATTGCTCATAAGCTGTTTGGGGTGTTTGAACAGGTACTTAAGCATTGAATTGTGGTAAGAATTATGTCTGGAGACTTCAGCTCCCATGTACATGGGCTGCTGCCATGGCCAGAAGGTGTTATATTTATTGAGCATGTACAGTCAGTCCAAAATGCCCTGGATTAATTCATCTTCCCATGTGGTGTACATAGACCCAGGCTTTGAGAAACCTGGACTTGCTCCAGTCAGATACAATTTGGTGTCCAGAAGTCCCAGTCCTGTGTCATGGATCTCAAACCTCTCCAGACCAGGACTCTGGGCAGAAAAAAGCAACAGGTCAGGACAATCAGACAGACAGCAGCCCTGGCTTCTGCACGGAACCAGCACAGAGGACCACACAAGCAAAAGCACCATAAAGAAAGCTCTCACTGCAGCCAACACAGGCCAAGGGATGATTGAAAGCACATGTGACCAGGATTTTGGGGACCTGGGTGCAGCACAGGAAGAACAATTCAACTTCCAAAGCTCTGCTGGTGCAGTGGAACAAACCTGCCCACTGCAAGACTGAGTGTCTGCAAATGGGGGCACCTCCAGAGGGCCTCCACTAACATGCTGGACCATGCTATATTGCTGCCTGGTTCAGCCCTTCCTGCTTCTCCAAGCCACAGACGTCCTCCTCTCTCTCCCCTTTAGTTCTCCTTATTCCCCCCCATAAACGTCTGTCACAGGTTCATTCCAGCTGTTACCCATTCCTTCCAGGGAAGATCAGGAGGTCCATCCACACACTTGTGTCCTGAAAAGAGAAACTTGCTTTTCTATTTTCTTGCCCTAAATATATTTTTTCACTTTGTCTGGTGACTTCCAGCTAGGCATTAGTCAGACAGGTACAAAATACTCCCAAATGCAGCTGAAATCAATGGGGCAGCAGCAAGGTCTCCCTCAGCAGATTTGCATGCCAGCAGTAGCAAATATACACCACAATATATATACCACAAATATACACCACACCTGCCTGGCCTGCTGATAACCATTTACCTTCACACCCTCCTCAGTTTGCTCCCAGTTTTGCCATTGTTTTCCCCTTTGTTCTGCTGATTCTGCTGATACCTGAGAAGATCACTGAGCTGCAGCAGCACCTGCCCCTGCTCAGGCCCCCAGAGCTGCTCCATTTCCCCCACATTACAAAGGGGCTGCTCTGTGTTTGAGAGTCTTACACAAAACCCCAGTGGCCCCTGGAGCTCCAGATTGATGCTGAGGGGAGCTTGGTGTCTAAAAGCAATAGGGATTCTTTTTACAATTGATTTTCCTATCAGGCTTGTGTTAGGCTGCTAACTAAGAGCAAACTGCTTTCTCCTCTCTGCCACAGTCTCCAGACTGATCTGTCCCGAAATACTGTAGCACAGACAGTAATTTTCAATCTGCTGAATAAGAAGTAGCAATTAAGTTAATGAGAAGTTAACAAACCCACTCTCCCAAGTTAAAAGGTATGAGATGGTGCCATGTAGCCTACAAACTCCTCTCACTTCAGGTTTTCAAATGCTTACAAAATGGAGATTTTTAGATCTGTCTTAAAAGAAATCAAGACAGTTGACTACATCCTTGGTAGATATAAAAGGAAAGCAACAGGTAAAAGAGCAAAACAACTTAGAAGGGTCCTGCAGGAGGAGTGTCTACATGACCACTGATCTGGGAAAGCCCAGAGAAGAGTCATCTCAGCCCTATCACTTTTCCAGTTGATTAAAATTGCAAACACGTTGTTTAAAACTGTTGAAGTCAATATTTTGCTTTCCCTTCCTGCCACAGAAAGACAGCTGTCAGCAAAGGAAACCTAAGACATAGAATGCACTGTACCCAAAGCCACTCTGCTTATGAACGTCTCCATCAAGACTTTCTCCCACAAGGCTCCCAAGCTGGATGAAGAGACTGGCCCAGAAGGGCAGGACATAGTTTACTGCCTGTCCCAGGGCCAGCTGAGCTCTCATCAGCCAATTGCTTGGCCAGTCAATGTTTTTTTGGCCAAAGAAGAGGGATAGTATTGAACTGCACTTAGTGACTTTGCATTTGCTCACTGTGCTTGGCCAGTGAAGGACAGAACAAGACCTTGTCCTGATGCCACAAAACTCTCCAGTACATTTCCTCTCTTCCAATGGAGAATTGCAGTGAATAACAACGAGCTTCTTACACAGAAAATATCCCCTTCTTGTAAAGTACACAAAATCAGAAAGGACTGTATTTTTTTTTCTTCATCTTCTCTGAAAATTATTTATAAGAATAGATTTGCAAGAACAAACCCGAGTTTGCTCTGGAATGGAATATTTCAACCCATGTTCAAGGTACTATTCACTATAACTTAATAATTTAAGTGTGTTCAACACTGCTTGAAATCAAAATAAAGAAAAAGCATATGAAATATGCTCAAAACTACTTGTATTTCCCTTATTAACAGCATATTTTCCATGCCTTATTTATCCTTTCTTCTGGCATATCTGCGGCAGGCTTTGAATCAAAGTAAAGCTATGTTCTTTTTATTGCAAATTTTGACTGGATCCCTGATAATAAACCATTAAAATGACAAGCAAGTATATAAAACAAATGGAATCACTGATGCTTATGTATCACAGTTCTCCACTATAATAAGCACATCTTTTCCCTTTTCTCTTGTCTGACATCTGAAGAGGACTTCTTATTTTTTTAACATGTCATAATTCAAGCCCATCCTACTTAGGCATCAGATCTCATCTACAGCTAGCTTCTTTTGGTGTTTGATACTACATTTCATACAAAATTAAGTGAAGGCAAAACCGGTGCTCCTTTGGGAAAATGTTCTGTTAGAGTTTCAGATCTGTTTGGAATTCCTTCCAAAAAGCTTGGAGCCAATGCCTTAGTGTCGGTAAAGATGTTATCTGCCTTAAGCACAGCCTTTTGTTCTGATCTCCCCCCAGTGTGGGAGAGGAAAGACTGGCTGCAGCTGGGGGAAGGGATTGGTGTTTCTGGTTTTCTGCGCAGGTCAGGAGTTCAGCGGCTCGGCGCAGAGGAGGGAGGACGGGACACACCAGGTCCAACATCGCTGCAGGACCAGGATTTTGTCTTTTTGCTCTCTGGCTCCGCCGATCACCCTGAAATACCACGGAAACCGCTGTGAAGAAGAGAAACGCCTGCTTTCTACACTGCAGATCGCTGGGTTTTTCTGCTACTCTTACCACCAACCCCACAGCTGGCAACGGTGCTACTGCCATTCTCCTGAGGGAGAGGCCATAAATATAACTGCAACCCCTGAGAGAGAGAGCGAGCGGCCAGCGGTGGAGGTGCCACAGCGCCACCTGCTGTCCGTAGATATAATTGCATTTCCCCTTTTTGAGGTAGCCAAAAAAGACCTTTTTTGACTGTTTGCCTTGTCGTTTGTGGGGTGGAGGGGGTTTATTGCAAACTGTTGTTGTTTGGGTTTTTTTTCTGGGGATAGATATATATATATGTGTATTGTGGTTAAGAACTGTGTCTTAGTTCAAGAGAGAACTAAGATATTATGCTCGCCAAGAAATAATCCCTCTCTTTTAAATTTAGGAAAACAGAACTTTAATTAAGCAAAAAAAATNCCGGGGCGTTCTTCCACCTCTTTTCCTTATGGCAAGTAGTAGTAGTAGTTAGGATCACTCACGGATGAACACAGTCGAGTTGGGAAAGGAAGAAAAGGAACACAAATCCAGTATCCAGTGATGCTGGGATCTCAGTGTCTGTCTCCCCCTCCTCCTCACTCCGATGACAGACTGAGCTCCTGCCTTACGCAGGAAAACTAGAAAAACCAGTTTTTTCCCCTCCCAGACTTTGGGGAGATCTGAACAAAAGCTGTGCTTAAGAGAGATAAAATCAAGATACACACATCCTTTGTATCCTCTGTTAACCACCCCCACCACCCCAGGGCGTTGGCTCCAAACCTTTTTGGAAGGAATTCCCTCTTGCCCTTTGAAAACTCCAACAAACTGTTATCCTTTTTCTTTATATATATTTTTTTTTCCTAATTAAAGTTCTGTTTTCCAAATTTAAAGGAGAGGGATTATTTCTTGGCCAGCATAGATATCTTAGTTCTCTCTTGAACTGAGACACGTTCCTACTGTTTCTCTGCTCATGGACTACTGGAATTTACCCTAAGCTTAGTTAAACTCCCCACAGAACATATTTTCTGCAAGAAATTAAAAGTCCAGCAAAATTGTCAGTTATCAATGTGATTTAATGCTCAGTTCTAGGGGTTCTCCTACATGGCTCTGTGCTCCCTCGAGGCTGTGGTAGACTCTATTTTGGCCTTGTCACCTCTCCAGCTGCTACACCCAGGTTTGCTTCTTCCAAATTTTCATTACATTATCAAGGTTGTTGCCTCAAACCTCTTGCATCAAGCCAAAGAAGCATTCAGTAATTTTTTGAGTTACCTGACTGCAGGTAAAGGAGTGGGGTAGCTCAAGCTGAGCTGACACCAGCCTTGCCAGAGCAGCACATGAAGTCAATACCTGCCCAAGCACATGCCAGCTTTAGAGTCCCTGTGACTTTCACACAGCTCTCTTAGAGACTGGTGCTCAGGAGCACCAAAACACAAACCTCAAGATAATTGAGGATGCAGAAATCACCACTTTTTGAGAGCAGTCTTTGGGAATCTTCCATCATATGGCACATCTCTCCAAACACATGGGAAAGTGGGGGGTTTCCACAGAATTATCTTGCCCATGCTGAACTCAAGCTTTTACACTGCTCTGTAGTCCAGGCCTGTGCACTGCAGTGTCTTACTGAGCTGAGCCTTTGTTTGTTGCTCTTAGAAACACACCCCACGGGATGGCTTTCAGCTATGGAAGAAACAAAAAATAATTTATTTAAAACACAAAATAAAACCAAAATAAAGCAAAAACCCCTACTCAAGAATTCATGAACTAAACAAGAACCTAAACTGCTTCACTTTGAAAAATCATAATGTGTCTTCACTCATATTGCTCGAGAAATCTGGGCCAAATGTTCCACATCATACAGAAATTCACCCCAAGTAACTTTTCACTAGCTAGGAGGTCTCAAACCAGGAGTAGTGAAGAGTCTGGGACATGCACACTCATCTTAAAATCCACACCCCTGGCATACATGTGATGCATTTGTTTCACTGAGAGCAAAACCACAGAAGTTAAACAACATTCCTAATTTCTGAAATTCTTTGCAGGGTGATCGTATTTCTAGAACTTCTAGTAATAATCTACAGCTTGTTGAATTTTGGTTTAACTCTGCTATCGCTTCCAATCCTCACTTACAGTCCTGGAAACATTTGTTCCTCATTTCTGTTGGTCATTTGGCAACCATCATAGTTATATTTCTTGACAAAACAAACAAACCCACTCAACTAGATTGAACTGTCAGCCTATCAGCAGCCCAAGGCAGTGCAGCAGCATGACCTGGGGATGCTCCCACTGGGCCCCCCCTGCTCCTATTGCTGCTCCAGCAGAGACACAGAGAACTTTGGGATGACTGGGTCAGAGTTGCCCCATCCCATATCCTGAACTCCAGCTGCTGAGGGGCAGCAGTAGCCCCCAGTCTGGCCCTGGCTGGGGGCTTCCAAATGATCATTCTGCTTTTCAAACATAATCTTTTGCTTTTAACTATATCCCAGAATATTCTGAGTTAGAAGGGACCCACAAGGATCATTAAGTCCAGCTCTTGGGGATGTGAACGCCCAAACCCTGGCAGATGTATAATTACACAGAGTTAGTAAATGTTTAACAGCTCAAAGACACCTAAA
Source organism: Campylorhamphus procurvoides (assembly GCA_013396655.1). NCBI lineage: Eukaryota > Metazoa > Chordata > Aves > Passeriformes > Dendrocolaptidae > Campylorhamphus > Campylorhamphus procurvoides. The sequence continues at coordinate 119,708 of WBMV01009092.1, read as the reverse complement.
AATGGCTCTGTGTTTACCCATCACATTCCAGTGTGCACTGAAAAGTGCAAAAGCCCTGCAGGATAAAAGCCCAGTTGTGGACCTCTTGAATAGACTGACCAATCTGAAAACATGACAAAGAAATATTAACTACCTACCGCTTAAAGTAAAAAATATAAAAAGAATATGATGCCAAAAACTCACCACATATAAAAAGTGAATTAAAACATCCTGTTGAGAGTTCTAGAAGACACATTAATTTATTACTCCTATGAAGTAAAATCCATTTGAGTCTATTCCTACTGTCCTTAAAGCCAAAGGAAAGACACCCTCCAAAACAACTTCTGGCCTATACATTACAGAAAATAGGGTTTAACGTGTTCTTGCCCCTTGAAAATAGTTTTTGTTCCACCTAACAAGCTTTGAGTTGAAGTCTACCTTCCTGCTATACGCCATTCATCTATGGGAAAGTCTTGTCAGCATTACCAAAAAATTATTTCAGAGAACAATCATATTCCATAATCCAAAATAGCTCATCATCTTAAAAATACCAAGAGCTTAGAGAGACAGCATCCACCTTTCAGGTGCCAACAAGCCAGGGACACCTGAAGGTCCCTTTAGGGTTAAGTGGAGATCTTGAAGATGGTGGAGACAACAGCCTAATAACTGTATTTTACGTTGTCAGGATTTTTTAACCAGCTATGTTTTTAATAACAAATTCTAAATTACGTTAAATTGGCCTGCCCTTTGCCTCTGTTGCTCTTTTGCTTCTGAACTTCCAGAGCTCACATCCTCCAGCTTTTCTCCACAGCCACAGAAACAAACAAAAACCCTCTGAAATGTTGCACAAGCTCAGAGTGCAGAGCACTGCAGCAGATAGTTGCAAAGACACAGCAAAGCTTATATGAAACAGAATTTAGAAACAGAGAAAAAAGATTCATTGCTGCTTCCATTCAAGAGGAAATCTGGGTCCACCCCCTCCTGAACATGCTGAGATCAATGTTCAGTTTATTGGGATGTACAGAAGTGCTCAAAGGTGGCCTCGCTCCCTCCTCTGTGAAGCCAATTTCCCTTGAATATCACTCAGAGCTGCTTCCAAGATTTGTCATTTCATAACTCAAGATACAATAACTTGGGACTTCCTTTAAACTGTGAGATCTTTACACGTTTGATGGTTTCTAAAAGAACCACCTTATGGTTTATGAAATGGGGAAGGTGGGGGACACATAAGCAGTGCCAGTGGTCCAGCTCATTGTATCACAATGAGCTGCAAATATAGCTGTGATTAAATTCCTGCTGTCTACGCACACATGGTATCACCTGAGAATTCCCTCCATGAATACCACTTTGTTTTCCTGTATATTTTATCACTTTCAAAGTCTGGAGACTACTCTTTCTGTCAGGAAGAAAGCTGCTCTTCCAAAGCTGCCTTTGAAATTGAGACATGGGATTTCATTCCCATCACAAACCTGCAGACCCAAACAAGCTTACCAGCAGCAAGACCCATGTGCTGTATTTGCCAATGTCTTAGTTCAAGGGAGAACTAAGATATCTATGCTGGCCAAGAAATAATCCCTCTCCTTTAAATTTAGAAAACAGAACTTTAATTAGAAAATATATATATATATATATGAAAGGATAACAGTTTTTAACCACAGAACACATATATATATATCCAGAAAATAACCAAACAACAACAGTTTGTAATAAAACCCTCCCCCCCAAATGACAAGGCAAACAGTTAAAAGGTCCTTTGGCTACCCCCCAAAAAATGGGGGAATGCAATTATATCTATGGACAGCAGGTGGTGATGTCACACCTCAGCCACTGGCTCCTCTCTCAGGGGTTGCAGTTCTATTTATGGACAGTGGGGGCAATGTTGCGCCTGGCCAGCTGGGATCTCCCTCAGGGTGATGGCGGGCAGTTCCCAGCTACCGTGAGAAAAATCGGAAAGAAAAGCAGCAACAATCCTATCTCCGCAGGGGCAGGAAACATGGGTTCTCTCTCTCTCTCCTCTTTTCCTTACGGCAACCTCTGTGGTCTTCACGATTGCTCACGGATGAAAACGGTCAAGTTGGAGAAAGGGAAAAAAACCACAGTCCAGGCTATGCGGTGATGCCAGGATCGGAGTGTGTGTCCTCCGTCCTCTCTCACTCTGCCGAGCGCTGAGCTCCTGACCTGCACAGAAAGCCAGAAACACCAACCCCTTCCCCCACCCGAGCCCGTCTTCCCTCCCCCTCCTAGACTGGGGAGAGATCAGAACAAAAAGCTCTGGCTAAAGCAGTTACCATCAGTATACGCACATCCATTGTGCCCTTTGTTAACCATCTTTACTGACACTAAGGTGTTGGCTCCAAGCTTTTTGGAAGGAATTCCAACTGAGTTTTGAAACTATAACAGCCAACCTCCTCCCAATACACTTTCAGCTTCTTCCCACGTTCCCTGTTTGCTGGGCTGATAACAAATGTCTTGTTTGCTCTGGCTGCTGCCTCCCAAAGCCAGCACGGACTGAGTTTGGCCAGATTTTCCCCCTGAAGGAGCTTTAATGTAGCTCTTTCTCTTCAGACTGAGGATTTTCACCAAACTTGGGGGAACTTTGTATCTCTGAAGACTCTACATCACTGTCAGCCTCAGTGGAACCTGGCCCCTGGATTTCAGAGTAATTGGCAGTGGGGCGATGAACATGCACAGTGGGTCAGACAAGTCTGCTGGATACAAGCATGTCAGAACTGAGTGCACAAGACAAATTAGTCTAAATTGAAAACAAACAAGCTAGCTAAAATTAAAAGCAAACAACCCTCACACCCCCAAAAGAAAAAAAGATAAACAACACCAAAAGCTTACAGTCTGTTGGCTCTCAAGCTGAATGTGAAGGATGTGAGGGCATCTCCCATTCCATAACAGTGGGATTTAAACCCACACGAGCAATTTAGGAACCCTCTGGAAGAGGTCCTGAGCATGGCAGAGGGTTGTGTTCGTGGGCAGGACCTGTGAGCCCAGCCTTCCCAGCACAGCAAGCTCAGCACACATTTGGATTCTGAGGGCAAGGCATTATCCGTAAGAACAGGAGGAGGATGAGACAAACTGGAAGTTATACACATTGTTAGACCAAAAGGATTTCTTCTACTGAAATTTAAGTCTGCAACAGTATTTGAGCTTTTACTTTTTATTTATTTCAACATTCTACTTCATGAATGCCATAATATAAAAAGCAATTCAGCCTTAATTATAGTGGTTTCGCTAAGTTGCTATAATTTTCCTGTCCTTTAATTCTCGCCATATTATAACTATGGAAGAGCTTAGGCTCTAGTAAATTTTTTATTCTTCATAATTGCCAAGCCTGAGTGGAGCAATAAGAGCTCCATGCCTAGCGTTTCCTTCTGTAATCTAAAGTCACACTAAGCCAAATATAAGCCACTTGAAATAAGTCACTGTGGGCAGCAACAATGTATGCTTTAACTCATGGCACACAAAGTATCTGATGTCATTTTGGAGTCACCCAAACACCTATTCATCTCAGAGCCCACCCAGAGCCAGACACACTTGGAATGCCACTTCCACGGCAGAAACAGTCCTCTATTTTTATCCTTTGTTGTTATTCCTTTGTTAAGTAGCTACAAGTTACTTTTTCTACATTTTTTGATTTTACTGGAGCAATTCACACTTGGAACCCAAATGTAAAGGATTCCTGTATGCCACTGTGCCCCTGGGCCTGGCTCGGCAGAGCTGAGAGAGGGAAGGAGGGCAGTGCCAGGGTGGGTGAGAGAGTTTGATCCTTCACTCTGCAGCTTTCTCCTCACACAAAGAGGATGATATCACACTGTGATCTCCCCAGAGTCCATACAGGAAAACAAATAACATTTTTAACAATAAAACACCCTAATTTTGGTCACAGCAAAGTGCAGATTTTACTTCAAATAGGCAACGAATTGAGAAGATACAGTTTTTTTAAAGCAGGGAAAAACCTTAGACTATGTACAAGAATATGGGAAAGACTGAGGAAAGTCTTTCAGATGGTACAAGACCCCAAATTAAATACAAAAACAAACAAACAAAACCAAACCCAAAAAAGTCCCTAACTGCACTTGAAAGACATTTCCTCAAAAGTCCCATTTGACTATGTATGATGTGACCACTAGTGATGCAAACTAATATTCCTACAAGACCAACTCTGCTGCTTTGAGAGAGCCCAGCTCCTTTTGGTCACTGAAACAGAATAAAGATGTGAAGCCATTGGAGAGTGTCCAAAGGAGGGACAATGGAGACGGTTCAGGGCCTGGAGGGGAAGCGTGTGAGGACACTGAGGGCACTTGGGGTGTCCAGCTGGAGAAGAGACTGAGGGGAGACCTCATTGCAGGGACATCTTCCTGGGCAGGGGAGAGAAGGGGCAGGCACTGATCTCTGCTCTGTGGGGACAGGGACAGCACCCAGGGAATGGCTGGAGTTGTGTTGGGACAGGGTCAGGTTGGATCTCAGCAAAAGGTTCTTCTCCCAGAGGGTCGTGGGCACTGACCAGGCTCCCCAGGGCAGTGGGCACAGCCCCAAGGCTGCCAGAGCTCCAGGACGGTTTGGATGATGCTCTGGGGCACAGGGGGTGACTCAGGGATGGGCCTGGGGAGGGCCAGGGATTGGACTTGATGATCCCTGTGGGTCCCTTCCAGCTTAGCACATTCTGGGATTCTACAGAATACAAGAGAACTTATGCCCTGCGTCATCATCAGAGCCCCTCGACAGAACCTGCCACCTCAATGTCTGTATCCCACAGGAACAGCCCTTCTCACACTTGCTGACCATTTTCATTTCCCTCGTTTCATGTCTGACTCTAATTTTCAAAGGTTTTGCCCAGGCTCCATTGCTTTCCATCATCAGAGCCATCCTCCCTTAGAGGAGACTCCTCACTCTCTGTTCTGCCCCTGCCCAAGCTGCTTTTCCCTGGAAGATCCTCACCTGAGGACCTGTGTGTCCGTGTCCCCCTAAACAAACACACACCCGATATACAGGCTGCCTGGAAAGCAGAGATTCCAAGGCCAGTTTCCAAAGGCTTCCTCAGCAGGGCCCAAATCTCTGGCAAACAGCTTGTCACAGCTTCAGTTTACAGAGTTTATAATTGTTCTGGGAGGTGCATTATTGAGTAATCAAAATGATAACAATTCACAAAAATTGCAGCAGGTTGTGTGGAAAGATTAAACAGCCTGGTCTTATTCTCACCGGGAAACAGGAGACTTAGCAAACACTGAATTAACATTCTTAATATTATGAGGGGGAATTAATAAGGTGATAAATATGGGAGAGGAGGGTAGAAATTAAGAAATAACCTCATCGACAGCAGGTATTCTGCTGCTATCTGGAGGCTGAGGAGGGAAGGAAGCATTTTGGATGGGAAGTCTCAGTGGGGAGCAGAGCACCCATGGGATGTTCATGCAAGCAAGGTGGTATAATGTGTGGGCTCACAATGCTGGAACTCATGTGGCCATGCAAAGTTTTCACAACCAGCACTCACTAGGAACTCTGTGACCCATTTGAGGGGACTTTGTCCAAGTGACACTGTGAGCAGGGACAGATGGCTAGGATTGCCACTCCCACACATCCAGGCACTCACAAACAAGAGGAGAGGGAATCTTTCTGACCCATCCATGCACCCAAAATGGTCATTCCCCTCTGGAGTACAACACAGACGGTATAGGCTTTCTTTCTTCTCACTTGTAAGCAAACTAATTTCCAGGCAGTGATGCCATCATGCTTAATTTAGATTTTATAACATCCTGGAAGCCTTGACAAGACGTGAGTGATGGCTCTTAAAATTTTCTCCAAAGCTGCCTCCCAGTCTTTACACTAACTATAAGAAGTGGAGGAGAGGAAAAGCAAAATTGGCAGGGCATCTCTTACTTTTTTATCAGCTATTTCATCGTAAATATACTTTTCTGAAAAAAGAGGGGCTGCAAAAATAGCTTTTCATCACAACTAAATATTTGGAGTTAACATACACAGACCTGGGTAAAATTTTCATGCCACCTCTGAACAATCAAACTTTCAGAAACTTGTATCCATACCTGGAAAAAGATCAGCATTTCTCAGCACTGGGTCATGTAGGATTAACACAACCTATAGCCAAGGTGGAATGTGTAAGTGACAAAGTTCAGGTGTTGCTGGTGTGGAAGCTGGAGCCACTAGTGTAGTTTGCCTGCTGGAATACACATCCAGCTTCTGAAGCAGCTTTTACTGCCCTCTCCAAGTTCCTACAGGTCCTGTGTCTCCACCACCTGCATTTGCAAGTTGAAGCCAACTCAGGAGAGGGCAACAGAGGAGAAGGAAAATAGAAGCTACAGCAAGGTATATACAACCCTTGGCATGATGTCAAAATCTGAAAACACTGACTTCAGTAAAGCAAAATAACAGAAATTTCCATTTTAATTTTAATTTTCCCTTTCCACATTAAGCTACAGCTGAATACGAAGTGTCTGTGCCCAAGGGCCAAATCCTGTAATCACTTACAGCTATTGGATTGCTCTGAGGCAAAGCTGGCATGAGGGAAGCCAGAGAGAGTGCTGTGCTCCCTTCAAGTCACCTATAAACATTCCATTTATACAGCACAAACCACTGTAAACTGACAAATCCAGCTCCCCATGCACTGGTATTCTATTAACCTTTTAAATTATTTAAATGTTCGCAAAAATTGTTGTTGTTTTAGCACACACTTCCTTTTCCACTTGAGCTTCATAATGCAGAAGTGACAAGATGTGGGAAGAAAGGTTAAAAAGCCAACCAATCCCATTCTGGAGTACAATTAAGACAGTATTTTACTTTCACAGGGCAGTTCTGGCTTAGTAAACATAATTACAGCTTTACTCAGAGGTATAAATGAGAGGGCATTCATTTTCATTACTAACATACCTTGACAAAGGTTCCAAGATCAAAGACAGGCTGTCAGCATAATTGTAAAATAACACTTTCAATACTTTCCCCACATTTTAATTACATGTAAAAGGTTTTCTGCATTATTAATTACATTTCCCCACCATTAGAGTAAAACTTGATTAACGCATTGCTTTATTCACAAACACAGAGGAGGATTGTATTGCACAAGAATGAGTTACATTGTTGGATTGCGAACAGGCAACAAAACTAAGAAACTTCAAATTCTGAAAATCCAAGGAATTTGAAGCAAGATTCAGTTCCCTCTTGGAGAAGTTTTCATCCCCAAGAGGCAGTTGCTGTGAATTTATCTTGGAAGCCCTGCCATGCAAAGGAAAAGGTTTGTGCTCACCAAACCTGTGCTCTGAGAACAGGTCACTGTTCACAGACCACGCTTCCATGAGAAGAAGGAAGAAATTCTTTTGGGAAGGAATTGCTCCCTGTGAGGGTGGGCAGGCCCTGGCACAGGTTGCCCAGAGACGCTGTGGCTAGCCCATCCCTGGCAGTGTCAAAGGCCAGGTTGGACAGGGCTTGGAGCAACCTGGGATAGTGGAAGGTGTCCCTACCCATGGCAGGGGGTGGAACAAGATGGGCTTTAAGGTCCCTTCCAACCCAAAGCATTCTGTGATTCTGTGAATCCCAAGCCTTCTGTGATCCCAAGCCTGATCCAGTGCCCACTAAACCGCCCTCTGATAATTCCAGTGGATTCTGGAGGAGTCCCCACATACAGCTGCTTTATTCCATCCCCACACAATATTACACTTGCAACCCAGAATAAAGACACCACAGTAACACACTGATTATCAGGGATTACATAACCCTGGCTGTAAAGTGACACCCTGCAAGTGACACCCTGCTGTTACACTCCCCCACTGTTGTAATATATCAGTACAACAAAATAAACACCACAAAAAGTACTCATTGCTGCAATCATTCTCTTAGATTGACACATCCTTCACTCCAAGAAAATACCTTGCATTTGGAGGCTTGAAAGATTAAGTGATTTAATAGGTTTTCACATCCCTATCTTCTATGACTTCTATTTGATAGCTTTGGTCCAGCCTCAAGACTCACTGAGCCGTTTCTGCACATGATTAGCTCTCTGAATACATTTTGCATTGTTTGATTGCATTTAGAGGAATACTGTAGTACAAGACTAAAACCAAATTAATTTACAATAGATAAACTTTTATGTTTGCATTTTTAAAAAAAAGTAAACAAAAAGTCAATTTGCTTTCCACGTGAACAACTTGAATGTTTTTCCAAAAGATGAACAAACTGCAGACATTTCATAATCCGCAAAACAGTGACCACAACAGGCACCAATAATAAAGTTGTCATGTGTTCCAGAGCACACACATAAGCACGTTACAAACTTCCCTCATATTTAGTGTGGTGATTACACTTATTTTTCCCAAGTTTCCCTGACCTGTGGCTGAAAGGACTGTCATGGTGCAGCTTCTCTGTGGAGTACCAGCATCACTCCATGAACTCATCAGCAGCAGAGCAGAGAGGTTGCTCTCAGAGCAGTTGTGTAGTTTTCTCCCAAGCAGAGATACAGCCCATGAGTAAGCCCTCCAAAAAAACCAAAAGATTAACATTCTATGATTCTATGATTTCAGTTGTTGCTACTCAGACACTGCAATCACACATCGAATCTGCACTGTTATACCTAAAACATTAAGTGTCCCACAGCAAAGCTCTTGGTAGTATCTAAAGCACTGATTTTTGCAGGGTGGAAATGGGAGCAGATGCACGTGTGAAGGGAAGGGTCAGAGAGAAATCCCAGCAGTACCTTCCCGAAGGAGGCCTTGCCCCCCTCCATGGGTCCTGGTCATACTTAGTGCTGTCTGCAGCCCTGGGAGCTCAGAAATGAACCCTCATCTTGTAGCTTCTCCAGAGAGCCTTTTATTCTCAGTTCTGTGTCTGTCCTCCCACCTATAGCACCAGTGTGTGGAAAAGCTGCCCCAAGAGACCTTATCCCAGCAGGAGAACTTGTGCAGTGCCAGTGCATGGCCAGCAGCAAGGCAGGACTGCAGCTCCACCTTCTCCTTCCCATCATTTGCAGTCCCATCAGGGCCACACAAGCTTTGGCCTTTCCAGACCTGTGAGAGCTCCAAGACCTGAGGTACATGTGGTTTGATTATGCCATTTCCAGTACTGGATTTATATTTAATAGGAAGACATGTCATTCCAGCTGTACACTCAGCCTGCTGAAATGCAGCCCCTAAAGTGCAGGCAAACGAGTTACAATGGTGGAGACCCTCCTTGTATTCCAGTCTGCTGTGCAAGTCCTCTCTGATGTAATAGACCCAACTGCACTAACACACATATGCCTCCTACAAAAACTCCTAAAATTGAGATTAAAGAAGTCAGAGAATCCCCAAAAGTAAAATATCCCTTCTCTGGGAGGTTAAGATGCCTCTTATGAGAGGAAAATCGGGTATCTGGCAATTTTAGAATGATTTAGGAACCTGGGATTGTATTTATTTCCCATCTATGTGAGGGAGGAAAAAGGGCTCTTCAAAAAATAGTTTGCTGCTCACTGTGGTCTTTTTCAGGACTTTAACTTCCTTTGTTATTCATTGAAATTTATAAGTGAAATCTGGGAGTCACAAATGGAAAAGAAATTTGACTGGCAGCTACAACTTCAATTTGTATGAGAAATCTCCCTGGAAAACAGCCTGATTTTATCTCAGGCTCACCTCCCTGTAACAAAACCATGACAGTTACCCTCTGTCCTCTTGTGCGCCCATCCTCACAATGGAAATTACAACTGCATTACAAAACAGATTGTCCGATACTCATGAAAATAAAATTCATAGTCCACTCCAAGTAATTATTTTTCTTCCAACTGCATCCCAGAGTAATCAAGTGAGACATGAGCTTTCATGAGAAGAAAATCCCACTAGAGTTCCTGAACATCAAATGTAACAAACACCAGCGTTTCAACATTTGCATCTCCATGTTTGAATCCCCATGTTTGCATATGCAAGCACCCATTTGAATGTAAGCATTATGTATTATTAATAGCAATTAATATTATTATTCAAAGGTAGCAGTCTGCCCACGATCTGGGTGAGTTTTGTACAGATGCATGCAGAAGGGGCTCATGAAATGAAACAAAAGCAGATTGCTTATGCCTAAGTTCATTAAGAGAAGAGGATCTATGGTTATATTAAAAACAAGCAAAGCACCACGTTACACCTCTCCGCACTCGCTGTTCACAAGGGCACCACTGTGAAGCTTCTCAGGACAGCACTTCTTTTGTCTGCCCAGCCCTGAGAACCCTTTTGCACATTTTCATATAAATCATATTAAATATGGGAACTTTAGCCTCTCTCATGAGACCCAGCTCCACAGCTATTTTCCCTAAATAATGGCCATCTGTTATGAGTGACCTCCCCAAACAACTCGCTTTGTTAATGGCAACATTACTGCAGTGAATTCACCAGTTGGGATTACTCCAGCCAACTTTCCATGGGCCACTATTGTTATGAAAACCTATTATCAAGCAATTAAGTGACAGCAAGAATGTAATAAAGTACAACAGTTTTGCTTGTATCATTATCCTGGGTGCTGATGTTAATGAAAGGCTATCACACCCCTGACTGTAATTCCTGGATGGTGTCATACAGGAAAATAACTTCCATCAGCAGCTATTTTCAATCTTAATGGTTTGAGCAATTACAGGCCTTGCCTAAGCCCTTCCCCCGAGTTTCACCCCAAATTAAATTAAGGACAACTCTGAGGTTATCTCCAAGGCTGCTGCGGAAGGCCAGGTCTGAAAGACACAAGAGCTGAGCTTACTCAAAGCTTGGTCACTTTGAGAAGGTGTTTGCTCCCTATCAGACAGGTGAGCCTCGCACATTCCTGATCGCTCGTCCTGTGTAAATTAAACAATAACCAGTTTCCTCAATTCTCTACTCTGTGCTTGTTTCAGTAGAAAATAATGAAGCTGAATTGCCCTTAGAGTCTTTTCAGTATCCCTTTGGTAGGCTGAATTTCTAGCATGACACCTCTCCTTTTCTCATTTCTAGAACAAAACATAAGCTTAAATAAACCTCTTCGAGCAACAAGATGCACATAATTACCACAAATACCACAAGACATCTAGAACATTTCATCTTTCTAAATTGTCCTGGGTTTGAAATTTATACAATCAGCATTTTGTGTTTCAGATATAAAGCAGAGCAGTAGGTCTGAAACAAGTTCTTTTTTCCCCACTGTGAAAGTAATCTAAAAATTTATGTTGACATGAAGTCATACTTCTCCTATGGCCGAGAGGATCCAGGAGCAGCCACACTGCTTGGCTTGGATTCAGCTAATATGCATTTGCAGTCCTCCTGCCCTGACAGAAGGCAGTATATTTCCCAGCCTGTATGTGCAGTTACGCTAAAGTGCTGTTTTTCACTGGAACTCATAACCTCCACTCTTTGGAGTATTTATTTCCTTCCTAACTTGCCATAGGGAAACTTTATGCAACTTACTATATCATTCCTATGTCAGTACTACATACAGGTTTCTTCCAGATAGCTGGCCAAAACAACTGGATGGGAAAGCTCACCAGTATAAATTATTGGATGAGAGAGAAAAAATGAACGAACAATTTGTTCATAAGCAATTTTAGATTGTTTTACAATTCAGGTGGTCCTGACATTAATTTTATAATGCAGAAGTGTTTGACTCAATCTAATTACATGGACAATATGTAAATACACTGTCCCAGGAAGGGCCCTTCAGAGGGACACATTTCCAAAACAAATAAGAAGCACAGGATTCTGCTGTACCACCTCTTAGAGGAGATGAAATTTATTTTGTTGCAATTCCTGAGAGAAACCACAGCAGCTGCCAACCAGGACAGGCAGACTGGATCCTCTCTCTAAACCCCCTCCCCTTTGCCATGTAGAGGCTGCAGCAGAATCTCTCTTCTTTCCTCTGGGTCCATAATCCAAGCCAGGAATAGGAAGAACTAATATGATACCTACTCCTGCTCACTCTCTTTCACATAAAATGATTTCAAACTAAAATGATACAACAGAAACATTAACATTAAAAATTGGAATAAAGCACAAGGGAACCTTATAGTATGTAGGAATGTTCCCTGTATATTTCTGTGTACCAGGCAAAAGAAACAATATTAATACAATAACACAGATAGGATTGTTTCTTGAAAGATAATAAAGCAGCAGAGAAGAGTTTGTTCTGAAAAACGAGTTGCACTAGCATGAGGAAGACCTGAACCTCACTCATGCTGCTGAGAGAGAAAACCTGTATTTCCCAGCTCCCTTATGAATGTTGATTTCATCTCTCCCAACTCCCTTTTGTCAAGCAAAAGAAATATGGTGTAGACTTGTATAACTGCCAAACAACTGACATTTGCTTTTGGTAGTCCCTCCAAAGTTGTTCACCTTCAATATTTCTGAGTAATATCCTTTCTGTTCCTCACCAGAACATTTGTTTGGATCTCTCTTTGAGTCCTGGCTTATTGAAAATAAGCAGCTAGAATGATTGTGTCCTTCACACCTACAGTGTAATACGATGTGACTCCTGTTGACACCAGAGATATTTCCAAACACCAAGGAGAGCGATGGCTGAATATTTCCCTGAAGTTCCCAAGAGAGAATTTTGCCCTTGAGAGTTATCCCAAAGGCTTTGCCTGGGTGCATTGCAGTAGACAAGTCAAAGGATACAGTAAAGGATGTTTCTAAAGCTGCACAAAGGGGGTTCCCTGCAACAAGCACAAGCAACAAGCAACAAGCTTGCCTCAACAAGCACAGCATGTTGAGGGCTGTCCTCGGCACATGTGTGCTCATGTGGACATGCAAGCACACACGTGTGTGAACACCGAGCTGACCCAAGCCATTTGAATTTCAGGGCACTGCACCCCCTTGGTCGGAGCTGCACTAGGGGTAAAATGTAACATCTGGATTATGTTTCCATTGGAAAAGACAGCCCCTGCCATGGTGGGGTGGCAGGGGAGAGCAGCACAGGCAAATACATAAACTAGGTGATTAAAAACATGGAGATGTATGCTGAGAACACACAAATAAGAGGACTAGCTACTGGTAGCACTTGCACCAGTATAAAACCCAAATGGCCCAAGGGAACTTAGTGTATCTGAACCCACATAAATAATAAGCTGTGAAATCAAGCCCTGAATAGCAAATAATATACTTCATGATAGAGTTCATTTCATAACCCTGCTGCATTACCTGCCCTCTGCATCAGCTTGCCTTGGAGTGAGGGGGTGAGATGAGTATACGGCTGATAATCATCTAATCAGTGGTTACATAAAAACATATACTGCACCAGAATCAGGCTCTGAAATGAACAGAGAAAAGCTTGTAAATAGGAAAGAAAGAAATTCTAAGGAATGTTTTAAAAGAACATCTGAGACATGTACTCCCTTGCTTCACCTCTAAAGGCAAAGAGGCCCAGGTAGTTTTCCCTCTCCCCTGCTGAGTGCTAGTGAGCCAAGCTGATTGCCTGTACACATCATTTGACATCCTGAAAACAGAATGAGTGCTCCACTGGCAGCCAGGGGAGATAGAAACCTTCTCAGCATTTGTCACATTCCCTGATTGGTTCTCACTGAGCTGTTTGGCATGGAAATGCGAGGAGGGATGGAGCTCTGGGAAACAGAACATGGGGAAAAGTGTCTATGACAAAGCATCATCACTTTCCAAGTGTGTGTGGAGTTAGGAAAGTGAGACAGGGAAATGCATCACTGTGACACATCTGATAGTGCCTTGTGCGCAAATAAAGAGGAAGTTAATTATTAAGTCCCAATTAGGAAGTGTTCATTGCTTTGCTGAAATCCATTTACTTCCAGGAAAGCATACAAGCACACACAGATTCAGACTAGGGACAGCCTCGGCACATTCCTCAAGTTTGGAAACAACCAGAGCACTCTGCCAGACAGGGACAAACACAAAATGCTGCTGGACCTTCAACTGCCAGAAGCTGCTTATCATAAACATGATAAACACAGAGGCTGGTAGCTAGCCGGACCAGAATTTTCTATCAAAAAATGATTATGAAACACTTAAAATCTAAAGTAGTGAAGAATTCAAATGAAAAGAAAATTGAATTACTCTAGGAAGCTCAAAAGAAGGCCATGCTTGATTGGACTCAGATTTGATTGAGATTCACCCTCATTCATTACAGGGTTTGAAAATGTTCAGACTCACAAAAATTAACTTGCTAGTTGCAGAGCAGGGCTCATACGAGGCATTTCTCACAGGCTGGATTTCCTATACAACTCCTCCCAAACCTACCAGCTGTACTCGTATAGTTACACAGGCACCCAAAACTCACACATTAGAAAACCACGTTTGTTTTAAAAAATAAGGACACCTAGTGATGTCTGGCCCCATCCAGCTGGCATAAAACCTCCAATATCTCCTGTGTATGGACATGTGTCTCCAACTCTGCAGCCACTCATAAGACTGACACACATTCAACTACGTTGAACTAACATGCATGCAACTATTTAATTAAATAGATTATCAATTTGTGCAAAGTTAGTATAAAACCATACAGACTATGATTGCATGACATCAGCAGGGTGTAAGCATTTTTGCTTACATTAAGTCCTGCATTTTGTGTCCTACAACTCATGTGAAGTAAACAAGAATTATTATCTCTGTGCACTTCATAAATGAGAAACTGAGGCAAAAAACAAGCAACTTGTTCAAGGACACATGGAAGGTTAGAAATGATGCTGTTGTGAAGGATGAATAGGAGAGTGGCTGAATAGCCCCTTATTTAAAGCCTGTAAATATGTATTCAGAAATGAATTAAAAATAGGCTCTGTACTTTTAAAATGGTGGTTGGAATTTTTCAGCATTTGGTGCTTCCTTTCTGTTACCCTCCACCAGCAGCAAAGTTCACACACATGAAAGCAATATTGAACTTTAAAATGCTTTAAAGTTATTCTGATGTCAATGATGTTGAGATAAATTTAGAGTGAATTAAAGGATAAGTTTTATCATGTAACCTCCACAGGTCCAGCATACTCAGGTTCATGGTGTTGCGTTTCAGGGAGATGGCCCCTCCACTGTGTGCAGTCAGCCCTAAAGAACAGCAGCAATTTGTCCAGCCCAGGGACAGCCCTACCCTCACTGTTCCATCTTCAACACAAGCAAGTCACAAGTGTAAATCTGCCTTTAAAGTTCAAATGCCTTTGTTTGTACCTAGATGTTTCCTTAGCACATTAATTATGTTTAAAGGATATAGCCATGCAAATCAATGTAGTCATATTTGGGCAGGCCCAGCATATAGGACTCTTCAGGTATTGAAAAGATTAAATACATATGCAGCAAAAAAATTGTAATTAAAATTGAAGGCAGGAAAACTCCAGGCAATTCCTATTGTTCAGTATGCACTAAAGGGAGAGACTCAAAGAAGAACTTGCAGGTTCTTTTAGAGCATGAACAAGAGACACTCTTGAAGAGCAGGAAGCAGGGTCACAGGAGCCACATCACAGCTATAAATAATTCTGATTTTAAGGCTACTGTTAAATGAAAACAGAAAATACAACTGACAGCACCTATGCTTCTTGTCTTTCTCTATCTTCTCTTACAATTGACCTTGGGAATATTTAATATTAGCCTAAGGGTGGAAAGAAATGTTCTTCTTCACTACAATCATTTAATAATAGCTTGTCCTCCTTCTGCTCAATATGCAAGTAGACACTGCTTTTGTAATGCCTTCAGAAGGTGCTTTGTTCGTGCTGGGAGCTGATGCTTGAAGCCCAGGGACTGCTCCTGCTGGGCTGTGCCACCAGGCTAGGCAGCAGGGACTCCCAACCTAGCACTGCAGTACCACGGCACGGTGCGATACCACGGAGCAACTCATCTGTCACTCAGCACCACTGTTTGGGGGCTGCTCCTGGAGAGGGGGCTCCTGCCCCTCCACTGCAGGGGAAAACCAACCAAACGTATTATTATTAAATGTATTATTAAATCAAACTGCGAAGTGAATTTTTATTCAACGGGCGTTTTGTCAAGAAAAAAATGTCTGCAAGCAGTTTGGAGACGGGGTGAAATCAATCTGTTAAGCTGTATTTCGTTCCCATTTCTGAAATGCTCGTCTGACGGTGTCATGGGCTTGCTGATGGCTGCAGGGAGGGAGGCACAGGCTGCCCCCGCTCGCCCAGCCCTGGAGCCGCACTGCCCTTTCCCGAGCTCCGGCACAGCCGGCAGGCACGGCGGAACCTGCTTTTCCAGAGCTCATCCCTGAGGCGGGCAGAGCAGTTCCCAGTGCAGCCAAGGGTGCTGGCTCAGCTGGACAAGAGTCGAGAACACATCGGAGGGGGGATCCCTCCACAAGGATGGGACACGAGCAGTGATGCTGCCTCAGATTACCTACTTTTAAACACCATCAGAACAACTGGAAATGCACAACCTGCAGGAAAACTCTTTCCCAGGAGCTTATCCAGCAGACAGAACAGGGTCTGTGAAGGGAGAAGGGAACGGGGAGCTCTGCTCTCCTACACCACACCAAACAGCACAGGAATTCTTCAACCAAGTAAGCTCAGGACAATTTTGAAGAAGCACTGATAGCAATGCAGAGCTGCTTTGGAATTCCAGGGGGGGAAACTGCATGTGCATTCACTCTCTAATTACTGGGATCTCTGGAACAGGCGTAATAAGCACACAGCTGCCAGGCAGAAGGCCACTTGTGACACGAACTAATCCAACCACACACATCATCCCACCACACAAGCAGCTTCCATGGCAGGAATCTGCATCCAAAATGGATATTGTGTACTTCCCTTAAAAGCCATTTCAGCCATTCAGTAGGCTAAATATAGGCTTCATTTTCAATAAAGTCAGTTAAATACTGCTTATCTTCATTTTGTCTATCATAAAATAGTCTCTCGAAATAACTTTTTCTTCATTTGCCCCATTCACACATTTCCCCAACTATCTCATTTGAATTCCTGATTTCAGCCCCAGCCCTGCTTTACAGACTCATTCCTATTGCAATGGTTACAAGTTCTTTTCACTCTTTCTTCCAGAGGTTCATGAGGATACACGTGCACCATACAGGTTCAGTTTTGAGTTAAAAACACAGTTTCTTGTCTTTCTCTTCATGCTTAACACTGTATTTTTCCCTTTGCTGATACACTACAATTGAGTGATACACACTATAGCTTTATGTAGACAGAAATCATGAGTCATGGAAAAAAAGATGACAGTAAACCAACTTTTGGCCAACAAGTCTCTGCTGCAGCTCTAATAGACAACTTCAAGAGCTTTTGAATCACACAATGATTTAGGCTGGAAAAGCCCTCCCAGCCCATTGAGTTCAACCTGTGACTTATCCCCACCTTGTCCTCCAGCCCAGAGCACTGAGTGCCACATCCAGTCGTTCCTTGGACGCCTCCAGGGGTGGAAACTCCAAACCTCTCTGGGCATCTCCTTTCAATGAAGAATTAAAAGGATTTCTGCATATTTATATCTCATGTTAGCAGACCACAACTACTTGCTTATAGTAATTTAATACTTGCTGCTACAAACTAACATCTAAATAGTGTAACCTCTATGCCCACAGTTGCTCCTTTCTTGCAGACGCCTTTCTCAGTGATGCTCTTGTCCATTTATAAACATCAGTTCTTTCCTTATCTTTTAAACTGAGCTTAAATGAGCACTGCTGTTCAGTTTAGCAACAGCAAGAACTCCAACTACCAAAGCACCTTTTCATGCCAAAACATCTGTGTTTGTGCACCAGCAACAATGATTAATGTCAACAGGGCTCTGGGAATTGTGTTTGTTAATTAACTACTGCTGTAGAGCTCACAGGCAGAGTACAAAACATGACGTTCCTACGGGGTGTACACAAATACTTATTATTATTTTCCTTATGCAAAAAATCCCAATAGAAGACTTATTGTTTGGGTTTGTTTCATTTAACAGATGAAATAGTTACACTTTCTGGTAGGTATTTTGGGGTAGGGTCTCCTTGCCTGAGCTCTGCCAGGCAGAACACTGGAGTAGGTGAACAGGAAAGGAGGTTGCATTTCTGCATTTCTCAGCCCTCCCAAGAGCTGGGTCACCCCTGGAGGAAGGCCATATCTGCTCTAAAAAGAAATGTGAGGAATTTTTGAAGGGTATTAAATGATATGGCTTTCTGTAAGAGCAAGAGCCTGAACTCAGTGACCCAGAAAGCCCTTTCTCTGTCCTCTGTTGCTAAAATGCTTCTTCCCAGACACTAGCTATTAGCAGCTGTAAGAGAATGGTCTGGAGCAACCTGTGTAGCAGGCGATGCTGACAGAAGACATGCAGCACCCTTTTGGGGACCCCTCAAACCAGCTGCTCCTCAGAGAGCTCTGGAGACCACAGCCATTTGGGACATCCAGCTCATGGGAGAGCAGGAACAGCTCCATGGAACCATAATCTATAGCCTGAAATCTTGTGGCTGAGGTCTGCACACCAAACGAACCCAGTGAAATATTCCCTGACTAGGAACTGATCCACAACAACCTCTGCCTGTGCTCACTGCAGAGCCCTGTTTGCTATCCTGGGATGCTGCTGTAATTGACTCCATCCATTACCTTAAAATGTTCTCCAGTTTATCCTGCCTTTATCACATCTAGACATTGCAAAAATCTCTTCTGTTTTACATCTTCCCTGTGCTTTCAGCAATGCTATTACTCCTATAATAAGCTTAATGAGGACACTGAGTGGAAGAGTCTTCACATAAATCATCACAACTGAAAATGCTCTGGAGATGCATACAGCAATGTCACACTGCCCTCTGTTGAAATTTGAGACACTAAAGTAATTTTTAAACTTCTTATTTCTAAGGACTAAAGGTTAATGATTTAATATTTTTTAACTGCAACAGCTCTTTCCAGCCATTAGAGAAGGTGATTATTTTTTTCTACAGATTACAATGTACATATTGAATAAGTTTAATTAGCTGCCAGAGAGAGAAATCCTTACATCTCTACAGTCGGGGGCAGCAGGGAGGGGCTGTAAATTCTGAACCTGAACGTTCCTTTCAAACCTGAAGATTTGCCCCAACACTAATCATAATAGACTGAGCCTTTTTAGCAACTGGCTCATCAAACCTACTCAAAAGACAAGCTCTTGCCAAACTCCATCAGCTGCCACACCAGCCACAACCTCTGGCAGCCATGGCAAAGAGTCTCTCCTTCAGAAACATTACTACTGGTAATGCTTCTTCCTCAACAAAACAATGACACCCTGGGAGGATGTGCTGGGTGGTCTGCAGGCATCACTACTGTTTCCCCTCTGTGCTGGAAAGGACTCACCTGCTGCACACTCATCCTGCCTCTGCAGCACATTGAAAGCATAAAATATGTCATTCTTCTTCTGGACTTATCAGACTGTGTGACATATCACGCTTTTAAAATCCCAGATTACATTCCCTGATTATACCCCGAAGTTGTTGAGACACACAGACCCATACTTTAATTAGCCCCCTTTGCTCTGAACACATGAACCCAGAGATGAGTCAGGACTGACATTCAGTAGAAGTGTCGTACCCTGCATTCAGCAAGTTTATTCTTAGGTACAGGATGAAATTAGATTTTGTGAGAAACAGGTCTATAGTTTAACCCTGTTCAGCTCAAAATCACCCTTAGGGAGGTGGAATTTCAGGTAAACATCTCTTGAAATAATTGGCCAGCCACCCCTCCCCATCAGGAGCAGAGGCAGAGAGCTGAGCTGCCCAGCACAGCCTCTCCTGCACTGCCTGTTTGTCCTCGCGTGGCCAAGAGAAACCTCAGCAAGTGCTACGTGTTAGAGACAGAGGGAGCAGCTTTGCATTGGCATTTAGGTCAGGAAGGATGCAAAGGACTGGCCTCTATAATTTAATCATATGCTTTGACTATGCCTTTCCAGAGGCCCCCACCCCATGGAGCTGGCAGTGTGGAGCCCGAGGACTCACGAGCAAAGCCCCTTCATCCTGATTGTTTGAATACATAGTTTTATCATATATGTGACATTCACAAAGGCAAAGACTCTTCAAAATGTATTTCTAGTACAGATAATGTTTTTTACCACAATGACCATTACAATACCAAATCCAACTTATCAGCATTCTTCTGTGATCTAAAGAATAATTCATCAGCTCTATCATTCTATCTAATAAGAGTATGCTGTAAAGTCTCAACTTTGAAAATGAGAGTCAAAAGCATTTTTAAGAACTGTATGAAGCTTGTTTCCTTATCTCTCGTTTGCTGCAGACATGAGAGCATCAGCCTTTCTTCATTTCAATTAAAGAACAGGGAGTTTTGGTGACTCTAAAGATTTTTTTATTTCAATGATAAAAAATCGTATTCTGTGTAGCATGGCCCAAGAAGACTGGACATGGGGCTGGTAGCCAGGTAAGTCTGACCTGAGTAAACTACCAGATAAAGTCTGACCTGAGTAAACTACCAGATATCAGTTATTTTATTATTAAAATCAGTCCATCAGTTATTTTAATTTCACACTACTAAAGCCAGAATATAAAGCCAGCTCTGTTTACAAAACTCCTCCAGGACTGTGAATGATCATCATTTTGGCACCCCTGGCAGCTGGGACAGGTATTGAGGCCACATGGGGATTACAGGAGGTTGGTGTCTGAGCATACTCCAAGCAACGTTAGCTTTAATCACACACATACTTCTCCCTGGAACAAAGTGCTCATAAACAGCACACTGAGCTCCTCCCCTTCTGTCAGGAGCACACCTCCAACAGTGATTTACAGACCAGTTACTGGTGTCACAAAAGAACAAACCTGATATCAGAACTGAGGTAGAAATAAAACTTCCCTGACATGTACACAACTTTTTATTACCAGCACAATGCAGAATAGAGAGCAAAAAATACATATTCTGGAGGCTAAATATTTAGACACAAATGAAACACAACTAAAGGCTGTAGGTAACAGCATCAGTCAGATGGAGATCACAAACAGCCCTCCCCAACAGCTGCCAAATGCAGAGCTAAAGAAGAAAGGATGCATCATTTCATGCTTGAAGTCCAGTTCTGTTAAAAAAAAACAAAGCAAAACAATCCCACACTGAATCCTGTATTAAAACTCATGGCCAAGCCCACATCAGTCTGCAGTAAAAAGGACATTTTCAATGCCTCTGTTGAGTAACACTTCCCCTGATGCTATGTCTGCATGAGTAACAGTTTTACAATACTCTTTGGGTTAAGTCTTTAATATTGACCCTGAAATATTAAACTTGAGTTCAGTCTTTAAGATCGTTCAAACCAGAGTGAAAGGTCAAAGAGAATAGAGATAAATGATTGGGAACACTGAAGGCAGGAGGATGCCATTTGTTGCAACCAGACAATTCTACGTAGTCCTGGAGTGGTTATTCTGCAAAGGACAGAAGGATGCCCATTTTGCTAACAGTTCAATTCCAAATCATTGTACACCAAGTCAAATGAACGAAAAGCCAAAAAAAAAGTTTACATACCTACTTGTGTTTGTAATACCTAGTCAGTGCTAAAACTCATGTATAGCTTATATCTGCAATATATGTTAATGCTCTTTGTTTTTTACACCAGAAAATACCTTCAGTTTGTTTGCTCTCTTCTCTTTTGGCTTCTACAATTACCACCTTCTCAGGTTCTTTAAAAGTTTATTATCCAGTATGCCAATATTGCTGTACTAGTCCAGAAAAGCAATATATATTCAATGCATTCATTTTTCTTCCCATAAAATAATCATGCTCGGTACAATTTGATCTCCATGTTCAGCTTTTGCCACAAAAGGCTGGGCCAGATGATCCTTGAGGTCACTTCCAACCTACTATCCTGTGATTCTACGATACTTCAAAAAAGTCATACCACTCTGTCCTCCTCTCATGTATAGTTTTTCAAAAGTTCTATGTAACAGCTCCTCCACGAGCAGCTCACACTTCCTGTAGTTTATTCCTCTCTTTGAAGATGGAGAGGGGAAGTTGGTACTTCTTCAAGCAGCTTTAACTTCCAGAGTTAAAGTTCCATCCTCTCACCAGTGCACAGAGTCTCGGTAGCCTCGGGATGTGGCCAGATGTGCAGTTGGGTGAACTAACCTCTCATAGGAACTTACAGTACATTGTCTTTCATTCTGGTCATCTCTGATATCTTTCATTACATTATTGTTTCATTCTCACTATTTTATTTTTCTTTCATGCTCCAGCAGTTGTAACCAGACTATTAAAAATAAATAGATGATGATGGATGATAGATAGATTAGGTAGATAGATAGATAGATAGACAGATAGATAGATAGATAGATAGATAGATAGATAGATAGATAGATAGATAGATAGATAGATAGAATAAACAACCATAGGCAGTTTTACATTTAGGTTCAAATGACTTTGTCTCTAAAAGCAAAACACAAAGTTCTATTCCACTTTTGGGGGCCATCACCTATTTAGTACCAAGTAGAACCAAGCAAGGTCACAAATGTACTATTACACTCCTATTTCTGCGAGGAACTTGCATGTCTCTGTTCACTGAAGGCAGCAAGGGCAGCTCAAGTTGGTGGCCAATGAAGACAGAGCCCAGAGCTGTCCCTGAAAGTGGAATAGCCAGACCCAAGTGCTCCTGGCAGGCTCAGCCCCAGTTTATTCCCCAGAGATTTATCTCAGCACCCACAAAAAGCAGCAGAACGTTTTGCTGTCTGTGGCAGGGGAAGCAAAGGTGTCGTGTTTTGTTTGTGTTTCCCAAGCTGTGAATATTTATGAGGTAGGTTTAACTTCAATACAGTTTCAGGCAAACCCAGAGAGCACATCAGACAATCTGAGAAGGCACATGTTAAATGCTGAGATTCTGAGACCTCGAGAGAAATAAGCTGTGGCATTAATTTATAATACTATTGTGTTTTTCTGAATAGTGTGGCCTGTTATATATAAGGCACCTATTTAAGTATTTTCCCTTTTCTCCAACCTCCAGAAAATAAAGTTTGAAAGCATTCTTCTCCTCAAAAGCTCTCTTTGGTGTTTTATATTACACATGAAGTCTGAAATTCTTCTGCACTTATTCAGATAATTTATCTACCAAATGTGTAAAATGGATAATTTCCCAGCTATGAAAATAGCAGTATTCCACTTCAATACGTGCTGTTATTTCCTTACCTACAAAAAAAAAAAAAAAAGAGCAGCTGAAACTATTATCTACCTGTTAAAAGAAATTTCAACTTCCTAAAAGCTGAGATAAGTAAAACTGCCATTCTCAAAGGTCTACTTTAAAGCAAGTAAGGTACATTTTATATTTAAAGGTGAAGTTTCTACTTTCACCCTAAGGACTTTACATTCTCATCTTGATGTATTAATTAAAGAACATTTATGGGGAATTTTTAATTATCTCCCTAATAAATGGTATCACAAGGAATAAAATGGTCTCTTCACAAGTCTCTCTAGACTCCCCTGTGCCTTGAAAACAGTACTAATTCCACTGCAAACTAAGAATGCAAATTGCTGGGAGGGCTGCGAATGCTGATGGGCAGGGACCAGATGGTTGTCTTGCACTGTCTTCATGAAGGAGCTCTGCAAAATGCTGCAGCCACAGTAGGCTACAGAAAAAAGATAACACTCTCCTGTATTTCACAGAATCCCAGAACATGCTGAGCTGGAAGGGACCCACAAGGATCATCGAGTCCAACTCCTGGCCCTCCCCAGGCCCATCCCCAAGAGTCACCCCCTGTGCCCCAGGGCGTCATCCAAACCCTCCTGGAGCTCTGGCAGCCTTGGGGCTGTGCCCACTGCCCTGGGGAGCCTGGTCAGTGCCCACCACCCTCTGGGGGAAGAACCTTTTGCTGAGAACCAACCTGACCCTGCCCCGACACAGCTCCAGCCATTCCCTGGGTGCTGTGCCTGGTCCCCACAGAGCAGAAATCAGTGCCTGCCCCTCCTCTGCCCCTCCCCAGGGAGTTGTGCCTGCAATGAGGTCTCCCCTCAGTCTCCTCTTCTCCAGCTGGACACCCCAAGTGCCCTCAGTGTCCTCACACGCTTCCCCTCCAGGCCCTGAACCATCTCCAGGTCCCTCCTTTGGACACTCTCTAATGGCTTCATGTCTTTTTTATGTTGTGGTTCCCAAAACTGCCCCCAGGACTCAAGGTGAGGCTCCCCCAGTGCAGACAATCACCTCCTTTGACCAGCTAGCAAAGCTGTGCTAAATGCACTCCAGAACACAGCTGGGCCTTTTAAAATACATGTATTTTCTTCTACTGAATATCATAGGCAAAGGAGGAGGGGTCTTTTTGTGAAGCTGCTTCCTATATACCCTTCCCTGAGTCTGTTTATGCCCCTCTGCACTCCCCGGCAGAGGGAAAGGACAAGCCATTTGAGGAATTTCTCCTCCTCAGTGCTGACAGCATTTATTTTGAGTGCCGAGTAAGTACTGGCCCAGTGGAGAAGCAGCTCAGGAGCACAGGACAGCAGCTGGCACAGCCCATCCCCACTGGGGCAGCACTCCAGTCACGCTGGGGTTGTCACCTACAGAAACAGGGAGTAACAGGGGAGTTACCAGCTAAGCACTGGTAGGTTCACTGAGCAGGTTCAAAGAAATGGAAGAATGACTACACAAAAACCAAAGAGCGAGTTGCTGTACAGCAGGACCCAGGCAATCACGTGGGAAACGTAGATGACTCTACCTGTCAGGCAGTGGCAGCACACAGCAGGTGGGAAATGGCACATTCACTGCTCAAATGGTAGACAGTCTTGTCTTTGTACCCATACTTATGTACACACGTGCACAAAATAAATACATACGATGACCTCTAATCTCATGGAAAGGTTTGGGGTTTGGGTTGCTTTCCAGAAGCTTCTTTACAGAAGGCACTCCAGGCCCTGCCAGACAAAGTATCAGGCCCGTATTTATCAAAGAGTAAACCTCAAGCACAAAAAGCCACAGCGAATTACAGTGTCCCCCTTTAAGAGGGGGCTAATTAACAGCTCTGGGGGAGGTAGCTGTTGCCTGCTTTGCTTTTTATCCCCCACCTGTCTCTCCTGCACCTACCCCTGCAAAATGCCAGTGATTAAATCAAGCCAGCACTTCAAGACAGCTGGTAGGGTATTAAATGAGCAAGGTAGTATCACTAATTCCCTCATAGCCCTCATAGCTGGGGCTATAAATCCATTTTTTGTAAACGCTGGAAGGCAATTGGCACCGCACAGTTAAAATCCCCTTTGCTGTTTTCAAACCAGACTGCACCCCATGGCCTCTGTGCCTCTGGCCTGTTGCCAGTCACTTTAAATACAGAGAAAAACATCAGAATACATTATTGCTCTACAGAATACTTCACCGATTACCAAGAAACTTATGACTATTTCTTTTAACCACAGTCTAGCTGTTCTAATCAATTTTCTCCACCTTTAGTTACAAAATCTCCTTCAACTGTGCAGAACAGCAATCAGGAGTATCATTTTTTT
Organism: Campylorhamphus procurvoides; assembly: GCA_013396655.1. Lineage (NCBI taxonomy): Eukaryota > Metazoa > Chordata > Aves > Passeriformes > Dendrocolaptidae > Campylorhamphus > Campylorhamphus procurvoides. The sequence goes on along the minus strand of WBMV01009092.1, from coordinate 94,423 downwards.
TAAATACACATGCAAGACCCTAAAGTATCGTGCCAGAGCATTACACAGAAGAGCATCAATGGGCTGCAAGACCAAGGCCACAGCATTAAATGACAATTGCATGTTTAGTTATTTGTGAAATGGAGCTTCCTGTGTTTATTGTGCAATATTTAAAGGTCTAACAAACTGTGGATAATTGGGAAGAACTGGTATCTCCTCACTTGTACTGAGACGTGTCTCGTGCACAAGTTGACCAAATTCATGAGTTGGTATGTAAATAACACTTTCAGCATATTTAATTATTAGCATCCCTGTGTCAGTTTCCTATTCAGCTAAAAACTGCTACTAATTATGCTTTAACAATATGTTTTCCAAATTGCTGTCACTTAGCTTCAAAGATTTCAGGAGTTCTGCAAGATTTCTCCACTTACCAGTTCAGAAGCTACTACTCACTTCTGCTAACCAGGAAAAAGTCAATAGGAATTGTATACATTATGTGTAGTCATTACATGCTGACGTGGCTCCCTTGCGGAACAGATTAGGCTACATTTCCAACATTTTGATATCCTAGTAAAGCATATTAATTTGTCTGTGACAGTTATTGCCTTGAACCACCACAAATTAAAGATGAAATAAAGTATTTTCATTTTAACATTTTCATTTATATGCTCATCTGTTGAAGTACGGGCATTATTTTCATGCAAGTTATGATGTGCGTGAATCAGATTCACTTGCTTGTAAAGTCTTAGTAGCTTGTAATTAAATAGCTTATTTTATATTCAAAGCAGGGCAGAGATTTACTGTGTGTGCAATGTCCTGGCACATGTGCAACTTTCCTTGCAGACCTGCACAGCATCTATAGGCACTATAAACCTCTATTTTTTTTCTTAATTTTCCAAGTAATGCCTTTATTAGCATTACCTTACAGAAGGCAAGCAGACACAAACTCAGGGGATGACTGACCTACATCTGCTGAGGCCGTCCAGTTCTGAGCACCCCGAACTCCCACACACATGAGGAGGCCAAATTCCTGCAGTTTGGGTCTTGGCTGGCCCTGGTTAGCTCACAGGTGGTCACAGGGGCTGTGTGTGCCAAAGGCATCAGGAACCAGACTTGGTATTGGTGCAAGGCAGCCACTGGCTGAGCAGTAACACTGCAATAAAACATTTATCATGGTCTTAAACTGCAAACTTCCCCCGCAGCAGGAAAGCAGAGCAGAGCCCACCAGTGGGAGCAGCCAGCAGCCAGAATTCTCATCAGCTTTGAGATGTGCTTTATCCCACCTACCCAGGAGCAGGTGTCCCCTCAGAGACGGTGACACATCCTCCAAGCTGCACCCTGGGCACAACTCCTGCTCACAGTAACTTGGTGTCGGAGAATGGCTCCCTGTTTTCATGTGCCTGTCTCCTTTGGAGCACTATTGCAGCAGGTAGTGGAGGGAGGTCACAGATGCACCCTGCCAACTACAGCACCTACTGCAGCAGAAAAGAAGCTGCTGCCTCGGAGCAACAACAGCAGCACCATAGCACCCCTTCCATGGGAGACACTAGGGTCTGGCTGAAAACATTTATAAAGCACTGCATAGTAGTCAGGGTAAGGTTAAAATAAAATAAAATGTTGTGGCACTTACAGCAAAATAGCACAGACAGCTGGAGCCAAAGTCATGGAGCATTGCTTGGGAAGTTACTCAAGTATTCTGGAGAAAGGTCATCCCTTTCTAAATTCTGCTAAGCAGAGTCGTCTGTAGACTTCTAAAAATAAAGAAGCCACTGGATCACAGACCTTTCCCCTCCCAGCTGTAGACCCCTGTGAGGTACCAGTGAAGCTTTCAGCTCTCTCACAGAATTACCTTTTCTTCTCCATAGAAATCCCACACCGGGTGAGCCCTTCTCTCCCTTGGCGGTAAAACAGGTACAGTAAGAACCTGTGGTCAGCCTATGGCCTCTGGTTTCCTTCTGGTCCCTTCTGCTGATCTCAGAGCAGCCAAAATTTAACCCTTAAGCAATTGATAGTTCCACTCCACTATGAAACACATGAAACATGAAACACATGAAACACAGTAGAAATGACACTATTAATAATCTCTTGCACTTGTCACCCACTGAAGTGTCAACCTGTTGACAGCTGAATTGTTGAGGTTGTGTCAATAAGTGCCAGTAATAAGTTTTCCCATAATACTTAGTGCATCCACTGGTTGCTAGGCAAGCTTTTAATTATAGCATTGTACTAGATGAAGAGGTGCAAAAAGACACATTAAAGAATGGCAAAGGAATTTAACAAAAAGCCATTTAGAAAGTCAAGATGAAACAGTGGCAATTACGGAGGAATTTGATGAGAGGGAAATGTATAGAGTTATGCATCATTTAGTTGAGTTTTACACAGCATAATATTTATCAGAAACTTTGAAACAGTAGTTTCTTCCTGAAAATTCAACAAAGAAAAACATGGATATCTGCCAGTTTCTATCTAAATTCTTTCAAATCACTAAGTATCAACACAGCTGCATTAACACCAGAGGGACCACTTGGGAAGTAAGGCACTATTCTCGGGCATCTATCCGCTGGTTCTGGATTATATTTACTCTGGGATAGGTGCTTCATTTATAAACAATTCACTTTCAGTCATGTCTTCATTTTCTGCATAGACCTAAACTCACCTGAATAGTTGCACCACATGAACAGTGTATTTGCCTCAGAATTCTCATTTTTACAGGGTGTAGGTAGCTACAGCTTTATGCCCTGAACAGAGGCTCTGTGGAGCAGCAGAATATAAAAGGAAGACCTGTAATGAAGCCTCATTCACCTCAGCCAGCCTCTGCTCAGCAGACCCAGGGAACAGCCCCTCTCTCTTTTTTGCTTGGCTTTAAGAAAGACCCAGAGCCTGCCCCAATCTCCCTCCTGTTCCTGCTCCACCTCAGTGCTGCTGATAACCCCGCAAGATGCAGCAGAAGAAACTTATCTCCTTTTCTTCCGAAAGGAGATTAAAGGATCAAAAACCTCTTACCACCTCTCGCTAGGAGGTTTGGCTAATACCCTGAAATATTCCCTTTTGTGCAAGTGTATGAAGGTTATTAATCCTTTACCATTAAGCCTTTGCCACCCAGAAGCTTCCACAGCCCCATCTCCTGCACAACCAGCCCCACTGCCCAGATTTGTCTGCTCTGTGCTGTGAAAAGCTCTTGCTCTTCACTTCCAACCTGCCTAAAATATTTAATGAATACTTGAAACAGGCACCAACGTTTAGTTTGCCTCCTGAAAAACAAGGGGGGAAACATATGGGTAATATGCAGCCTGTTTTGCAAAACAATAATGAAGCATCTGGTAACTTCTCCAGGAAAAGAAATGGAAGCAGAGGGGATATTTTACAGGATTTGGAAGTGTACACGGGATGGTGTACTGTTATCCAGAATGTGTCTAAACACACACAGTCTCCTAGCACAGCTTGAGGAAAGATATTTGGTGTATTCATTGTAAATCTCTGGCAAGCACTCCATATGGCCACTCTGCTCCCGCCAGCAGGCACAGGAGCCAATCATGCTCCTCACAGCCAGACCAGACAGGAGATGTGCCCAAAAATGCAAAGAGAAGGGCTTGTGACAGAGCCATGGGCAGACTTCACTGTGGCATCAGCCAGCAGAGCCAACCCCTTCCGTGCCAATGAATTATTTCCTGCAGGGGTGATACATCTATCCTAAAATTCAGGTTTTCCCTGCATTTAAAGTTTATCATCAGGTCTAATTCTACCCCCTGCTATGAAAAATAAGCAAAGTCTGTTCATACGATTGAAATCTGAGGCATCAAAAATATGCCTCCCAGATATCATATTTGTGGTATATATACAATGCCAAATCTAACAAGCAGCACATATTATGCACTACATAATGCTCATATACATGTATTAAGGAGTGTATGTTGGCCTGCACTATCAGCTGGTATAAGAGACCCAGGGCTCGCCTTAGCAGTGTAAGAAAAGAATACTAATTAGAGAACTGTAAGAGAATTCACACCCAAGTTGTTATAAAATACTATAAAAAGGATCAATGCTGAGAAAGGGAATGCAACTAGAATACATTCAGCAAGAGCATGATCAAAGGTAGGACAAATAGGCTGCAAACAGCGTGTAATGTGCAAACACCTCTGAGGTGTGCATAAGGATCTCTGAGCATCCTCCCTCTCAGCAGAAGACTGCAAGCACGTTCATGTGCCCTAATTCACCCACACATCGCAGCCAACTAATAAAAGCCTTTCTCAAAGACAGTCAGGTTCTGTTGGGCTGGCCTAGCACCACGCAGTCAAATGGAAAAGCTGTTCTCCATCCCTGCCTCTGTTGCCCTTTCTGCAGTGCAGTTGGGGTTGTTGGGTTGTGGGAGGGCATTCAGCACCAGCAGCCCCTGCTTGCAAGGACAGTCCAGCAGCAGGTTCCAGTCCAGGTCCTTCCACCAGGGACAGGATCAGGGCTGGCTGCCCCTGACCCCTTGGAGGGGGCACTTCCCACATTCAGGTCCTGCTCCCAGCCAGGGGCACAGCCAGGCCAGGCCACGGAGCTCCCACATCCTACAGACCCATCCAGCACCTGGGATAGCCGAGGCAGCCTCCGGTTGAGCTGAGGAAACGTTTTCCTTTTCAGTGCAACTTGTTTCCCAGAGCAATCCTCAAACACCAGGCTTTGGGTGTTCTTCAAAGCAACAACCCAGGCCCAGGTTCCCTTTTTGTTCAGGAAATTCCACTGGGGAATGGCCCGGAGGAATGGCCCAAGGGAATTGGCAAGATCCAGAGCATGTGGAGGCCAGGGTGACCTCCAGCCATGTGGTACCACTGTCAGACAGACACTCGTGCCACACCAGCTGCTTTACCTGTCCCCTGTATGTCCCCATGACTAGGGAGGGTTCACACCCCTCCTCAGCTGTACCTCAAGTCACACACTATCCCTGAGCTACTTTGAGCTCTCTGCACCCATCACTGCAGGGAGGCCCTTGGCTCCTGAATACTTGTGTCCTTTGAAAGTTAGAAGGGGGAAGGTGGCAGTTCTGAAAATTTCAGCCTTAACCCAAACCAGCCTTCTGTACAAGTCTCTGCAATGCCTAAGCATGCAGACTTCCAAGGAAGAATTAATCATTAATAACTTAATGCAGTGAGAGCTCCTGTTTTCATTCTCTTCACAGCTATCAAGGAAACACAGATGCAGCACCACCTTCTGTAATTGGAATCTTTATTTTACAAACAGTGCAATAGACTGTGTTTTATCTCCTTTGATCCCTGTGTAATACAATCAAGGCTCCTTCCCCTCTGTTTGCCCTTCAGATGCTGCAGAGAGCCTCTTCCTGCAGGATATTGTCGCTCTGTGCACTGCACAGTGAGAGTGGTGTGATACAGCAGCATCACAGAGAGCTTTTGTCCTGACTTTAAGGCATCCCCACAGTGCCAACTGGCAGCACATTCCAGCCTGGCCAGGTGCTGTTCTCCAGAAGATACCATTATGTACCAACAATTAACAAACCTATCAACAGATTTCCTTTGTGATTCTTGGTGCTACAGAATTTAAATACCTGCAGAAGAATAGCAGTGCCTGGATGGTATACAGAGACATATCTGGCTGGCAGACCTGAAGGATGAACAGAGCAAAGCAGCAGAGGGATGGGAGCACACAGAAATCATAACCCTGTGAAAATCCTTCAGCCACAGCCAGAGCAGGGGCTGTAATGGGGCTGCCTGACACCAGGAACCGCAGAACACCAGCTGCAGGTGCAGACTTTGTCAAATTTTAACCAGTTTGGACATTTCAAAGGGAGACATTTCATGTAAGCATTTCAACCACAACACTTCTGTTGTTTCTGAGAATGAGTTCATTTTCCCCAAGTTAACCACAAATTTTGACAAACTTTTATATTTTAAGATCAAGTGTGTAAGCGCTGTGGAGCAAGGAGACAAAATACAGCTAGCTTTAGTTTTCATGATAACCTGCCTGATTCTGAGGTGACTTCATAAGTAAAATTCATGCCCACTGAGTGTATTTCCTTAGAGAATTTTCCTTGGTAGAGCCAAGACATTTCAGGGGAGGAAGAGAAAACAACAGGAAAAGGAATGAAATGCCAAACAAGAGGGTTTGGCTACAAGCAATACAAAAACACACAAGAAGAATTGATAGCAAGCAATATACTGGGGGAACAAGCACTCGACAAAGAGCAATGTCAATGGAAAGCCAGAAAGATAGTAAAATAAAGACAGATTGGATGAAGAGGCAAGAAAACAGTGTAAATGATGTGAGGAGTGAAGACTATTAGTGATCAGAGTTGGAGACTGTTTGAGGCTTTGTAGGAGAGTAACTGCAACAGGAAAACCAGGACTACCTGAGTAGTGCTGTGGCTTTAGGTAGGTGAGGGGCAAGGGTTATGGGGGTCCAAAGAGCACATCCTCTCCCCAGCCCTACCATCACATTCTGGGCACAGAGGCATCTTCATTGTTTTAGGAATGGGGGGAAAACCACAATAAGCACAGTTAGAAAGCTAAATAAAACAGCTAACAAATTATAATGTTAATTTAGCTTGAGCAACCCTCTGGAAACCCTGCAATCCAAGCTCAGGGCAGCCTTTGGTCTCCTTTTCCTCAGGGTGTCAGCTGGGGCTCAACAGCTGGGGCCCAACTGGGCATCTCTGCACCCACAAGCTGTGGCCACTCTTCCCCAGCCTGTGGTGGCAGAACAAGCAGGATCTCTGTTTCCTTATGCAGAGAATCCATAAAGGTGGGTGAACTTTTCCTGCCTTCCAACCCTGCTGCCCTGGGCTGACCACTCTTCTCTTGGGGTACACAGGGAAGTGTGAGACCCTCTGTCCACACAGCCAGTCAGGCCCCCTCAGCTGCCCCAGTCCTGGTTCTGTGTCCTGGAGCCACTTCCTGACCATCTTCCGTCTCTCCTCTCCAAGAGGTGGAGATAAATCCTGCAGCACAGAGATGAGGAGGCTTTGGATCAGAATCTGTATCCCCTACCTAACTCCCAAGAGCTCAGAAGCTTTCAGCTGTGTCCTTTTCACACTTTTCTTTGTCAGATATCCCTTTGATGAGAACAGGGTCTGACAGGAGGGAAGGAAGGAAATTACATAAGCAAATCAAAAGTGTAACTAAATTCCTTCTGCAGATGAGCAGATCGGGTCTCTGCTGTTACTTTTCTTCCTTCTGGCACATTCTCGACTGTTTTTTAAGGAATTCTCTGCTAGCTGAAAGTAAGAGGGCAGCTGAAGTCTCCCTTTTTCCAAGGAATGCCATATGTTCGGTCTCTTTTTCCACTCCTGCTGTCTTATGCCATTTATACTAACATGAGCACTGACTGGGTGAAGCACACCGGGTGTATTTTCAAGGTTCCAAAGTGAAAGCACCAAAGCCATGGTTGAATTATGCAGGAATAAAGCTTCCCCCAAGAGTCAGCCTCCCTGGGGCACAGTCCTGAGCTGTCTCAAACCACTCCCAGCAGTTACAAAATGCCAGCTGACTGATACTCTTAGTGTTCCTAAGGCATCTCATCAATCACAGCCTAAGTCTTGCCCAGTGACTAACTTAGGAAAATAAGGCCATTCCTCCTGCTCATACTGCTCAGATGATTCTTAAAGGCTCCATTATTCCAACTTAGTGACAGATGCTTTGTTTCTCCCTTTGCACAACTTCTGAGTGCAAACTACTTTTGGTTGAGCACACAGATTAAGTCCTTACCCTGTCACACTTTTCTAACTGGAAAAAGGCCTGAGGCAAATTCAAGGAAAAGTCCATGGGGATTTCCTTCAAAACAAAGCTGTGACATTCTAAGAAGCACACAAAGGATGTTGGGGGTCAGGTGTTTAAACTCTGCCTGAAGAAGAAAGAACATGAGGCTCTAATGAGAACACCAGGGGTGTCACACTGAACTGCTCTGCTTCTGTTCAAGGTTATTGGGTTGAACATCCTGGAGATATTCCTTATAGTGGGCAAAGTAGATCAACTCCAGATAGATGTTTTACCTGCAGACAGCAGATCATCCTGACATTCCTGGACTGCTTAAAGAGATCAAGACAAACTCAAGAGGCTAAATGCAGCTAAACCTGGTTAGATATTTAAGCAATAAAATGCCACCTACTGAACTACAACAGGCCTCCACATCCATGTCCAACGGGAAGAACATTTTTGCTCCCTTTCTGACAAATTATTTGCAGCACTTGTAAACTGAAGCTCCTTTGAAAGGTGCTGAAATAGGTTTTCCAAATTTGTGATCTGATCATTCACATGGAAACGTTATCTTCCCTTTTAGATACTTTTAGCAGCTGGCTATGAAATTCTGGCAATTTACTCAAAAACTCTTCAAGACTCAAATTTAATGAGTTCAATTTATTATAAAAAATTGCTTCTCATTTTCTCTCAGTATTCTTACCAGCTGAAAGTTATACTTTATTTTGGGGGGTGTGAGAAAGGAAGCACGATGTTTTTAAGTTGGAAATAGAAATTGTGAACTTTCTGAAAAGTTGGAGAGAAAAGGAAGGAAGTGAATCTTTCAACTCAAACATGCAAGGTAGACAGCAAATTCTCAGCATTGCAATCAGCAAAACTTACATAATGGTGCAATCAAGTTTACTGTATCCACAGCTTTATTTCTCAACTTTCAACTTGGTAACATTTAGCAGAGAATTCAGAAAGTAATTATTTATATGGAGATTTCACTTACTTCTAAGATACTTTATTTTGTTGGGCTTGGCATTGGTTGTTTTTTTTTTAGTTAGTAGAGAATGACAGTGATGGTTAAAAAAAATGATCTTCAGTTATAGCTACAGTAGAGGCAAACTGCCTCTGAATACCATTTCATTTCCATGATAGAGTTATTTCTGAAATCTGGGCTCCAAAAAACTATCAATTTAATGATTTAGATGGATTTGCATGCATTTAAATTCATGACTATCAACTACACTCATATAAAATTAACACACACATTTGCCTCCATTCACTCATTACAATTTAACTGACTCTTACTAAAGGCTTCCAGTGTTTCCCCAGGTTGAGGAAGTGGCTGAAGTGACCCCTAAGAGGGGAACTTGGGCTCCAAGTTCTGCCTTCCCCGAACTGCTTTAACATCCCACGGAGATTTCTGGAAGGAACAGTTCCTCATCTTGGAGGAGCCACGAGCAGCTGGAGCAGCCCCAGAGGGTTGGTTGGCTCTGCTCAGCTCCAGGAACAGGAGGTTGGGCTCACTCTGACTCTCACAGAGTGACTTCCCAAAATATGAGCCATGGAGTTGACTGCTCTTATTTAGGAAGGCCCTGAGTATGAGATGGGTGGCTCTACAAATAGTGTCCTGAGAGAGATTTGGGGAGGTTTGTACCCTGCTCTTCAGGGAGGGCCTTGTCCATGCAGTCAGACAGGCAGATGTGTGGGGTTCTAAAGAGTTTCTCAACTGTGCGAGTTACTAATGATGATGTTTCCAGCCAGTTTTACCCTCAGCTTCCCTCTTTGGTGCTGAAAACTGCACGTGCAATTGCCCAACCCCTGCACTCAATTGTTCAGCCCCTGACCCTGGCACAGCCTTCAGTGTGGAGAAAACGGTGAAAAAAACCCTTTACGTATTTCTCTAAAATCAAGATTATACTTGGTCTTTTATGTAAAAACACATATTTTCCCAAGAGTCAAACTAAAGGCAGCGTATTTCTTTAAAAAAAAATAAAAATTCACAGTGACAACATAACCATGGTACTTTATCCCCCCATCAAATCTTGACAGTATTTTTACTGTATGTAGGAGCAATAAATGTATATCCATCAGAGCTGCAGAGGACATGCAGCTTATATGATCCAAACATTGCCAGTAACGTGCACAAAAGTAAGGAAAAAAGATTATCCAGATTACTAAAGCAGCAACCTGATGCAATAGATTTATACAGTAGAACTTGTGGAAATATTCATTTTATCTCTCTGCTTAATGCAATGTCTAATACAGGAAAATTATACTTTGCACCATCTTATTTACTACAGGGAAGAAGGTCAATGTTGGAGAACATATTAAAGGTCATTTTCGTTCTTTGAAATAATTAAGTGTATCACTTGCAGAATCCTTTTGAGGAGACTTGCAATAGCAAATGCTTTTAAATAACTCCGCAGGTAACTGCATTAAAATAAATCCTCAGATAGTGGAGGCTGGACAAAGAACTTGGAATAAAACAGCAGCCCCCATCTGAGAGAGTCCTAAACCAAGTTTCCAAACCAGCAGTGCCCACAGAACATTGTTTTGTCCTAGGGCTCTTGTAGGCCAAATAGGAATATTTCCACGTAATTATAACCAGATTAACTCAAGGTTTTCATATTGGAACCAGCCTTTAATGGACTGGAAATACAACACAGTCTGCATTGTCATTTAGCTGGATCTCAGTGCCACTGAAAACACTGAGGCCATCATAAAACTGAAAAGGGAAGCAGAAATAAGCTGAGAACACCATGTTCCTGCGGGGTTGGACCCACAAACTCATTGCCAGCTTGCAGGAAATATTTAATTTCTTTGGAGCAGAAAGACCAGTCAGAACTCCCAAGCCAGCACGGGGGAACCTGGATCTGCAACCACAGTGAAGAGCACCCTGGGGCAACCCCAGCACCATGGCATCTCCTCCCTCCCCTTGGGGTGATGTTTTTGTTAGATGGGGCACTTTTAAGAAACTGGTTTTCATACCTTTTCTTCAGTGTTGTCTTCTCTTGAGGTAAAATAGCTAAAATATACAAAGCTGATGGTCATGAGACATATGCATAAAAAGAGGGGAAAAGGAAAGAGAAGGAGCCTGTATTTTAACCAGCAGTTGTAACATGCATGGCAGGAATCACTGAAGTCATACCACATGCAGGAAGCACAGGAGTGGCAAGCATATTTTCCCTAAATTAGGTCATAAGAGGAGCAATGGGATGTATCCAAATCATTAGATAGAGAAGCCCCAGCTCCATAAGGGTTTGATGGTTTTAGGTTGACAGCTACAGGGACACTGCTGTGTTTGAATGACACCAGGTGACAGTGGCAAACTTATAAACACCCTAACTGTGGTCCCCCATCTTCCCTGGAACACTCCAGCAGCCTCAGGCTGCCCACAAGGACAGAGTGAGCCCCAAACAGCGGGTTAGTGCTTACTGGGCAACCAGCAAAGACATGAACTACAAACCAGCCTAACAAGAGCAGTCATGGACTTGGTTCAACTTGGTAGAATTTTTTCATTGTGATAATTTGTCACTTTTCAGACTGAATAATAACCTCTTGCTTCTATACAAAACTCATTAAACCCTGAATGGAAAAGCCAAAGTGATGGGAGTTTCACTGTGTTCTTTAAACCCCCTTAGGCTGCTGGCAGTGGTGGGGCCAGCACATCAATGACTGCTGCCTGCTCATTAATCTTCCCCTGCATTTCTGCCTGTGAGGAGCAGGCAGTGCCTCTGCCCATGCCCATAGTCCCTCTCAGATCAGGGTAACCCTCCAAACAGGATGGCAAGATGCAATTTCAATGGTTCTCCTTCCAGCACAAATCACTGTGGCACAAATGTCAGAAATATTTTCCTGCTGAACTCTGCTGTCAGCTACAGGCCATAATTTTTACCCTTGGACACATTACAAGCATAATGGAGAATACATAAATGAATGCACAATGATTATAGATATTTATATGCATCCTGCTGGTGAGAGATCATGCCTATTACTCATATGTGGTAGAGCCACAAAATTATGAAGGTCTTCCTAGCACAGCCGTCTATAATGCAATGGGAATCCATTACATTTTTATTTCTCATGTTGCAAGAGGCAATTTATGACTGTCTGGATACGGCATTATGTTTTAGAGGTGATGATAATGTAAAAGCAGCCTGACCTCAAAATAGAATAACTGATTCAAGCCAAGAGCCATTGCACAAAATGTATACTTGGTTTCTTGGAGAAATAAGCAACTACAGCTTTTTCAATATTTGTTATAGAATTCATTTGAAAAAATTGCTTTTGGCAAAATAATTTCTTTCTGGGGTCATTTAATTTAATTTTCGGAGCAAAGGTGTGTTTTTATTTGATTTTGTTAATCACAACCTAACACACAAATTCAGCCTAGTTCAGAAGCCTTACAACAGCCCTTTCTCCAGTGTTTCAGCCTGGTCATTCCCAAGCCATTTGGTGATCAATACTGAGCTGTTCTCAACCCAAATGGAAGTTTCAGACTGCTGCCATTTATCTACCTCCTAAATGAGCTGGAACAGTAAGCTCTTGGTGCACTTACACACATTTAAATGTTACTGCAGTGAAATCACTAGAAGAGGCCGAGAATTAGTGTCAAATGGTTGTCACACCTAACACACGCTATTTGATGGGTTTGAGTAGTACATATTGCTGCTTCAAAATTAAATAACATTGTGATAGCAACTCTCTTATGCCCTCTGAAAAAGCTGCCACTCCTGAATGTGGGACATGACATTAATGTTCCTTTATCACTATTATTATTGTTGGCTGTGTTACCATTTCTAAGGGTAAGTGTTCAATTACATTCATTTGGTTTCTTAACTGCAATATAATTTTGTCCATACCTTTGCAAACCCACCAAGTTTTCATTTTCTGATTCTCAGGTTTTCAATATTAAGGACAGCAGTGCCATATTCTGGTTATAGTTTATGAAAAGCTGTAAATCATGTTCTATGTTGAATGGCTCCCTTTCTGGAGGCATAAGTATTTCAGAACAGATACATAAAAATTGACAGCTAGCTAAACTTTATACATCCTGACCTAACTAAGAGTCCTGTTTCACCTGCAGTAGAGCCATTTATATTGGCGTAATGTTATACAAGTCCAGCTGAAGTAAAATTACACTTAATAAGCCAGACTATATTTTAAAAGAAGAAGAAATAATGGCTATAATATTTAATGTGTCACTTTACTCTCACATTAATAGTAAATCTATCAGTAAAGATGACAGAGCTGCAGTGATTTAGCAGTTACCAATCCAGACCATTAGAGCTTTATGAGTAACACCAGCAAACAGCATTGTGGGACCAATTTGTATCATTTCTCATATGGATAATTACTTCCTTGAAATTCCTGAACAGTCTCAACTAGACCAGTTAAGAGGCTACCCAGCATCATTCTGAGGTAACAGAATGTGGCTCTGGCAAGTGTAAAACATGACACCATTTCTCAGGTTTCAGTGGGGTACCTCCTGATGGGAATTCTGTGCCCCAGCTGAAAGGTCTGCTGGCTGTGTCACCCTTATAGGGCCTAAAGACATGCCTCATTCAGCATTAAACAGTAATTCCTTTTCACACTCATCTGCATTAGCAGAGGTGAACTGTCCTCATCAGACCCATCCACACCAGTCCCATGGAGGTGCCAGGGTCAGAGGGGAAAAGCAGAGTAGCCCAGGCATATTCCAGGTGAAGCTGCCTGAAGCTGAACATCCACAGTGGAAACAGCCGAGGGCTGACTGCAATTCCCACACAAGCCCCAGCACTGTAGACTGCAAGTGCATCTCCGGAGAAGGGGAGAGAATGTTGCTCTTGTTGGATCTTTGGTGATGCATTCAGGCCTATGTGGAGACTATTTTAATTTTCTTTTAAATGTCATTCTGACTCACATACAGAAACAGTGCTTTCTTCTTTTCATATTAAGCAAGCCTCATGTTGGACAAAGGTGTAAATTTACTTCCCACAGTCTAATGCTTGAACTGCAACTGAGCTTCTAAATATTTCAAAGATGTCAGTCCCAAGCTCTCTTTGCTCACCAAGGGAAACTGCAACTGTCCAAGTAGCCTTCTTTTTATGGAAAGGCAACAGCTTGAGTTCCACCAAACCCTGTTTTCCCTTAACTCACTGGAAAGGCCACCAGTCCAGGTTTAGCAGATGCTACATGGCCCATGTACTTGAAACCCCTTTTTCCTTGGGCCCTGAACATTGTTCTCCTGCAAGAACAAGTTAAAAGTTCCATTACGGTCCATTACAAACATCCCAGGCTATTTCATCATTCAGAGCAGAAAGCCTCTAAAGATTATACATGAAAACACTGGTTTACAAGCAGCTGCTTTAGGCTGCTTGGTGTGCTGTGTGAAAAGCTATCTCAAAAGAAGCTGAAGCCCTTGTTTCTATCTTTAGTCCCCATCTCCCCCAGTAATAACTTCCATGGCCACTGTGGTCTGCTCTGAAATTCAGTAGCCTCTGGCCACAGAACCATCCACTATGCAACCTTAAATGTTATCCTCTCAAGGTTAAAAAAGTGTGTTTAAGATTACTTTGGCTTTCAGGTCACATTCTTGCATCCTTCCTGAATTCCTGCTTCCCAGGGGATTCTGCCTGGTGATGGATTCAATGTGTTTTTCCTCTTGTTCTTTAAAGCCAATTCATTCATCACACGAGGTGGGGTACATTTTTTTAAGCACTGCAATGAGAGCTGTTCAGCACAAAACAGAATGTAGAAAAGCTAAAACTGTGGTGAAAACAGACCTGGGGTAGTTCTGAGGAAGAGTCCAGAGAAGTACACAAATACCTCTCCTACCAAGACCTTGCACTAAGCAGCTCACTGCATCTCCCTCTCAAAAACTCTGTAACCTCAAGTGATGTTCCAATTATGCTGCATTAAGGTTCATTAATGTTAACCTGGAATATAACTCAAAAAATTTCAACAACTTCTCTCATCTCTGAAGTCTGTTGAGGGAAGGGACCTGAAAAGAAAACTACTCAATAGCTAGCCTGGATTAGCATTGTCTGTATAATGAACCCAACATCATAGACAGAAATTAGTAAAAGTATTTTTCATATAATTTTTAATAGGCAATGACTTTTTTCCATATATATAATCTCTGCTCCATGGCATCTACCCTCATCCTCTTAACTCTCCCATATAACTGCCAAAGAAGATCTGTTAGAAAATACAGGCCAACTTTCTCTGCAATTGAAGTCGTGCATCATTTTATATCTCACCATTTTCTTTTTACATTACAACCAAGAGGAATTAGGATGTAATTAACACACATCAAATAACAAAACTCCTCATCAGATTACTGAGAAAATTTCAGAGGGAATTAATAACAGGGTTTGCCTTTGCATGGTACAGATACACATTCCTATTAGTAAGTCCTCAGTCATTGAAGATTGGACTGTTGTGAGTCCAGCTGTGATTCTGGGGATTGTCACAAAGCCAAAGGCATGGAGTTTTCATCTGCAGGATGCAATCTGACTGTTTAAAACTCAAATGGCTTATACCAAACAAGATCATAGAAAACATTTTGAATTCAGACCTAAAAGCATCATTGCACTATCGGCATTGAAAAAAAATTAAACCCTGGAGATTAAATCTTTCTACTGCTGTTGATTTTCATGTATCATTAATCTACATGATCTGTTATTTAATCTGCCAGTGCTATCACTGATTTTAATGGGCCAATGGTAATGCTTTTCTTTTAAGCTGTCATTAAATACAGAAAAAAAGACAGATGTCACAGGCACAGAAGAGACACGAAACCAGGCAGAAGGTGTCTGCCTGCTCAAGTCATATCAGCACACAAGGTGATTAACATATCTTGGGGTACAATAAAGGGTTTCAGACATAGGCAAGGTGAGACACAAGCTTTATCTGTTGGGGGAACTGATACACACAGCAAAGACTACCTTGGATCTCCTCCAAGGTCTCCTAGTTCTAAAACATCTTAGTATTAAAATACTACAATAAAACAGAAAAACAATTTTCTCCTTTTCTTTACACTTTGCTTTGTTTCCCCAATAAACAGTTTCTGAAGTGGGAAAAAAATCCAAAACAATCCCAATAGAGAAAACCCACTTTAAAGGTACAAGTTTACCAATTTACAACAGTCTATACCTTGTCTCAGCAAAAGCCCAAACACAATGTGCTTCCTGTCCCCAGCTTTGTTATACAACGGAAATCCTTTTGCCAGAAGCAGAGATGGGTCAAAACAAACCACAACTACTGCACTCAGAAAGAAAAAAGCTCTCGTTCCCACCTATTATTCTATTCAAAGCATATCTGGGATCATTTACTGGCACCCAGGTTGCATTCTCACCTTCACCACAATATGTAGTTTTAACTAAAGGTCTTCAAAAAGCTGAGAAATTTGTTAGTTATTTTCTCTTCAATAAAAATTTCCTCCTGTGACCATTGTAGTTATTGCTGCTTTCAAAAGATACATTTTCAGGTTGCATCGGGTTCCAGTAGTAAAGCAAAAATTCAGATTACCTTACTCATTCCAGCAGTGCTAATAAAGCAGATGGGAATCCTTCCCACCATGGGGTGCACAGTAAGTTGTATTATCATGAAATTGTGAGTCATAGATGAGGATCCAGAAGGAAAAATCTAAGCCATCCTTAAAGAGATACAATCCACAAGAACTAGGAAATCCATAAGAAAACCAATAAGAAATAATATTCAAGTTATTCACAGAGAAATTTGTTTCATAGGACCATAGAATTTCTTAGGTTGGAAAGGGCCTCTAAGATCATGAGTCCAGCCATTCCCCAACACTTCCAAGGCCACCACTAACCCATGTCCCCAAGTGCCACATCCACATGGAATTTAAATCCCTCCAAGGGATGGGGACTCCACAACTGCCCTGGGCAGCCTGTTCAGAATCCCAGAATCACCAAGGCTGAAAAAGCCTTTCCAGCCCATGGAGCCCACCCTGTGCCCGATGCCCACCTTGTCCTCCAGCCCAGAGCACTGAGTGCCACAGCCAGTCCTGCCTTGGACACCTCCAGGGCTGGGGACTCCAAACCTCCCTGGGCAGTCCAATTCCAATGCTTAACAACGTTTTCCATGAAGAAATTCCTCCTGATGTCCAACCTGCGCCTCCCCAGTCCCCGCCTGAGGCTGTTCCCTCTTGCCCTGTCCCTTATTCCCTGGGAGCGGAGTCCGACCCCACCTGGCTAAAACCTCCTTTCAGACAGTTGGAGAGTGAGAAGGTCCTGCCTGAGACTCCTTTTCTCCAGGCTGGAGTTCCAGCTCTTCGTTTCCAGCACTTGACAACCCTTTCAGTGATATTGTCACACAATTTAACATAAAGTCACTTTTAAAACTTAATTAAACTACAGCTGGGTAAATAGATAAAAATGTATCTCCAACCCCTTGCAGGAGAAAAGAGCACTTTGTAGGCCTAGGACTGAAGATTTCAAACCAGTGAGTCATTTACACAATGTTCAGCACAACAGAGCCCTATTTTATCCTGTGCATCATAAATAAACTCCACCAGCAGCGGTCTCAGAAAGTGTCACCTTTGTGGCACTGCACATGCTTTTGTAGATGAGAAACCGGGTAAGCTGGAAAAAGGTGTTTTAGCCCTGGAACATACAGCACTAGGACAAGTTCCTGCACCACACAATGGGCATGGATATCCCATTATCCCAAAAAATGGTTTTGGCACTGGGTAGGCCATATCTATTGTTGCTTAGGAGAATCAGAAAAGCAGGAAAACCGGATTCAATCACTTAAGATTCCCTGGTCCCACGGGGGGAACTGCTCCCTTCTGCCCTGCAGAGGTTTGGGGACACAGTTCTGCAGCACAGAAGGAGCTGGTGGCACCACAGAGGGAAACAGGGCAGGAGGAAAACCAGAGGAGATGCAGAGGGAGAGGGAGAAGGATGCTGAGTGCTTGTGGACTGGCAGGGAAAACAGGAAATGGATGAAAAAGGAGGGGGTGAGAAGGGAACCCCTCAAGTGCAACCAAAAAAAACAAATTCTCAACTTTGTGATGGGAATATCTGCAATCAGCCCCCCATCGCCACCTGTTTAGTCCCAGCAATTCCCTTCAAACCAGCACGCTACTCCACTACAAGCCAAGGAGCCTCTCCAGCACTCCAGGCTCTTGGCTACACCTTTCCAGTGCAACTGAGCTGCTCTGCCTAACAGGCACAACATCTCCTGTGGAAATAAGACAGTCTCCAACCCTCAGCAAGACATGGAATGAAGCAAAAATTGTTCTGCCACTAAATTCTTCTAGTTATGCTGCAAACCCTACTTGAGCATCTTTATGAACAAAGGCGACACAGCACAGCAATCTCATTTTATCATATGCTAGTTGGTCTCTTGCTCCTGAAAGCCAAAACAAAACCTGGAATTTCTCATTTTCCTGACTTGTGATGCATTAAGCCCTTACTGAATAGTCCAACTCCATGACTACAGTTGCTCTTTATCTTCCTCTCTACTTCTAGGCAGTCAAATTAAAATAAAGCACAGCATTTTTTCACATGTAATCCAAGACACCTGAACAGGTCAATCACTGCTGAAGTTCACATTTTCAACTACTGTTATTATTATTGTTGTTGTAATAAGTTATTGTAAAATGTAAGTTTTTGAAGAACTCTTGCTTACACCCTTGGTAGAAGCTCTTTATAATTATACTTGTGCAATTGTCAGAGATCAAGTCTGCTCCAATACTGTAAGTGATTTATCATAAAAAAACTCACTCTGTTACAAGCTTTCATGTAGTATATTAAATCTCTCAGCTTGCCCATAGATGCAGCCACTGGGGTACACATCATTTTAGCCTCAATGTGACTGTGAAAATAAATCTCTTTTTTGTAATTATAACATTTTTTTTCTTTCCTCCAGGTAAGACTGGACAGAAAATCTTTGCCGTGACAGTCAAAGTGCTTGTGTGAAACAAATACAATGTGCTTTCTATTTGAGCAGAAGACAGGCAAGGTATGGGCTGGGCGAGGTATCTTCCAGTACAGTGACATCTCACACAATCAGGACTCACTCCCACTTGCCTGAAACACTCTGCAGAGCCACACCACAGGCATTTTCTTCCCCCCACCCAGCTGGAAACCACCAAAGAGCATCACCCCCAGCCAACAGCACATTCCAACCTGTTGCACTGTATTCCTGGCTATTGGGCAGGTGCCTTTTTATTTCCAACACCCACATTTTTTAACTGTGGTCGTATTTAGTGCTTACATTTCAGAACACTTGTGCAATCTTTTGCAATGTTCAGCCCTTACTGTGATAACACTCCACAGGGATCACACAATCACAGAAGATGCTGAGCTGGAAGAGACCCACCAGGCCATCCAGTCCAACCCCTGGCTCTGAACAGACCCAGCCCCAAGAGTCACCCCCCGTGCCCCAGGGCATCATGCAAACCCTCCTGGAGCTCTGGCAGCCTTGGGGCTGTGCCCAGTGCCCTGGGGAGCCTGGTCAGTGCCCACCACCCTCTGGGGGAAGAACCTTTTGCTGAGATCCGACCTGACCCTGCCCCGACACAGCTCCAGCCATTCCCTGGGTGCTGTGCCTGATCCCCACAGAGCAGAGATCAGTGCCTGCCCCTCCCCAGGAAGCTGGTGATTAGAAATGGCTCATGTTTCATCCAAGCTCCCCTAATTCAACCTTTCTGAAGCTGCGAGGGAAGCACGTAGAAGGCATTTCTCATTGTGCTGCTGCACACCTGCAGCTGCCGGCCAAGGTCAGCAGAGGAAACAACAAAATTCTTCAAGAAAGCCAGTTCCTTTGTCATCTGAATGCAGCAGGAAGCACTGGAAGTGTCTTAAGAAAGTTTTGCTAATGAGATCTTAGCCCAGCTTTGCAGAAGCCAAATACAATCATTGCAGGTCCCTTCCCACTGAAATGGTCTGTTTTACCCTACAGAGTTTTGAGGAATAAACGCCCCAACATCTGCCTGTTTCAGGCCATCATGCAGACAGGCCAGGTCCTCACGTTCCCAGAGGTCTTTGTGGGGCTCCAGAGCACAGGAAGAGCCACAGCACTGGGGTTTGAGGGGAGGGAAGGGGCAAGGGCTGAGTCAGACTTTCTCTGGCTGAACTGCGCCATGAGCTGGAAAAAGGGCCTGAATTCGGGTTCCGTTGCTCTGGTTTAACCTTCACAGGAAGCTGTGAGTTATTCTGCAATACAAATAATGTTGATTACCAGCCATTTTTTTCACAGATTCTCAAAGCCCTTTTAAAAATGTTGCACTCAGTGTGCAAATAATACATAAAAGGTAGGGGTGTTTTGCAAATCAAGTGTTTTAATGTTATGCCCTCTCTCCAAAACAGATTTTTAAAGTTAAATCAGCATAATTTTCTGCTGCATTAAACTGGTGACAAGTCAAAATGGCTGCAAGTCTACTTGAAGTAATTCATAAACATTTATCTTTCCTCTTGTTTATTGCAAATATATCTTTATAGAATAAGTTAATTTTGCAGCATAGTTTTTCAGGAGCACTCAGGAAGATAGATCCTAATAGGAGTGTTCATACCAACCTTTGCAAACTAGCAAGATCAATCATTTTTCTATTTCTCTGAGTTTCCAAAATTAATGTAAATCCTGAAAAGTCAAAGCAAGGATTTAACTGTCTTAAATTTTCCATTGTGCTTTTAAATATACATATTCTCTCCTTTGAGATTCTGCTTGAATGTTAGAAAGCAACTCCTACTCTTTTTAATCACAGTTAAAGTGCACAGGGATGGGCACAGCAGAACCATTTGTATGTTCACAATGAAATATCAGCAAAAGAAGACTGTCCAGGGCAGATATATTTCAGGCTGAATCATTAATTCCTAAAGCTTGGCTTTCTTTATTATTCATTACCCATTTTTCACCGCGCAGTGCTCCCTCAGTTAATAGAGCTGCACTGAGATCCTCACAGCTCAGAAATGTTAGGGTGCAGCTGGGGAGACCAGCCCCACACCTCAGCACTATCACACTGAGCCATTCACAGGTAAACAGAAGATTAAAAACTATTTTTCCACTGCATTGCAAAGATCAGTCAGTGAAATCTGGCATTTTATGTCAGTGACTAGTTTCCCTGACTACTTGCAGGGCACTTCTTTATGCCAAAATTACAAACAGGGATACCCAAATCTAAACCTTCAGATTTCCACCTGGTTTGCACCATCCCTGTACTGGAAAGCTGGGAAGTTATGCAATTACAAACATACTTCTTCCATTAGGAATTAAATTCTATTTTATCAGTTCTAGGGAAGACTGAAACTTTATGTTCCACATTCCACTGCAATGGCTAAATTCAAACTAGTGCAAATCAGAGCAGCTTCTCTGCAGAGGAGACATCACAGCACAGAATGGCCTGCATTGTTTAAATAAAGGCAAATGCTGGCTGCTGTAGCCTCCACACAGATGGCTCAGTTTCAACAGGCTGGAGGAAAAAAATCCATACTGACTGATTTCCAAGCCATTAGGAGTTCTTACGCATCCACTCAGTGGCTAAAAGAGGCACAATGCCGACTGCAGCACAGGAACAATACATGGGGGATGTCAGTGATATACTTAAACCATCTGCATTTGCACAGCGTTTGGCAGCCAAGGCAGGTCTCAGGCAGGCTGTGTCTAGGGGTGTAATAAAGGCAGGGGATAGAAATGAGTAAAAGTCACTGAACCAATTTACAAGGCATTAGTGCATTGGCTCTCACACTGCAGCCCCTCAGCAAGAATTCTTTCAGAGCTGCTCACTCCACCCTGCTTTTGGCAAGTGCTCAGGCAGGCTCAGCCCAGCACACACGTCCACCAGCAGCTCTTGGACAAGGCACATGCATCTCCTTCCCTTCTCCCGTGTGCCTTCTGACAGCACAGACCCAGCCTGAAACGCCGTGCCCTGGGGACAGGGGTGGCAGCAGGTGGCAGTGGGGTCCGTGTGATGCGTGGTGCAGTCTGACACGCGCGTGTGTGCGTGTGTGTGTGTGAGTGCAGTGCTGCACTGCCTGGGCCCCACGTCTGGTGCCACACACAGAGGTGGCAGCGTGTCCCAGCCTCTGTCCCCATGTGCAAACACATGCCAGGGAGAGCTGTGCCAACCAGCTGGGGCTGCCGCTGTGCGCTCCCAGCAGGGCCATGGCTGTGCTGCAGGGCACAGCACGTGTGTGTTTATGCATGTGTGTGTCTTCATGTGTGTGTGTTACATGTGTGTGTATTCATGTGTGTAAATATCCGTGTGTGTCTTATGTGTGTCTGTGTTTGTGTGTTCATGTGTGTTGTGTTATGTGTGGCTGTTTGTGTGTGTGTCTTCACATGTGTCTTCATGTGTGTGTGTGCACTCATATGTTCGTGTGTGTTATGTGTTTGTGTTATGTGTGTGTGTTCACGTGTATTTGTGTGTGTTTGTATGTGTGTATGTTTTTCTCTCTGTGTGTATTTGTGCANAGGGCCATGGCTGTGCTGCAGGGCACAGCACGTGTGTGTGTCTTCATGTGTGTGTGTTACATGTGTGTGTATTCATGTGTGTAAATATCCGTGTGTGTCTTATGTGTGTCTGTGTTTGTGTGTTCATGTGTGTTGTGTTATGTGTGGCTGTTTGTGTGTGTGTCTTCACATGTGTCTTCATGTGTGTGTGTGCACTCATATGTTCGTGTGTGTTATGTGTTTGTGTTATGTGTGTGTGTTCACGTGTATTTGTGTGTGTTTGTGTGTGTGTTCTGTGCATGTTGTGTCTGAGTGTGTGTGTTTGCATGTGAGTGTTTGTGTGTGTTTGTATGTGTGTATGTTTTTCTCTCTGTGTGTATTTGTGCATTTATGTGTGTGTGTGTCTGTGTGTGTGCATGTATGTCTGTGTGTGTGTGCATGTTTGTCTGTGTGTGTGTCTGTGTATGTATGTCTCTGTGTGTGCATGTTTGTGTGTGTGCATGTATGTCTGTGTGTGCATGTGTGTGTGCGTGTGTGTCTGTGTGTGTCTCTGTGTGTGTGCATGTGTGTGTCTCTGTGTATGCACATGTGTGTGTGTGTGTGTGTGCATGTATGTCTGTGTGTGCATGTGTGTGTGCATGTGTGTTTGTGTGTGTCTGTGTGTGTGTGTGTGTGTGTGTTTGTGTGTATGTGTGTGTCTGTGTGTGTGTGTGTGTGTGTGTTTGTGTGTATGTGTGTGTCTGTGTGTGTGTGTGTGTGTGTGTTTGTGTGTATGTGTGTGTCTGTGTGTGTGTGTGTGTGTGTGTTTGTGTGTATGTGTGTGTCTGTGTGTGTGTGTGTGTGTGTGTTTGTGTGTATGTGTGTGTCTGTGTGTGTGTGTGTGTGTGTGTTTGTGTGTATGTGTGTGTCTGTGTGTGTGTGTGTGTGTGTGTTTGTGTGTATGTGTGTGTCTGTGTGTGTGTGTGTGTGTGTGTTTGTGTGTATGTGTGTGTCTGTGTGTGTGTGTGTGTGTGTGTTTGTGTGTATGTGTGTGTCTGTGTGTGTGTGTGTGTGTGTGTTTGTGTGTATGTGTGTGTCTGTGTGTGTGTGTGTATGTGTGTCTCTGTGTGCATTTACACCTCTGTGTGTGCTTGTGTGTTTGTGCCTGTGTATGTGGGATGGTGTGTCTGTTTATCTCTGTCTATGTGTGTGTGTGCTGTGTTTGTTTGTGTATCTGTGTGTGTGTCTGTGTGTGTGTTCATGTGTGTATGTTTGTACGTGTTTGTGTGTGCCACAATAGGGCTCACTATGGCAGGCAGAGCTCCGACCCTGTGTGGTAACACTGGGACAAGGAAGGGGTGACTCGTGACACCAACGTCTATGGCATGACTTCACATATGGAGATAAACCACCGCAGGGCTGGCAACTCAATGCAACAAGATGAAAGGAAAATCTGGAGACTTCAAGGGGCATCAAGGAAAGCATTTAAGATACGGGTCATCTCACATCCTGTAAACACCCAGCGCAGCTTCCCTTCGGGAACTTGTTTATTAGCAGACTCATCTGTCAGGGACCAAAGCACTGTGAAACACATCCCTTTCCCTGGCAAGTTTTCAAGTGGATATGGTGGATGGGGAAAGACACTGAGGTGAACAACACCCCAGCATGGCCCTGAAAGCAGCCCAAATTTTGTGACCTGCTTTTTGTAGCACCCTGCTCTTCTTACCCCAGCACTGTAAAATCTTACTCTCAAAATAAAGCCCCTTTTGCACTTGGCTAGCCACACAAGTCCCAGCACAGCAGAGCTGTCTGAGTGCTGCAGCTTTTGGGATGACAGCTCTCTTGTGTCTGGAATGGCTATTTGATATATAGGTTGCAGTTCAAGTAATAATCTGACTTTTTATCTCCCCTGAAGCTTTCACAGAACAGTAAGATGCATTAAAAATTAGGTTGCAGCCCTTTTTGAAAGAAAAATCAAGACTAGTCCAACCTTTTTGAAAACCTTCTTCTGTTTCAGAGCTTCCTGGCAGACATTTAACTGCAGACCAGGTGGAGCAGCCAGGGCTGCTGAGTGCAGGGACCAAGATACGCTGCCCCTTGTCACCCCACCACTGGACGCAGGGGCTTGCAGCCTGACCCGTTAGTGGGAAAGATGCCATATGAAAGCCAGGATCAGCATGGGCATATCAGTTATGTAAATAGTTTAGGAAGGAAAGGGAAGAGGGTGTGGGAAGCATCAGGCAGGGCTCACACAGAGGGAAATCTCACCAGCCTCTCCTGACCCAGCAGCTCCACAGCATCACCCCATCTGCATACGCTGGTTCTGGTTATCTTTTTAATTAATCCCACAGACATAAAGCTTGTTTAAACTGCAGACTTTACCAAAAAAGAATATGGATATTACCACTCGCATCTCAGATCTGGCATAGCAGAGAGAATCTCCTCTAGACCAAAACATGAGCTTCCTATTTATACTACCAGTCAGAGGTGGATCTGGGCTGCTTTGACAAACAACCAGCAGAGTTAATGAATGAAAGGTAATGATTTTCATCATTTTTGTTTAAGTGGAAGAATAAGACATTGTGTTGTTTAGGGATTCTAAGGGATATACCAATTAAAGTAGATAGGTTCTTTGGGCAAAGAAGAATTTCAGTGAAATCAAGATTGTTTATCAAAAAAATCTGTGGGAATTTTTTTTTCACACTTCTGCATTAGACCTGCTCTTCAAACTGAAATCAGATAGGAAGGTTGGGTTGCCTGAGTTAGCCTGAAGGCTTACTTTTTCCAAATCCCTTTGGATTGTGACTTCAGTGAGCAAATCAAAGAGATTCCTTCCTTTCAGTTCGGTGGTGACACAGTTCCATTTTAGCTCTTGCTCAGAGTGCTACAGAGGTTTTGTACAATACTGGTGTATTTCCTACATCTTTTATTTTTCTGTCATTTCCAAACAAGGAAACAAGATCATTTGGGATCATTCCTTGCTGAACATTTCAGAAAAAACCCTGCAGTCATTAGTCTTTATGCAGCCAGAGGTCTCCTACATGATGGCAGATTTGCCTGATTAAGGAGCATAAAATTGACCCTTTCATGAGAGCTCTAATTTAATGAAATGTATGCAATACAGCCATAACAGTGCTCTGCAGTTCAGAAGATGCTATTACACGTCTGCAGCAAACATCCAATCCCACCAGCTTTAAAAGAAATTCCTCAGCAGTTTTTTAAATACAATTTATGAGGGGAAAAAAAAAGAAATCAGAGCTACATTCTTTTGTTTAACAAACCTGACAAAAGGAAGCTGAGTCAGATCCCTCCAGGATACACACCTCAAGCTGTGACAAAAAGGAAACCAGTTACCAGGTGGAAATGACTAAGAGCACTGCACTACCCTGATTAAAAGGCCCAGAAATAACAACACAACATGCTGCAGAGATTATGCATTCCACATGGAGCAGTAATTGTTATTTTTTAAACTCTAAGTAATGCTTCTTCCAGAGAGGCTTCAGACAACAGTCATATGCTATTGCACATTTCACATTGGAGGAATTTGACAATGATTCTCTGAGCTGTTCAAAATGAGCATTTTGGGTTTATTTTTATAACCGAAGGAAAGCTTGTGCTCTCCCCTTCCATAATTCCTGGCTGGTCAGAAAAACACTGACACATTATTACTGCTGTGACTGAATTTCAAATCTTGGCAGACTTTCACTTGCACAGTGTCTGTAACTGGTTTAACAAGACAGACTAAGTCTACCTTTTATGTACTATTACAAAAGCACTCTTGGGCAGTATTGTCAAGGGTAAAGCCCTTCCCCGGTGAAAGTCAGACAGTAGGAAGATTGCTTTTGAGAATGAAAGATCACAAGTTGCGGCTGTGTCAATAGCTGCCTTTGGTTTTGATAACTGTCCTTATTAAGAAGGACTTATTTATCATGTGGAATTTCACCACAACTGCCAATGCTTGTAAAGAAAAGGAACAGTGAAAGGCACGGGCTGCTCTATCAACTTTGCTGGGTTCTGTGTGGCTAGGAAAGCAATGAGCTTGTTCCTGCAGCTATGGTTTCCATGAATTCTTTGAGAACTTCACAGAGTGCTGATCAGAGGGGACAGTGAACAAGCACCGCAGTGGAAGCCTGAAACCAGCTGTAACCAAGGGCTGTTACCACTGGAGTGAGCCTGCGTTGCTGCAAGGAATGAAACTGGAGCCACAGATCACCGACCAATCCCCTCAGCAACAGATAAAACAGAATCCTGAAGGAAGATGCAAGCTTTAATGTCACATTTATTCTGTGCACTTACCAGTGCCATTCACTTACACTAACCCACTCACAGCTCTCTATGCACAGGGAGAGCAGCACATTTCACAGGTGTAGCACAGGGAATGAGGGCTCTGCTGCTGCCCATAATAACACATCATTCTGCTCAGCAGCAGCACCATGACAGCTATTACTTTAGATCCCCAGAAATGTCAAATCCGAGCTATACACAAGCACCTTCAAAGTAGTGTTGAGTTTTACCCCCTTATTGAAAAAGGCAAGACTATTTTATATTTTACTAGCATAAGTAGTCCGGCAGGTTGCTCAGGCACCAGCATTTAAATAACACAGGCTAACACCATAAAGTTTCATAGAGATGCTGATCTGAACCAGACAGATCTAACTAGGTGCTACAAAGTCCCTAAACAGCAGCTAATGAACATCTGTGGGAAAAGCACGTGGAAAGAAGGAATGATCCAGTAGGGACAACTGGATATAACAGGAAAGAAAACTCACTGAACTGACCAGTGAGAAAGGCCTGGTGCCGTTTGGGAAAAGGATCAGCAGGAAAACACTGTGAAATGCCAAGTAAATAATTATCATCCTTTCACTCATTTCACCATCTCCATCCACAAGTCCACAGAGAGTGGAGAGTTACCAGATGCTA
Organism: Campylorhamphus procurvoides; assembly: GCA_013396655.1. NCBI lineage: Eukaryota > Metazoa > Chordata > Aves > Passeriformes > Dendrocolaptidae > Campylorhamphus > Campylorhamphus procurvoides. Next base: position 67,466 of record WBMV01009092.1, on the reverse strand, counting down.
AGGTGTCTATTCATTTTTTACCTGATTCTTTCACTCTCACAATTTTGACTGTTAAATAATATTTCATACACAAAATGAGGCACCTATAAGGTAAGTGTGCCTGCCAATGTTGTCTAATCATGCACAGGATTTTTCTCATTAGCAGAATTTGGTGTGAATTACTAATATTTGGTTTAAAATATTACCCTTGTGCTTGCAAAAGCCACCAGTCATCAAAAAGTTTTTCCAAGATCTTATTATTTGGCCCTAATGATGAAGAGAAAGAAATCTGAAAGTCTAAGACCTGCAAGAAAACTTGTTTGCCAGCATTTTGAGCGAGCAGTTTTGAAAACGTGGTGACATTCACTGCCTAGCCCGGACAGTAGGGCCAGTGTGTGGGTTGAGTCAGAGGGCAACCATCAGGAGCTTTGCTGTCTCTTGGAGGGGGCTGAAGGATGGGTTAGGGGGGCATTTCCTCATAGCCAGAAAGAAGACTTAAAGGATCAGTTCAGCGGAGATGATATCTCTAAAGCATAATGGGGAAGGGTTTAGGGAGTAAATCAGCTTTCTAAAATTTCAGTGAAAGTTTCTTCCTCAAAGCTTATAAATGGTGTGCAGTCATTCTGTTGAGCTCTGAAACAGAGCATGTGAAAAGGCCTCTCGAAACTTTCTCACTTCTTTTCTTGAACTTTTCAGTAGAGATGAAACAAATCAGATAATGCAAAGCTCATTTAGCAGGCATCAAAACAGACCTGGCTAACCCAGGCCTGTTGCCTCAGGCCATGAGTTGAGCTCAGCTGATAAGAGCACAGTGCTGAATAAACCAAGGTTGTGTGTCCAAACCTTGCACAGGCCATTCACTTGAGAGCAGTGACCCTTGTGGGTCCCTTCCAATCAGAATATTCTGTGAAATATAAATCTGTGAAACACGGGACTTTCCTCTTTTCCTTTTTGAGCCCTGGAGATGACAGGCTGCTTTCCCTTCCCCTCCTGTGCTGTATTTGCAGTGGCTGAGCGGCTCCCAGGCTGCAGATATGGACATGAAAGGCTTTGGGACACTTGGAAATGCAGCTGGAGTCATTTGCAAGGGTAAATTATATCTGGGGCCATTCCCTGCTGTGGGCACAGCATTATCAGGGAGCTGCATCCTGACCAGATAGCTGTCCTTCCTTGGAAAACTCCTCTCAACATTCTTCCTGCTCCTCGCCCGCCAGTGACACAGCAAAGACATATATCCTTGGAAAGAAACTGGACTCTGCTTGGGCTCCTCATAAAACACTTTGAAAAGTGCGACCTTTTTTTAATAATTAATGTAACACTTTTTTAAAGAACAATTTGTCTTTGCTGCTGTACATCATAGAAACGTGAAACAGTCTGACCAAGCTCAGCCTTCTGGACAGCCAGGAAATCAATGGCACCACCTGTGCTGGGCTGTGATGGCAAATAGGAGCAAGAGGATATTTAACTGTGGAACATTATCAAATATTTTATTTAATTGAAGAATTAAAATTATTAAGGTCCTACTTAAGATACATTGAACATTTGCCTACATTTATTATAAGTGGTTCAAAAGAGTAAGTTTTTAGAAAGTCCCATGCTTCCCTGTTTTGTTCTGCATTATTTAGTTTAAAAAAACCTCTTTCTTTTGTACTGGACAATGCCAGAGCTGCACCCTCATGTTCAGTTCAATGGGCACACAGGGATCAGGACCTGGCAGGGGGCTTTGCAGAATCCATCACAGTCTCACAGAAGGGTTTGGGGACCCCGGTCAGGCTCTAGAAAAGCCCACTGGTCCCTCAGGGTGGGCTTGATGGTGACAGTACCAGAGACATCAACACCTGTGCCTCAGTGACCCCCCCCACTGCCACTGTCACTGTCACTGCCCCACCAGGCACCCTCACAAACCTAACCCAAATGCTGAAGCCTTCTCTTCTGTCTGCCCTGAGTGGTCTCCAGGCTTAAAACTCACCATAATGAAGATGTTACAAATATTTTCTCCTCCTGGAAGGCCCACCTACCCTCTCTTGCTCGTAGGGTCTGTGAAAAATCCTGTTAGATTTCATTTTTACATCCAGCGCTGACAGAGTTTTATAGGAACCCCTTCTCGTTCATATGAGAGCTCTGCCTTTTTGGCTTCCAGCTATAACAATCCTTACAGATGGGACACCTTCAAACTGCTTTGAAAATTCTGTTTGTGCAAAACAGCATAGTCTGTGCTGATCAGGTATCAGACACTGAAAGTGCCATTCAGGTCTTTGCAACTCCTAAAGCTCTTTCTAAAACAATACTAAATACCAAACCAACTTTGGTGTTTCTCTCAGAGCCAGTTTCCTTTTATTCAGCTCCCTCATTAGAGTCAGCAACAAGTACGTAGACATAGTAATAATAAGGCTAAGTTTATCTTGTTTCCTTTTCCTCCACTCCCTTTTCTGACTGTATTACTAAAACTTGGAACAATAACAGGATGCCGGGATGCAGGGTGGGAAAAGGCTGGCTCCCAGCTGGAAAACCTTGGAGACTGGAGAGCGGAACACTCCCAGTATTGCTAAAGGAAAAGAGAAGTGGATTTTACTATTTGGTCTTCATTTTTTGCATTCCGTTTAACATTCTGGGATACTGCTGATTTTAGTTTGCTGAATTTGGGGACAAACTGAAGCTCCGCCAATTCTGACTCAGGTAAGAGATAAATGTTATTTGCTGTCCTTCAGCTGTGAATTACATTTCATTTACCTCAACTAAAATTATTTTCTAATGTCTTAATTTTAAAAATACCAGCAAACAGTCTATGAATGTTATACATATCTACAGAATCCTTTGGGCCTCACACTGATGGCACTCCCGAGTTAAGCACCAACAACAGCAGAGCTGTTTACAGTTCACATTGCAAGAGGGAAATCTCTGGCTTTGTTGGGCTATAACGCAATACTCCCAGATTGTTTAAAAGAGATATTTTATGATTTTTTGGAGGATTGTTTTGAAATATTTAGATTATGTTGCCGATGCTCATTCTTAATGGAGAAGGGACAGAAATAACACTGCAAATTGCACCTGTAAACCCTTTAGGAAAGGATTTCCCTCATGGTGTGGACAGTTGCAGGTTTAGGACTGTTTGGAGGCAGTGGGTGTGTGCTGGACTGTGATTTGGTGCCACATGTTTTATTATTGGGTGGTGGGCACTGACCAGGCTCCCCAGGGCACTGGGCACAGCCCCAAGGCTGCCAGAGCTCCAGGAGGGTTTGGATGATGCCCTGGGGCACAGGGGGTGACTCTTGAGGATGGGTCTGTTCAGAGCCAGGGGTTGGACTGGATGGTCCTGGTGGGTCCCTTCCAACTCAGAATATTCTGGGATTAAAGGGGGGCTTGTCTCAGTGTCTGTCTTTGAGGTGTCACAGCTTTACTGTGCCCAGTGTCAAGAGGTGACAGCCACCATGTCCCAGCTTTGGCACATCTCTCCTGCTAAGAGATTTGTTTAAGGCTTAAAGGGGAGTTTATATAAAGAGGTCAGTGATTTCATCTCCTTAATCCCAAGTTTAAAGTGGCCCAGGCACTTTAGCACTCTAAGCTTGGACTGTCAGGTTTTACAGACCCTGTTCTAAGAGACCAGCAATTCTTACTTCAGAGGTTTCTTGATCTCAGGGGTCCTAAAAGACCCATTTTTTCTGATGAGGTATTTTATGAGTGGTGACTTGATACAAAAAGTTGGTTGAAAAGGCTTTTATCTTGTCATAAAGCTATTGTAGCAACTCCCTGAACTAACAAGCTCACTGTACAGCAGACACAAAGCATTTATGCATAAGAGATGAACTGATTGTGTTTTATTCTGTAAGAACTCCATTCTGCAGTAGTGGGACTGTCAGTGTGCACAGTACCTTACTGTGCTGCTTGTCACACTGTAATAAAGATAAAGGTAGGAAAGAAATGCAAGGAAAAAAAAAGTTATGAAGAGGATGAATCTCTGTGAGAAAATCTCTTCCATTCTTAGCAACCAAAGACATTCCAAGTTGGCTGCTACTGCAGTCAACAAAGGTATCGTTAATCAATGTGTTCCTGCCTCCACTGATTATAAATCATTAGATCAGCATTTGTAAAAGCACACAGTATTACAGATGGTCATGGACAAAAAAATATTAGACAAAAGCAAGGATGCTCCAATGATTTACAAAAGCTCCTCTTCTTAGGTTAATTTGTGCCTTGTAACAACAGCTCATAGACCAGAAACAAATCACAGAAATGCTGATTTGCAATTTATCTGTAGTATCTCCAGGAGGTACTTTTTATCCTTAAATAAAGTGTGACCCACAGAAGAAAAGGACACGGGATTAGTTCAGCATATGAGAGCCTTAGAAAGGTGCAGTATAGTATAGAGAAGAATGTGAAGTTACGAACAACAAAACAAATTAATTTGAGAGCAAAAGTTAAACTCAATTAACAAGTCATTCCTGCTTTGCCCAGAAACCCGGGTTTATTTTTCAGGCTGCTGCAGCTACACTGCATTGCAAAAGAAGTACTTCCCAAATATAGGGTCATAAACCCGTTTTTAAAACATTTTTAAACAAATGCTAACACTGAAATTGTGCCATGAAAGGGATTCGTGTCCCTCAGCACTCTGCAGCTGGTAGGGTGTGAGATGTGGGGCTCAGTGCTATGGAGAGCAGAATTAACAGGTTTGCTGCCAGGTTTGCTCCACATCCTCCTGTGCTGAGTGAAACTTTCCTGGAAACAGGATACAGGCAAAAATCACAGGGCATGGCTTAGAGGCTGCTCTGATTTACAGCACTCATGGAACAAAGGACTTCACTGCGCATCCCTAAATCAATTACTGCAATTAATACCTCAAATAAAAAATAAAAACTTGTTTAAAATTAGTTTTCCTTGTCAGGGTACATGTCTACAGAACTACAGGCTTAAATCAGGCCAGATAATACTTTACATTTTCCAAAAAAGCAGAGGTTCACAGAATTGAGATAACTGATTAATTCTAACAGCTGAGCTTTCTGTAGGGAAACATCATGTTATTTCCATCATAATTCCAGGTTTTGGTCAGGTTCCAGAAGTTTAATCCAGGGGTTCAGATGTTAGTGACAAGAAGAAAATTAGAGGTTCCCTGTTTTTGTGAGACATTTATTGGTCATGAAACCATTTTGGTGTGTTTTTTTTTTAATAACCAAATGTCTTCCCCCTTGTTATCCTTGTGGGTTTACAAACCAAAAGCCTCTCAAAGTTTAGCCCTGGTGTGTCTGGTTTTCCCTCCACACTGGAACACAGCAGTGACTGTTTGTGTACACTGGAGATTTCCTAGGACAGAGAGATGCCCTAATTGTAAGTCCTAGAACAATTCCCCACGTGCCTTTGAGGAGCTGAGCAGAATCTGAACGCAGAGAATGGACCTTGGGCAAGCCCAGAGCTGGATCCTCATTTCATCCATGATAAAAGTTTGCTTGATCTCACTGTGGATTTCAGTTCAGCACCCTACTCCATCGAAAGGGCCTGCGCAGGTGTATTTGCACTGCACACACAGAAAGCAGACAACACTCTGGTGCCAGGTCATGACCAGGAGCCACCACTTTCGCTGCCAAAGGCCTCTCAGGCATCCTGCCCCAGGGTCTGTCCAAACACGGAGCCCACTGTAAGCCCAGGGTCTCCACCAACTGATGCTGGGCATAATGATGTGCAAAACTTCCCTGTCCGGCCACCCCAGAGCCACTCTGGCAGTCACACTGCCACCCCAAGGCTGTCACTGCTGGGACTGGAGCCCCTCCACAGTAGCAGTTCCATGGCTCAACAGGTCCCACTTGGCTCCCCACACCCTCAGTCAGACCAGTTTCCTAGCCAGGCCCACCCCAGGTTTCCCACGGCACAGTCTGAGATGTCTCATTCCATAAAGCCATTTATTCACAGAGCAGTGGCACAGGAGCAGCCCAATCTGGTGCCTCCAAGGAGGGACCCCCAGCACAGGAATCCCTGGGCTTTTATCCCCTCTCAGGCCAGGCACACCAAGGTCTGGAGCCCTCAGCTCATCTCGTGTCCCTCTGTCCCTCACCTGGCTGGGCCACCTGTACCTGTGCCCTTGCTGAGCACAGAGTCACAGCCTCCTGCCCACAGCCCAACCTGCAGCTGCCCCTGAGCCACTTGCACTGAGTGGGTCCCCCAACACATCCCACCTACTTCCTACCTGGTCAGAATCACTCAGAATCACATCCTGAGTTGGAAGGGACCCACCAGGATCATTGAGTCCAGCTCTTCAGTGAATGGCCCATACAGCCACCAAACCCACGACCTTGGTGTATTAGCACCATGCCTAACCAGCTGAGCTCACCTCAGGGTCACTGCAAAGAGTCTAACCATGAAACATGGCAAAATTAATATAAAATTGTGAATGCAATCCTTTTGATTTTCACTCACCTTCATCTGAATTTCAATTTTGACAATAAGAGTGGAACTATCTATATTTTGAATGTAAAATTTTGTTGAATGTGCTAAGTTGTTTCATACTTCTGAAATGGATTTGTGCCATGAAATCTGTACCATGCTTTATACATATACTGCTATACACATCTGTAGGTCAGGCAGTGAGATTTGGGGCCTAGCCCTTCTAGGTTCTAATTAAACCCCATGGACATTCACAGGGCCTGGAACAGTTCAAGAGCTGTGATTTTCAGGGCTGGCAAACACAGGAGAAGGGCACAAGGACAACTTACCCTCCATTGTACTGCCTACATGTCAATTTTGTTACTCTGAGAATATCCCAGTAAATATTTACAATCAGTAAACCAGAAGGAGTCAAGCAGATGGATGGACACTAGATAAGCATTTTTGTGTGAGACAGGCAGCAAAACTCTTAGAATAGCAGCTGCATGTGAAAGTGTTATCAAGTATTGTCCATGAACGTCCAGAACTTACAGGGAAAGTGACTGATATTTTAAGGAAAGGTAAGCATGGGTATCTGGGACACTGCAGAGATTGCACAGGTACGTTCCTAAAACCCCAGTGGAGAGGAAAGAGTGTTCTTCTGTCCTGACATTACTACCTGCAATGTCAGGCAGTACAGAGCACCATCATTGTTAGAGGCAAAGTAAAATCAGAAACATTTTCATATCTTCATTTTCAAAATCCAAAGAGGTCCCAGTCTATTTGTTTTATTGTCCTAGTCTAGTTGTCATCAAGACCCTTCTGTTCCTGTCCAATTTCACCAGCATCCTCTTGCCAAAACTTGAGGAGAAAGAGCCCCCCATTTCTATTACACATTCCTTTTCAGTCTCCACAAACTCACAAGAGTCCACCTGGCCTTGTCCCTACTGAAGTCACCCTTCCTCTGCATTCTCTGCATCCTCCTCTCTCCCCAAGCCCACCAGCAACATCTGGAATGGTTCTCCTGACACCTGGCAAAGCTCACAGGGCACAAGGTGGGTTATCTGCAGCACACATGGCCCTTGGCCTTATTGTGTATGACAGTGTAAGGGGAAATTCCACTTCCATAGTGTGTCTGGAGGATACAGTTGAATTCTTCCTCCTGCCTTTGTCCACATTTTTAAGCAATGCTTTGGTAGGACCAGTCTTCCTTTTCCCCTTCCTTTCATGATGCTATCTGGCATGGATCTGTGCTTTGGAAATCCTCTAGGAATGCAAAGTCTGCCTTACAACAGATTGCTTGAGGAGACCAAGGGCCTGTTGCTTCTCTCCTGCAAATTATAGGAAATCCTGCCATTGATGGGAGTTCCTGTGAGAGGTTCAGTTTCCCTGGCAGAATCTCCACTGGCACAGAGCTTTGGGTTCCCCTCTCCATTCTTTTTGTAGGATACTCTCTCCCCCTACCTCCAGTGCTAGACCTCAATTCAGAAGAGATTTGTATCATCTTAGTGGCTTTTACTGTAATTATCTTTCAGATATATATGACCTATCTGCAAGACAACCAGTTTACTCATGACTTGATGATCTTAAAGGTCTTGTCTAACCTTAAAGAGTCTATGATTCTGTGTTAGAATTAGGCCAAGCAATCAATATTACTAATCATGTATCAGACTTTTCACCACCTAATCTAGGAACCTACAATGGAATTGTATATAACATATATAGCCTCTTAGTAGTATAATTAATAGTATATATACTTGCTCAATACTGTTAATTTAGGGGCTTAAGTTCTTATTAAAACACAGACAAGTATTGGTGCACCATACACATTTTAGTATTGTTCAGATTGCCAGTGCACCCCACACTTATCCAGCACAGAAATTAAGAAGTGAGGGCAGAAAGAGGAGAGCACAAAAAGCTGGAATGCTTTTTGTAATGGGTTCATTTTGCAAAGACAACAATGTGAATTTGACAGTAATAGAGCTGTGGCAGACCTCTGCAGCACCATTTAACAAACACATTTGCTTTGTACCCTAGGCTTGCCAGCAGCAGCCTTGGTCAAAGTTTAGGATTAGAACAGACATTGAATTACTGAATAGTAATTGAACTTGGAGGTGACTTCAGTTTCAAAAAACAAGAAAGAGGCATATTTCTCTGTGGAATATGTTGTCTCATTTTCCTGCTGTGAAATGGTGAGCTGTATCATCTGCCTCACATGGATTGATCTTTGGCTTCTTTACATGATGAGAAAAGGTTCATTCCCACAAGAAAGGGATTTTCAGTGGCTGCGATTAAAACATGAGCTGTGGGAGAAATAAATGTTCCACTTACACAGCCACTAAAGAGAAAAAAAAACCACCTCAGCTCAGAAAATATCTCCAGTTGTGTTTGGGGTTGGGGCAGGAAACCCACAGAGCAGCACTGCTGTGAGCAAGAACACCCCAGCCATCAGGGACTCAGGACCACCAGCTCCCAGGGGATGCAGCAGCTCTGGCCTCTGAGGGAGAGGTCATGGTCTTGGTTCTGGCGTGGTAAAATTCATCAGCCTAATGACCTGCTTAAGCCAGAGTACAGGAAACAGAGCAAAACACAGCACAACTCTTTGGTAAATCACAATCACTCCCACACAGGAACAAATCCACACTGAAAAAAAGTCACACCACTTAACAGCAACTTTCCTCATCTTTTTAAGCTTCCCTGTGTCTGAGGCCTCAATTTTTAGGCTCTCTAACCTTGATTTATCAGCACATTAAACTGGCAATTTGCTTCCCTAGTTTTTGTTTGATTTCCAGATGAGATTTTCCTGACAAGAGCTAAGCTGTAAGTATAACTATTGAAAGGCTTATTATAAATTCACAAGGGGAGTAATAACATCATTTGCATCATCTCACAACACATAGAGATTAGAGCAATGGAAATGTTCCAGGAAAGGACCATAACTATAGAGGTGGGCAGGAAAGGTCTTAAAGTTAATTAAGCCTGGCCTAGAAGTCTAGTTGAATAAGGGCAGGAAATAGAGAAGAATGAACTGACATTTGAATTAGACATTTTAAAAAGGGAGAAAAATACTGAATACTAAACAAAACCTAACCAGGCACACCCTGTTTTTTTAGCCTCTTGCCCAGCCAGAAAACAAGAGATTTATGTATATGTACATCCTTTCTTTATCTGCCAGAAAATTAATTTTCAGAGGAACTCTTTAATGCATTCAGTTACCCAGGAGAATACCCTGGACAAAGGAATGAGCACACACAGCCAGCTGAACATGGTTTCTCTGCTTCACATTACTGTTACTGCAGTAAATATCAATTACTGTGACCTGGGCACCATGCTTGTGTTCCAGACAGATACTTTTGCTCTTGAGCTTTTGTTAAAGGAAAATGTCAAAAAAATCTTATCTGCTGTAAACACAGCTACATTGTACCTTAAAAAAATCCTGTTTATTGTGTGTGGTTTCTCAAAGAATTGTGACTTTTCCTTAATGAGAGCGACTCAGCTGGAGCTCTGTGCTAGGAAGCCTCTCTGCTATTAAGGTTTTATTTGGAAACAAAGGGGAAGTGGAGAAAGCTTTTCAATACATTATTCTTACAGTGTATCTTATTTTGTTTCATCTTGGCCAAACTCTTAACCACCCAGTGACAGCTCCAGCTCTCTCTGTAGAGCAGAGCTAACCAGGTACAGCATCAAAACAGACCCATTCTGAAAGGTGCACATGGTTTATTCTAGGGAACAAAATACTGGTCAGGGATGCTTGAGAAATCTTTTTAATGACCACAAACACCTCCAATATGCCCAAACTATTCCCGTTCTGCACTGGGGTGAGCAAATGACTTTTGGAGCATTCTCTTGTCCCCCTTGCTTCCCAAAAATCCCACCACATCTGAGTGTGGTGGGGTGCTGGGGGTGAGGGAGGCTCAGTGCTGAGACACCTGCTCCTCTGTCTCGCCAACTGGAGCCACCACAGTCTGGGATAAGCAAAAGAAAACAGGCTCAGAGGAAGAGAGAAAAAAGCTGGATCTACAGCCACATCCCTCAAAGCCACTGAGACCCTTCTCAGCAGTGGGGCACCTGGCTGCAGTATCATCCCTGAAACTGGCTTTGGGAATGAAGGGAGGGAACAAGCTCTTTGCCTGTCTGCAACACTGGCACTTCATCACTATTTTCAGCACCTGTCTTTATCAATAATTAATCCGGACAGGAGATATTTTCCTCTTGGCTTTTCATTTTGGATAAAGAATTCATAGGGGGAAATGTCTGCAGTTCCAGACTAAGCATGCAGGGTTATCCCACCCGTCTTATCAGCTCTCTTCAGAACTGAAGAGCTGTCATTAACACAAAGTTAAGCCCCCAAAATAGCTCATATTTCGACATCGTTTGGCAACTGCCACCAAAAGATGTGGCCAAGAACAAATTCTCTGTCATTTGTTTGTGAGTTTCACCCCTACAACATCTGCAAAGCCAATAAATCATTCCAGTCATAGGTACTACAACCTTCTGTTCTTAAAATATAGAATGCTCTCGACCAACAGAGCACAGGATGTGTATGACACAGGGGTGATGATCATATTCTGTACCAACACCAAAACTCTGCTTGTGGGTTTGAGCACATGCACTGCACACCAGAATATTTCTGTTCCTTGGGAGTGATTCAGCCCTCATATCCCAGCCCCCAGAGATCAGGAGCTGGGAAGAGCTAGAGCAGAGTACTTTGTGACCTTAACCTCCATGCTGTCCGTGCTGTCAACAATTCAGAGAAAGCCAAAATCTTCTGTTTATGATAATATATTTACTTGTTATGAAAAAGCATCAAAAAATGGTTTAATAGTTTAGTCACAATTGAGCTTCAATGTATTTTAGCAGCTGGGTTTATACTGGGCATTGTGCTCAAGCACATTTTATCCCTTGCTGTATTTTGTAATGAGATATTTGTACATGAGGTAAAAGGACATATTTGTACGTGAAGTAAAAGGCTTTATGCATGGAAAGACTGGACAATACCACCTCCTTCTTCTCTAAAGGACTCTAATCCACTTTGGGGGCATCCAGGGAAGGTTTCTGCAGTAAAGCTATATGTGACTACAGTAGCAAGGCCAGAGTGAGAATCCTTAAGCAGCACCAGGACACGTAGATGCCAGTGCTTCATGTCCTGTGTCTGTTCCATTTCAGATTGGTCATCACCAGCTCTGAGATATCTCTGTAGTCTCTGTGGTGACAATTAATATTACGAAAAATGAGCAAACAGGGATTCTGCACCTGCCATGAGCCATGATCAGCATGTGAGAGTGGGAAATGAGAAACATTCTCCAAAGTTACCCAAGGATTGAGTGTGGCTCTGAGAGACCTTCATACTCACTGCTCTCCTGGGCAAGGCAGGAGGTCAGCAGTTTTACCAGGACTTGCTAGGCAAACCAGGATGCTCACAGGAAAGGAAAACAGTCGCCCTTTAAAACAACAATTTTGCACAACCAACCTGATAAGAAGAGCAGGTCTCACCACTCATTTTAGTGAGTTCAAAGTATTGATTTACCTCCATCACATCCCATCCTCACCCATCGTTCACACAATACACTGTCCTTTCAAAAACAAAGGCCATTCAAGAATTCATTCTTTAGCTAGTCCAAAAATAGTGCCTCCTTAAAGTCCATGAAAAGACCAGCCCAGTTACTAAAGCATAAACACTTATTTAATTTGCTTCTCAATTACCAGAATCATAAGTAAGAAACTCAGATAAAAACCAAGTTACTACCAATTGACAGAAAAATTATTTGATTAAAAAATAAGACGAGGAATCAAGAGGAAGCAGCCCCTCTCGGCTGATTAACTTCGCTGTGTAAGATTTGTGACTCATTTTGTGTGCTTAAAATAAGCCCTAGTTTCTCTTGACCTATGTGGAAGTTGTTTGCTTTTGTAGACTCCACAGGGGCAGAGAAATAGGTACATGTTTTATTAGATCGTGTATGGGATTCATTTCCACAAACAGAAATGTTTCACGCCCCCAGACATATTTAAACAAACACTATCCACCAAAGTCCACAGGTACCTGCAGAACACAGAACAACCTGTCAGCCCGTCTCTTCTAAATTTAAATAGGAAAAGATATTGTTTGAGGTTTTCTTGAATTCCAAGAGAAGCCCAATGCAGAGCTGATTCCAAGCTGTACAGGTGTTATGTACATGTAAATCAAGATCTAAGCCAAAAAAATATGTATTTCTGAACAGGAAATTAAATCTGAACCTATACCAGCAACACACATTAAAAAAACCCAACATAAAACCCCATAGTTTTATAACTAATCCATTCTTTATCTTTACCAGTTACGAGCCATGTAGGAGCATAGATGGCACTCTCCAAACTGCAAATGTGTTTTTGAAAGTTTTTGGAAAATGCACATTAAGAGGACATTAACTAGAAAGGGAGAGAAATCAGCAGAAGTTAATCCTTCTAGCTCTGGGGGTTTTTTTGGGGCCTTGGTGCTTGACTGTCCAACAGAGTTGCCTCAGAATTCTCTCAGCAGAGGATTTGTGTGAGCCCAGGTGGGACTGGGACTGTCCTGCACACAGGACGGTGGGGCTGGCACAGTGGGCAGGGCAGTGCTATGGGCAGCAGGGTCTGAGCTCAGTTATTCCCAGAGCTTATGCCTGGACACACCCAGAGCAGCTCAGAAGCACAAAACACACCGTTACTGGCCTGCAGTGATGTCTGGCTGTGCCTGAGAGCTGCACTGTGCTCCAAGTAAAACAAGCAAAGCCTGCTAAAGCCTGGGCTTTTCTCACTCGTGCCAACAGTTCTACCTCAGTGAATGTTCCCAGCTAAAATATTATGGGGCAAATCATTGGTGTAAAACCAACGACAGTAAAGTCAGAAGAATTTACTGGTGCAAGAGCTGATCCTGCACCTGCCTCATCCTGCTTCTCTTCCAAACCCAGACCTTCCAGATCCATGTGTTTTTAGCAACCAAACTGCCAATCTCTGTTATAGACAAAAGACCATAATCTTGAAAATTTGGAATATTAAACTTTATTAAAAGGAAAATTAAAGGAAAATGAGCAAAGCAGCACGCTGAGTGACTGGGGAGACCCCTGCTCCGCAACGGACCACGTCCCTAACGGGTCCGCAGTCCTCTTTTATACCCTCTGTTCTCTTTCGGCTTCTCCAATCAAAATCCACTCCCCTCCCACTCTCATTCGAATCTTCCAATTAAAGTCCACTTCATTCCTGCTCTGGGCTCTGTCCTAGGGGTTGCTAGGGGTTGTTAGGTGGTTCAAAGATGAAGGCAGCAAGTCTTCTCTTTATCAGTACAGTCCAAAACTTACAACCAGCATAACATATATAACATTGTGGTTTAACATTTAGCAGCTTAAATATGACATTTAGCAATTCAAGAAAACTTTCACAAGCATAACACCTGGCAGTGTTAAGAAAACTTTCACAAGTTTTAATTTGATTAGCAAATTATATGTTTTTGCCTTTATTACCCATTACAATCTATACATCTGTTTTCCATAAATGTGCCTTCGCAAGGAACAAACAAGACCTTTCTTCCTCACTCACATCTAAAATCATTGTGTTTACAACAAATGTCTTCTTAGACCATACATTCCTTATATTCAGCTCACAATCCTTCTCTCAGTATTCATTTCAAAGCTGGAGCCAGCAGGTCACTCACTAAAATTCAACCAGGGGTGTCAGGAAGCTCTGGGAGGACTTTTGGGTGGATTCATTCTTGCTGCTCACTCATCTTCAGTGCACAAGCTTAGAAAGTGGCTTTGTTTCTTAAAAAACCAAACCAAACAAACAAAAACCCCAAAACAAAACAAAAAAACAATCCACCAACCAAAAACAAACAAACAAAAAACCATGAAGGAAGAAAAAAATGAAACCAGGTCTTGCCTCCCCCATTTTTAGCCAGTTCTGTATCTGAGACAACAGAAAGACTGGGAGCCCAATTTGTCTGCCTGCTTTCCACCAAGGCAGTAAAGCTTCGATATACACACAGCAAGTATTTATAAGTCTTTTATAGCCAAATATCTACATTTCCAAAAGAGGAATCTGTGCTGGCTGAGGACTCCATCCACTGCTGAGACTGAGTTGTATTTTGCATCATCCAGGAGAGAACTTTCTGGTGAACTGAACAGACACAGGGAAAAAAATCAATACATTTTATCCAGACCTATCAGAAACTTGGAGCTGGAATCAAAAGTGTTAGTTTCACACTTCAGTTTGGAATTCCTTCCAAAAAGCTTGGAGCCAATGCCTTAGTGTCAGTAAAGATGTTTAACAAAGGACACAAAGGATGTGCATATCCTGATGTTATCCACCTTAGGGACAGCCTTTTGTTCTGATCTCTCCCCAGTCTGGGAAGGGGAGGGAAGATGGGCCCGAGGGGGGGAAGGGGTTGGTGTTTCTGGCTTTCTGCGCAGGTCAGGAGCTCAGCGCTCAGTGGAGTGAGGAGGACAGGGGACACACACTCTGATCCCGGCATCACTGGATACTGGATTGTGTTCCTTTTTTCCCTTCTCCAACTTGATCGTTTTCATCCGTGAGCGATTATAAACATCACAAAGATTGCCATGAGGAAAAGAGGAGGGAGAAAGGCCCGGTTTTCCTGCCCCTGCGGAGACAGGATTGTTGCTGCTTTGCTTTCCCTTTTTCTCACGGGAACCGACCTTGGAACTGCTCACCATCACCCTGAGGGAGAGCCCAGCCGGCCGGGAGCGACATCACCACCTGCTGTCCGTAAATATAATTGCATTCCCCCCGGTTTTTGTTTTGGAGGGGAAGCCAAAAGACCCTTTAACTGCTTCTTTTGTCATTTGAGGGGAGGGGTTTATTACAAACTGTTGTTGTTTGGTTCTTTTCTGGAGACAGATATATATATATTTATATATGTATTGTGGTTAAGAACTGTTATCCTTTTATATGTATATATTTTTTTCCTAATTAAAGTTCTGTTTTCTAAATTTAAAGGAGAGGGATTATTTCTTGCCAACATAGATATCTGAGTTCTCCCTTGAACTAAGACAAAACGCAATTTCAGAATATAATTAATTTTTTTTTCCTGGAAGAAAAAATATGAGGAGCCAAAACCCCAATGAAAACCAGAGCCAGAGTCAGAAGTGCTGAATTATGTCCTCACCTGTGGACACATGAGTGTTGCAGCATCAGCACCGAGGACTGAGCAGCACCACATGCAGCGAGTGCTCTCACAGCACTGAGGGATGTGTGGGGTTAGTTTGAAAGCAGCAGGTTTACTTAAGATATTGCTGAAGTGGCCATTCATTCAAAGGTACTATCACAAGTATAAAATGCCATTTTACAACCAGTTTTCAGGGAGGCATTTGCACTGCACATTGTTTAGTCATCAAAGTGGCTATTTACTTAAAGGTACGATCATGCATATCAAATGTCATTTCAGAAGCAGTTTGCAGGCAGGCATTTGCACTCCAGACTCTTTAGTCATCAGTGGAAACCACTTCTCAGATGCATAAAATTGCCATAAAGACAATCAAAAATACAACACCGGGTAGTCAGGCCCATTTAAATCAGCCCAATAATCTGGAAAGGAAAAAGCAGCACAGTGTTCTCAGGAAAGGCCTATTTTAATCATTGTTCACTGCTGAGGACATGTGACAAAACAGTGAGGAACCACCCCGAAACAAATTATATCTGAAAATGCAAAAAAAAAAAAAAAAAAAGTGATTACTCCGGGTCAAATATTGCAGAATTTACTTAGACAGCTCTTTTGGGTAGTGTCACTGCAGTTTGAAGCCCAGCCCCAGTTCCCATTGTCACCGTGAGCCCTGTCACACTGGGGAGCCCCAGCAGAGACGGAGGATCACCAGGTGCCAAGAGAACCTGGAGTGGAGGTAACAACCAGATCCATGTGGTCTCTGGGGGTCTTTCTCTGGGTGTGTTAGAAGCTGGTTAGAGCAATGTTGGCTGGTTATGAAATGAAGAACAAAGCCTGAGACCGTTGGTACTCCTGGCACTGGTCCCCTGTCAGGAGACCACAAACACATTTAAGTCCTCTGTGCTCCAAGTGCACCTTTAAAAGGGCTAATGCTCTTTATCTGGTTGTGGGACTTTTCACAGATACATATTTACATGGGCACAAGGGTTTTATCAATTTGTGTTTGCACAGCCCTTTACAGTCCCTGAAAGGCAGCACTAAGTATTGTGAGGGCTATTTTCTTTCAATAATGTTTTTCCTCCTTCCCAAAACTACAGGCATGGCAAAGAAAAAAAAATCGGTTATCCCTCTTCTGTGTTTGGTGTTCTAACTTTCTGTTTCTTAAGGCTCCCCACATTCACACCTTTACTTTTGGTCTTACACATCACAGAGATGAGAAATTAATATCATTCTGCTACTGGACGCTGGGCCAGATTCTGCTCTCTCTATCTATCATGGCTTTACTGAGCACAACAGTTTTGGAGCTGTTTAGAGGGGCATCAGACTATATTTTTTGCATGTGAAAAAAACTTTTGCAATGCTGTCTACCCTGTGTAACTGATTTTTTTGTATGGGGGTTGCCATTTTTGTTTACATTGTTCCGATTCCAACCAAGACAGTGTAAGCAAAAATAATCTTTCCTTGATAGCCTTCCTGGCAAAGAGATATGCAAATTATCTCAGCAACATGGACACAAACCTTTTAAAATGTATTTCTCTTCTGGTGCATGACAGCCTCTTCAAGGAAATTTCTCTCTCAAGATGTTCCTTATCACTCCTCTACCTCTTTTCAGGTTTTTTGGGTGCTGAAAACTTCTCAAAGATAAGCATAAGATTTTAATCTGATAAACCAGAAGGATACATCATTTCAGTTGCAACTGTCTCTTCATTTCCCAAAGTCTCTGTACAGAAAAGTGGTTTAACTTCTGTTCAACATGCAAGCATAGAACTAATTTCTTTGAAAACTAAACTAACAATGCATAAGCATTAATATACACTTTTAGAGTGAGAAGTAAATCAGGTGAGAGGGAAATACAAGAAAAAAACCATAAATGTTCATAAGAATATTTCATCCAGTGTCTTTTCATTATATGGAGACCTTGTTTATATCAGCTGTTCATCATCCTTACAGTTGATTACTTACCAAAACAACTTGCAAAATGCAAACTTTTAATTAGTATGGTATTGTCTGTATCTCCACCTGATATTTTTTCAATAATTGCTCCCAGTCTGGGAGAAGAAACTGTACTGTATGAGCCATGTGTCCCATAAATCACTTTGAACACCAGAATTTCTCTCTTACCCTGTACACCAAGAGTTATTTGCTAAAATAATTCAACACATAAAGTGAATAATACGGGTGAGGAAAACTCATCATTTACCAAAAAAATTTAAAGGCACTGTAAGAAACTCAGCTGCTGGAATAAACCATTCCCCTGCTAACTTTCAGGAATATTTATGGTCCCTGCTTAAGTTGAAAGAAGTTTGAATTATTGTGCTAATCAGTCAGGGACAGAGGGACAGCAGGACTGAACTTTAGGGAGAGCAGGGCAGGGAGCTCCTGGCAGCACCCAGGGACAGCCACATGGCACAGAGTGGCCACAGGGGTCACTATTTGAAGGTGTGCCCTTGGTTGCCTCTCCTCAGTCCTGACTGCCACAGCAGACATGAGAAGAAAAGAAAAGCCAGTCCCTCCGTTCACCTGTCATCCCTAGGAGCTCTCTCCCTTGGGACTCCACGGGAATGCATTCTCCTGCTCAGGCATGGTAATATCCCTCTTCAGCTACTGCCTCTGGCATTTCAAATGAGATCTGCTGGGAAGGAAAACTATCACAATAGAGAGCATTTAGAACACCTTGTCAAGGGCTGCCATCCATGGGAGGTGGCCTTCACATCAGGACAGTGCCCTCATCCCCTCACTGCTCCTGAAGTGCCTGCATGTGCTGCTCTTAAATATTGTGATGAATTTGGTGACAGGCTCAGCAGCAATGGCCAAATGGAAAACTTGCATGGTATCCTGGAGGAATTGTCCTCAGAGCCAGCCTGTCCTAAGGAGCAGAGCACATCAAATGTCCCTGGAGAAGAGCAGCCAAAATGGGAGCGTGCACTGTCGCCTCTGCCATAAAGAGCAGTTTTGAAACACACCAAAGGCCAAGCAGGAAGATTTTTGGCAGGAGGCTCTCCCATCTCACCCTGGGTTTGACCCACAGTGGGTACCAAAGAGCAGCCCAAGCTCCACCAAATTCCTTACAAAGGAATATTAACTTACCAAGAAGGCTGGGCAAGTGTTAACAAGGAATCGTTAACGAGGAATTAAAGGAAGTGAAGCCACCTTAAAGTCCAAGAACACAAAATAGATCTGCTGAATGAAAGGGGCAGCTGAAATTTCAGCTGAAATGCAAGCAGATTTTAAAAGATTCAGTCAGCACTTTCTGTATTCATGGCCAAGCTGCCAAACAGCAGCACAAGAGAGCTCCACTTACCAGAGCAACAGGAAAAAAGGACTTCTGAATCCCTACAGCCTGGTTTTGGCAAAAGCACAGCCTGTGTAGTCACCACTAACCAACATGTTTCATTTGGTTACCATGTTTTGTAATTTTATGGATAAAAGACAAACTTACTAGATCGCAACAGAATCATATGCCTACCAGTTTCCAGTTGTAAAGTGTACCTGTACACAAATAAAATACAGAAAACCAACTAAATCTTACTCATTTTTCTACAAATATTCAAAGTAAGACCTTAAAGTACAAAAAAATAGCTAAAATGTTGTTTGAATCCAGAACACTGTATTAAGCACAACTTATTAAAAACTTACTAAAAAGCAACTTCAAAGCCACCTTATTCAGTCACTTCCTCCACAGTCACAAAGGAGGGATGTTCCTCAGCTTCTGTATAACAATGTGGGACAGAGAAAAGCACAGGAACATGGTAAATAAAATCTTTTTCCTGACAATGATGATGCACCATGGGAGAACACTGATTGCATGGTTACCCAAGAGTAATTTTGGAATGTCTCAGCACCTTCCTGATGAAGATATTAATTTAATCTCGCATCTAGCAACCTGTGTGATGTCAACTTCTCATCACAATTAACGGGTTTATTTTTGATGTGCTCACTGACAGCTCCTAAAAGCTAATGGAAAGTCATTTATGTGCAATTTAAAGTCTGATTACTTGAGTGTTACATTTCCCTGACAGTCCTCTTTATTGGGAAATTTAGTAAGAAAATTAATCAGCCTTGCTACACTAAAATAGCTGCTCAATCTGATATGAAAGTCAGGCCTAAAGTTGGCTAATATTAACACAAGATGCGAAAATATGGTTTCACCTGAGAAACATTTGACAAATGATCATTTAGTAGATGGCAATCCTGAGGACAGGGCATAAAGAAACTTTATATGTGTCTTCAAAAATTTCAACAGACAAGGTATTGAATCAATAAATGAGCTCTTTGAGGAAGAAAATTTGATACATTGTACATGGAATTGAGTGAAAATTTCACAAAAATCACTTTTTGCACAAAAAAACCCCATTCAGACTTTATTTTAAATCAATATTGTCCATATGAATATATCGACTACAGCATATTTTCTGTCCATGGCATGTCAAAACATTGCATTTGCGTTTGTTAAGCTGGAACATGTCATTTCAAGTGGGGTTTACTCAAACTTTGCCCTGGCCCAGCTGTGGTGCCATGGGCTGCCCTAGCCGTGGGCATCTTGGCTGCTCAGTCTGCTCCTCAGAGTAACAATGGGCACTCAAGTCACCTTTATGTCAGCTTTCAAAACATGTTTTATTTCATTAAAATATTGTGTGTTGCTTTTTACAGATAAAACTGTTTCATGGAAGAAAAAAGCCTGAAGGTTCACATTTTGGTGCTAAGACAAAAGCAAAAGAATAAAGTGATCAAACTTCCCTATAGAAAGAATGTCTCTTTGCTCTTTCTGCTTAATCTGATTTTGTTGTTGATAATATATTTTCATTTTTATATTACTTTCTAGGCTACGGAAAATGGACCACATTATTCTACTTTTCTTATTGCTCTTCACTCTGGCATTTGCTGACAGAGACAATCAGAAAAAACCCCCAGACCTTCCCTCAAACAATGCCAGTCATAAACGAGTCAGGAGAGACTGGATATGGAACCAAATGCATATCAAAGAAGAGATTGATGCACCATTGCCACACCATGTGGGCAAGGTAAGAAGCCATCTGTCAGCAGAGAATGATCACAAACACAGCAGCAAATGAGGATCTTGGAAAGCACTGCTTGTTTGCAGTCTGGGCAGAAGAGAAACAAAAAAATGTGTTAAAATCAGGGGCAAAGAGTAAATCAATAACCATGTCAAAAGGATTCTAATTCTTTTGAAGAATACAAATAAATTTTAGGGAATGGCAGCACAGGAACATTGTGTGCAGGTTAGGAAGGAGGATTGGTGTCTGATGTATGTCACCATTTTTCTGTAGCATGAGATTCTTTCAGAGATCAGCAAAGAAAACATATGCGTTAAAAAACATATAGCTCACATCTCTCAACCTGGATACTAAACAGAAGTGTTATGTTTAGGAACACTGTTACACAATCAAAACAATTGTTTCACAAAGCCAAAGAAAGTAATTTTTTAAAATAATAACGGGCGTTGAGGTGCTTGCAAACTCATTTTCTTTAGGGCAGTGCTCATAGAGTCCCATGATTAACTGTGCATCACCCACACAAAGTCCCTCCAGCGTGGTCTTTCAAACCGAGCCACTGGGACACTCTGCAGACAGAGACAGGGTGTGTTCCCCCCCCAGGTACAAAAAAATCACCTGCCAAGGCTGTCAGCACAGCAGAACAGCCTTTCTAGATCAGCACCAGGGAGAAGCAGAGGCCACAGGGTGCTCTCAGCTAACACAGGGCAGGTCTGGGTCAGCTCAGCCCAGCTCAGCCCCACACAGAGCTCTCCCATTGCTGGAGCTGCCCTACATTAGAGGAGTTCCCTCTGTGCAGCAGCACCTCTGATTGCTCCTGTGTCAGTGCACTGCAGCTCTGAGACCCGATAAACCCTGCAGAGAAAGGCCACAGCAGCACAGCTGAGTGACAACTGCAGGAATATGCAGCTGATACAGTCTGATTTTATCTTTCACGACCTTGGGTATTTTCCTTTGGGTGTTCATCCTCAGTGTTAGGAAAGGCATTCTCTGAAGTCTATACTTTTTACACTGAATAAGTGCATAAAAACTGAGAAAGAAGGCACAGACTATTCCATCTTTGAGACAAGGGAGAGGTTAATTCTCATGTTCCATCTCCACGGTTGTAAACTGCTCTCCAGCAGCCAGAAGCACGGTTAAGTATGTGCAATGTGGGAAGGAAATATTAAGGACACGTTTCAACATAGAAAAATGAAATAAAAAGTATTTTCAACAGTAAATGACAACTACAGGAAAAATCATATCCTGAATACTCAGCAGCTGAAATCTGTGATAACATCAGTAACAAAAGACTAGAAATTCTTGGTGAAACCCAGCAATCCTTGATAAATAGCTTGCTGAATTAAGAATACTGATGTAGTGCATGGAAAATTGTTGTTTAAACCTTCTATCATGCCCTTGTATGGATGAAGATATAGAACCATCAGATTATTTACAGGTTAAACAATGTGCAAAAGCATTTGGAATCGGATTAAACTAAATGTTAAAACTGATTAATGATCATCTCTTTTACCCCATCCCTTTTTCATTGCATATGATCTTCAGTTTTCAAATCTATGGACTGAAATTTAACCTTATTGTCACGGCATGAGGCTGAAGACTGACTATTAAAAATTTGCATGACTAAACACACAGAAGGTGTCAAGTATGGCAGGAATTTTGCTAAATGCTGAGGAAAAGGGACTAATACTGAATAATGTCAGTAGCTGTAATTTCAGATTTGCTCCTGTAACCCTGTGAAACCTGAGCGAAACCCCTGGGTGGTTCAGAAAGTTACTTGCAAGCAAGAGCATCTCAAACTGAACATGGTGGTGCATCTTAATTCAGACACAAAGAAGTTAATGATTTGTGTTAACTGCATGAACAATTCATATATTTGGGAAATAGGACATATTGTTTTAAAAATGCCTCTTGGTATATAAGAAAGCAGGTTTCAGTGTGGAGGCAAGTCTCATCCTATATAACCCCACGGGTTGGAGCTGCAGGGGGGCTTTAGTTTAGTCACACTCCAGGTGACAGCCAAAGTGTTGGTGGCTGTTCCTCTGCCCAGCTGAGCTGAAGGATCCTGGTGGAGCATGTCTTCTGGGAGGAGCTGTGCTGCACCCACATGCCAAAGCCCACTTTTATCTCTCTGAATTATACTTTCCTTCCAGATCACATCAAGTGTGAGGAACAATAACGCTAAGTACATTATTGAAGGGGAATATGCCAACACCATTTTTAAAGTGGAAGAAACCAGCGGTGATGTTTATGCCTTTGAGAGGCTTGACAGAGAAAAGAAAGCAGAGTATGAGCTGACAGCTCTCATTATTGACAGAAGAAACAACCAGTCACTGGAGCCCCCATCTAAATTTATTATCAAGGTTTATGATATCAATGACAATGTCCCTGTGTTTGTACAAAAAGTATTCAATGGATCTGTCCCAGAAATGTCACCAGTAGGTAGGTTCTTCCATCACTCATTTCCCTTCATAACTCTGGTTCATATGCAGAATTTATACTAAATATGCTCTTTGAAAACCCTTTCTTAGGAACCTCAGTGACCAAAGTGACAGCTGTAGATGCTGATGACCCAACAGTTTCAGGTCATGCCACAGTGACCTACCAAGTCATTAAAGGGGACGAATATTTCACCATTGACGACTCTGGTAAGTCAGACACAAATGTCCTTGCACTTTGTCCTTACCCTACCCTTAGAACAAAGCACAGTTTTAAGTGTTTTTCATTCTGGAAAAGGGGAATAATAATTCAAAAATAAAATTTTAACCATGATTTAGAAAGATGTTTCATTCATACCCACACAATGTCATTGTCTGCATCTGGAAAGGAGCTAATAAAGTCAGGAGACGGGGTGCCATGAACAAAATGAGGAGATAAATGGTTATTTCTTCTTACTGATGAAATGACTAGTCAGGAGCTAGTTTGCGTTTCCAGTTCAGCAGAGATACCACTCCCTTAACCAAACAGGAAAAGGGAACACATGAATTCTGAAGCAGCATTCAGTAATCAATAATCATTTCTTTTCTTAAACTTTCCTGCTTGAATTTTGCAGTTTTAAAAATACCATCAATATCTCTTGTAACCACACTGGTCTTCTAGAGCAAATCATTCAAGGAAAGAGGTCCTCAGACAAATTCTAGAGGCTGCAGTGACCGAGTTTAGGCATTGAGAGACTGCTCTAGGCAGCAAAGATCAGTTTAAAGGACTATATTGTACAAACTCTCCTAATATTCCATAATGTAGATGGATTTCTAACATTTCTAGCCTTAGAAAAACACCACTGTAAAGATGGTAATTAAAGCTGAATGTGTGGCATAAGATAAAAACTTGCTATCAAAGCTAAGAGATGTTAGACCTGCAAAATCTAAACAAATTCAATGTTATTTTTTCACAGGTATGATTTCTACAACAAGGCCTGATTTAGACAGAGAGACTCAATCAACATATGAAATTATTGTTAAAGCAAAGGATGCTCCAGGAACTTCTGGGGATTCCAGCACAGCCACCGTCATCATCACTTTATCTGACATCAACGACAACTTCCCAGTGTTCAAACACTGTGAGTGCAATGCAGGCTCTGGAGCACTTGGAAACCAAGGGCTGACACACCTGAAATGAATTTAGGTCATGGCTCAGCACAATTCAGCTTTTCTTAAAAATGGCCAAAAGAATTTTACATATTCAGAAGCAATTCTGTATTTTGGCCCTTGCTACATTTCCTGGGCAATGCACCCCTGGAGCAAAAAACAAAAATCAGTATTCATTTTATCACTTTGGACGAGATCTTGACAATTTGGGGTATTATTTATACTTCTATAAAAAATACTTCAAAGTATTGTCTTAGACATAAACAACATTGAATTCTCAATGAAATATTTTTCTGTCTATCTATAAAGTATGAACAATTTTTAACTAAATTCTAACTTTCAGATAAACACTCTAAGTATTTTTTCTTCTTTTTTACAGCATCCTTTCACTTTAAAGTTCCTGAAAACATTTCAGTAGGAGGAGAAGTTGGCAGAGTCAAAGTAGAAGATGTCGACGAACCACAACACAGAAACACAAAATACAGTTTTGTCCGGGGAGATTATAGGGACACCTTTGAAATTGTAGCAAATCCGTACACAAATGAAGGAATCATAAGACCAAAGAAGGTACTTTTCCCAGTAACAAAGAGGATTATTGTGTTTTTCACAGGAATGTTGGATTCAGTTTAGCACTAGCAGCAGGAAAAATGGAAATGCCTGGAAGTCAGTATGAAATACGCTGATCCTGAGCACCTGTTCTGTAAGCTCTGTGAGAATAGCTGTGATTTCTAGCTCCGTTCCTGAAAAAAATCCAAAATTACTGCAGAGTGCAATGGGGACTGGGTCAGTTATTCATGTTACACACTTTGGGCTCTTCTCAAACTTCAGATACTTGGGTGCTTCAAAGAATCAGTGATTTTAAGAGTTGACCCAACTCTTAAAGTCAAGGAATCTTTCCCTTCTGCAGCCCAAGCGAGGTCAAAGCAGAAAATGTGAACAGGCCCTGACCACTTTTCTAAAAGTGCTCTCTGCAGTTTGGCCTTTGCTCCCACTGAGCCACAGCTCCCTTATTCTCATCAGGGCATTTTCAGGCCTTCCCCACTATTTTCTTAAAACTTATTAAGAAGGTCCAGCATTTATTATGGTTTGTTCTTTGTTTCTTTTAAATTTTCAAAGCTACTTGATTTGCACCAAGTGACTTTCCTGTGTTATGCAGAGCACTGCCAAACCAAGACTTCATTGATTTCATTGACTTGTCATTTTAAAAAAAGAGGAGGAAGAACTACAAATCACCTCCTGTAATCCTCAGATTGGCAGGAATGAGTTTTTTACTTCCAAATGTATCTCTGTAACTGTTAAGACTAGAAATGTCACTAAGAGGAAACTTGCAGGAAAAACACTTCTAGTACTTCAAGACTGGCAGTGAAGACCTCAGCCCACACGAGGTATAAGCAGCTTTCCTTCACCTCCCGCAGCCCTTCCCTGCTCTTCCCAGGATCCGAGGAATGCAGTTCTTGGAACTGCTCCCTGGAGGAGGAGCACTAAGAGACTCCACTCATACACTTGCTGAGGGGGTTGGAATCAGATCTTCTTTTAACAAGTAGTGAGCAAAGTTCGCCCCTCTGTTTTGTAATGTGATTTTGGCCATGGAAGTGTCATAATCTTAAATATGCAGCTATGTGAGATAAAAATTCAACTGCCAGATAAGTACTATCACTTCCATCTGCAATATCTGCTCAAAGAGAAAAAGAGTCACCACAATTAATTCCTGTATAACTCACAGTGCTTTTAGAATCTCAAAGGGACACACTCAGAAAGGATCCATACATCTTACTGCTCAAGCTCCTGGACTTCCTTCCATTGTGTGACTCCTTTTATAATCTCAGGCAATGGGAAAAACAGAGAAATGGATGTCATTTATCACTAAAAGCCCCAGCTATCAGTCAGTATATCTATGCAGTCTGCTTGGAATGCCTTCAGAACAGAAAGCCGTGCCAAGAGAGAACCTGGTTCCCAGCCCTTGGGGCAAAAATGCTAACCAAGTTTTGGTAGTCACAGGATTATAAAAGGAAAATATTTAAACTAAGAAATACTTGCTGAAATAAGAATCCTGGATGAATCTGCTCCAAACCAGAGGTTGTTCAAGTCATACTGTGACAGAGAAGTTCAGGTGGGAAATGCTCTACCCTGAGTCCAGCCAAGAAGCAACTTGTTAATATTCCCAAACATGAATTAGTGAACAGAGCTTGAATTTGCACAGATAGCTAATGCAACATTTGCTTAGACACTGCCAATGGAAAAATACCTGTATTTGTCTTTATTTTAGCCCCTGGACTTTGAAAAAGTAGCAGAATACAGGTTTGACATTGAAGCAACAGATCCCACGGTTGACCTGCGGTATTTTAAAGCCGGAGGCTCGAGGAGCATTTCAACAGTCACCATTGAAGTCACTGATGTGGATGAGCCTCCTGTGTTCACCAAATTGCCATATGAGTTTAAAGTAAAGGAAAATGACCCAGATGTAAGAACACTTGGTTCAGTCTGGGCACATGACCCCGACGCAGCTAAACGGAAAATCAGGTAAGACCATCACCAGCTTTAGTAATTCTGTTTTAAAGTGGAGAATCATTGACGATGCCTGGAATTTGGCAAAGAACTGAGATTTCAGGCCCATTTTTCAGAATTTGCATTCCAAACAAAAAAACAAAATATTGAATTTATTTTTTCCACCACTTCAACCTTACCATACATACCATATATATGGTAATCAAAAATTGAACATAAATTACACTTACCCATGTTAGTTACCACATGAACTTAGTGATGAAACATTTTCACATTTTGAGGGAAATGCATATCCTGGATATCTTCACATGGTTATAATTTACTGTTATATTTTTTATTATAAGAACTCTCTCAAGCATGTGCTTGGAGAAGAAAATAGACTTCTGAAGCAGCAAAATACACTAAGCTGGAATTCCTTGCAACAGATGTATTTCAGTCTCACAGCTTGCATAATTTTAGGGAAATCTCAGCCTGCTCGGTCAAGATATTAATGTAATTTGTCACACAAGAACTCTCTGACCTTCCAGTAGGAGGAAATGAAGTGAAACACAGTATTATTCCCTTCCATTGACATATCCCATTTTAAACCAGATTTATTCGGCGAAGAGCTAGTCCTAATGGAGACTACATCAGGGTATCTGACACTGGAATCATTCAACTTCCGAAACCCCTGGACAGAGAATTCAGCTCCTCATACAACATCACAGTTGCAGCTCAGGAAATCCTCGAAGATGGTAAGTGCCATGCACTTCCCTGTTTGAAAGAAATCAGTGGACACCTCCCCAGCAGGGCTGGAGATTATCAGAAAGAAAGCCACAACCTGCCAGCCTGTTCCCACTAAGCTATGAATGACAGGGTTTCTCCAGGATGATCTTCCAAATGTTCCCATACCCAACAGCATGAAAAATCAAGAAGTCATAAGGGTCATATCATTCTTCAAAGATCCTTGATGATTTAGGCCATTAGGAAAATTTTTTACGAAAATATCTAAATATCAGAGTTTAATAATGGAGCTAGAAATTCTCCATATTCTTCATGCAGGAGACACAGGGTTGGGCACAAAGCATGGAAAGGGGGGTTTAGCCAGCCCTGGGTTTCCAAGCATCTGAGACCTGTACTGCTGTTGTTATTTTAGGACGTCTTTCTGACAGAGAATCACATGCTCAAGTTCATGTAATAGTTGCTGATGAAAATGATAATGCTCCGGAACTTGTTTATCCTGAAGAACCCAGAGTGTGTGAAAATGCTGCACCAGGAAAGGTGAGACAGAGAGTTTTTCCCTGAAACCTGAATTGCTATTTATAAGCTCAAGAGTAAAATGTCTTTTAATAAAAGTCAGTCTCCATTTTTATCCTGAAACTCCTCATCATTTCAGTGACTTCCAAAACACCAGTGGACAGGAGTATCTTTTAAGGACATTGCACTGTTGGAATATTGACTTTTATCTGGTTACACACATAGGCTGTGCTGCATTTGTCCCTCCAGGCTCTCAAGCCTGTATGTGCATTAACAGCTGAGCCATGAAGGACAGTCAAGCTTTGCAGAGCAAAAATCAGCAACTCAGTTCTATCACACAAATATGTGATACTGAGAAGGAAACCACTTCAACATAGTAAGAGAAACATTGCTGCATGGAACATGGCTGTAGTGGTTACCAGAGTGCATGTATGTGCATGCACAAATGATGTTAGCATTTTCTTTAGCCTCAGACACAAGTATTCAGCCCATACTTGTTTAATTCAGAGACTTTGTGGAGTAGTTTAAGGATGGTTCTCCCCAGTTTAGTGTTCCTGGACTCCCAGGACAGGAGGGCTGCTGTGCTCTCAGCTGGTGTGTCTGGAGCAGCCCACCCTCACTGTCCATGGGAGTTATGACAGGCAGTGGCAGTGTCATTCAGCAATAAATACCATACAATTCAATATTAGAGACTGTTCTCACCCAAAAATAAAATCCCCTGCAGGGACACGTCATGTTTCTCTGTTCCTCTGCATCACCCACCAAGTGCACCCAGGTCTTTGAGCAAAAACAATCCCATCGGTAAGTTTGCCCTTACCTTTCAAGCAGGACTGATCCAAACTGCCGTCCCTCACACATTCCTCATATGCATCACAGGGATTTTATCCCCTTCTATGGTCCACGGATGTTTGGATTGGATGGGGCTGGCTCAACTGGAGCCTCCATTATTGACTAATCAGGTGGCCCTTGATAAATTCAGATCCCAGTGATTGAAGGTCCCGCTTCCTATTGTTTTCCATGTGGTTTTTAACAGTCCATTGTACTGCTGAACTTACCCAGAGGCTGGTGCATGACAGGGAATATGATCCACCCATTCCATCCCTCTGGCCCAGGACCCCATGAGGCTGTTTTGGAAATGAGTCCCATTGTCCAACTCAATTCTCTCTGTGGGCCATATCCCCATAGGTTTTGTTTCTACAGGCCCAGGATGGTGTTGCAGCCTGTGTCATGAGGCACAGAGTGTGTCTCCAGTCATCCAGGGCTTGTTCCCACCGCCACCAGAATGGAGTGCTTCCCTTGGTGGATTTCGGGAGTGGGATAGGATCCATCTGCCAGGCCTTCCAATATTTGTATTTGGATCATCATCCCCCACCCCAAAGGAGCTTTACTGACTTGGCCCCTTTATCACAGGGTGTTTCAGCTATGGATGACCACTGAGAGACGATGGTCCATGGATAAATCCACCCCTGGAGCACAAGCCCATCTGGATATTACATCCCTTCCCTGATGATCTGAGGCATCCTGGGCCCCTCAAGCCAGAAATAATTCCCCCTTGTGTTGCTAATCCAGACCCTCCTGAGACACTTTAATCTTGGCAGACCAATCCACCTGGCTCTTGTATTAATTCCACCTTTAGTTTGATTTTTAAAATACCTCTGGGACACATTCACACACATTTCTTTTTTATTTTATACATCTAATCTATGCCAGGTTGAGGTTTTCAAACCCAAGCCTTCATTCAGGAGTGGCAGCCTGAATGACATTCCAAGGGTGGCAGTCACATCCTAAGTAGGTTGAACACTTGAGAAAACAGCCATCTTAGACATATAAACAATCCATATGTCTTTAAAAAAAGCATAAGTCTTTTTTTAATGCTTTCATTACAACAAATTTGAAGAAGCAAATTTGATCTTTTTGAAGACCTACAAAGAAATTGCTTGCCCTGAAAGAACTTGAAGAGGAGCATCATGAAGTATCTGTGTCCTGCCTGTGACTGTAGTGTGACACAGGACACACAGCCCAGTTCTGACTTAAATACTCTCTGTGGTTTTATCACACTGCAAACTGTGACCTCTTCCATCTTTGTAGGTAATTGTGAGGATTTCAGCCACTGACAAGGATGAACTATCACCCAGAGGGTTCTTCAAATTCTTTCTGGCCACAGAAGACAGCAACTTTTCCTTGATTGAGAACTATGGTAGGGTATCAGTGCAATACCTTTCTCAGCTATTCAAAGTGGGGCACTGGGACTCGGGAGAAAAGCTGCAGCAGCAGTGACCTAAGACTTGTCTAGCTGAGCTAGGTAATATTTATTTTTAAAGGCTTAACATATTGGGTGGGAAAAAAAAAAAAAAGAAAAAAAGGTTGATTGTTGCCACCCAAGTTTCAGCAGTTTCCTTAAAGGCTGCCTCTGCCTAAGGGGAAGATGTACAGATTGACTGGCAATCTATAGGGAAAATCTGGCAGAGATTATCAGTTAATTAGGTGTTGTTACTTCTTCCAGATAACACAGCTAATATCACTGTCAAATATGGACAGTTTAATCGTGAACTTGCCAAAATCCACTACCTGCCTGTCATCATCTCAGACAACGGTGAGCCTGAGCTCAGCAGCACGAATACTCTTGTCATCAGTGTCTGCAAGTGCAACGAAAAAGGCAACTTCACTTTCTGTGAGGAAAGAGCCAAGCAGGTCGGAGTCAGCATACAAGCACTGGTGGCCATTTTTATCTGCATCTTCACTATCATTGGTAATGACTTGTGCAATGTTCTCTCCTTTAAAATGTTGTGTTCTTCCTTAACTGAGAAATATGAAAAATTTGTGGCTGTAAAATAGTCACAAAGCCAGAAATGCTGTAACTGTTTGTTTCACCTCATGTGCTCTTCCTATTTGGTGTGTTACAGCTCCAGCTACAAAGCTGCTCCCTCCATTGAGCAGACTGAGTCACTGGAAAGGTTATTGCACATATGCATAATACACTTGATTTACTGCTGCCAGGCTCACATGCAGCTACAGAACAGGAAATTTGTGCTGGGGCAATTACAATAGGATTCCTGTTTCCAGAGGCTGAACTAGTCTGGAAACCCTTTAAACAGTGCAGTGAACATATATACATAGATATATCTGTAACAAATCAGCACACCAGTACCTATTTGCTGCGTTTGAAATCTATCAGAAAAGGCAGAGCACTTTTTCTCGCTTGAGAACTGGTCTCCTTTGCAAACACCACATAAGTGACATTTGGTGATTGGCATTTACCAGCTCAAGGCAGTAGTTGATTCAATGAACTTGTGACAATATGCACTTGTACTTGTGGTTCCAACTAAAGAGTCAGGCGAGCAACTGTCCAGACTGAACTCCTTCAAGAATACAGTAATCCTATAATGAAACAGCATTTTCAACTATTCTTTTAATAAACATGTTAAAAAAATCACTCCAGAAAAAAAAGGCACTTCACACAGTGTTATATATCTTCAATGCAATAATGCAATTTGTTTGACTGCCTTACTTCTCTATTTGCACGTGCTCATTGATGTTTTCTTTGCAGTACTTGCAATGCTGCTTCTTCTGAGGAAGAGGCACAAGAAGGATCTGAGCAGCCTCGGGAGAAGCGTGGCAGAGATCCACGAGCAGCTGGTCAGATATGATGAGGAAGGTGGTGGGGAAATGGACACCACCAGCTACGACGTGTCCGTGCTCAACTCTGTCCGCAAGAATGGCATGAAGCCAGAGGTAGTTCCTTCTCCCTATGCACAAGTCCAAAAGCCTCCTGGAAATATGACTTCGGGTGCTGGAGAAATGGAAACCATGATTGAGGAAAAGAAGAATGAAGCCGACAACGACAGGGATTTGCTGCCCTATGACACACTTCACATCTATGGCTATGAAGGGGCCGAGTCCATCGCAGAATCTCTCAGCTCTTTGCAATCAAGCTCCTCAGACTCAGACATTGACTATGACTTCCTAAATGACTGGGGGCCCAGGTTTAAAATGTTAGCTGAGCTGTATGGATCAGAACCAAGTGAAGATTTTTTGTATTAAGTTCAAATTAGCCGTGAATTCTCTCCCTCCCACTGCAGATAGACATCAAGAGACTGCCAATGGCCAAAATACTCACACCTCTTCCCTCAAGCCATACTAGGATTTCAGACATGAAAAAAACCTGACAACAGTAGGGTTAAAAAGACACACAGAGGCTGTGTATATTCACTTTCCCCAGCACTGCTGTCCTTGTTAACATTCACTTTTTTCCCCAAAATTGCTGCTCATGGGCCTGCTCAAGCCTTCTAGGACACACCTCCTGTCTCAATCTGAATAGACTCCTTAAAAAAGTGGGTTTGTCCCCAGTTTCTCTTTCATTCCTCTCCTCCTGTACTATTTTCATCAACATGCATCCAAGGTCACCATCCACTGTGAGAGAGAGGTTCAGTGCATTGGAAAGGGATGTCTAAACTCCCTGGATCTCCAGCTGACTGCTTTGCCTTCCCCTCCTAGAACATCTTTATTGATATTCCACACTGATGCTCACCCATAGAAGAGAGGAGGAACATATGGTCAATCAATTAATATTAGAAATTATTCCATCACTTTCAAAAAAAGTCATGCTTTTCCTTCTTTCAATTCTATTAATTATTTTTGCTTTATGTTCTTCTACTACATATATGAGTTACTCAAGATAAAAATAGACAGGGGTTTTAGACACACAATCTGGTTTCATCTGTCATTTTTAACAGCCTGGTGATGATTTCAGGCACCTTTCTGGCATGCTGGAATTTGCTCTAGCTAGCAGAAAAATTGTTTTTTCTCTCTGTAAATAGGAGTTTGACGTTACTCAATGGAACATATCCTGCAGGGCAGGAAATGGGGAGATCAGGGGAATGTTGAGTCCAATACTGTATGTTTCTGTCTCTAGGTGGAAACAGAAGTTTCTCTATAGTTCTTTCTATTTCTAAAGAGGTTGAATAGGGTTTTTATTCAACTTTATTAAATCAATTGCGTTTTTTCAGGGACAAACAAATGAAGGGCCTCATTACTGTGAAACTGTTATGATTTCTTTTCTAAGCAGGTACTGTAACACGAGTATTTTCCATGTAGGAAAATATTGTAGACTTCTAAATCTGAATGTTACACACCCACACACTTGTCTGCATAAAAGAACCACAAATGCAAGGAAGGTTTTGGAGCTGCAGCTACTATGTCCCTGGTAAGCATGTGTTTAGTTTCTCACCTGATGAAGAACCACAGAATGATCAGAATGAAACTTCCCATGTGGAAAGTTCCCCAGCCAAAAACATTTTGCAAGGAACGGGTCTCTTAGGACAATAGCCTGTATCCGGCTTGCAGCAACACAGGTTCCTGATTGCCCTCAACAAGGAACCCTGTCACCCAGATACTGCCCTGTGCAGAATCTGTGCTGGAGCTGTAGGTATTAGTGTAGTTGATTTAATTATTTAAATCTGCTAGCTAACCAAATAACACTTTTTTTTTAATTTCTTTTAGTCCCAAACCAGTATAGTGGAACCTCACGACTTTGTTTTTCCCTTGCTTATGTTGTCTCTATTTAGACTCCCTGACCCTATAATTTGTTCTTGGTAGGAAATAGTAATGCACTATGATATGGTCTCACATTACTCCTCATTACTGTAAAAAGTTCTCCAAGGCAATACTTGGTTGGACACTAATGTACAGTCCCATCAACAATGCAATCACTCCAATTTTCAAACATGAATGAAAGGAAAAATGAGTAGAATTCTATTCATCAGTGAAATCAGCTCTGGATCCTATCTTTTATTAAAAAAAGCAAAAAAAAGTACACTTTAGGATTACAGCCCTAGTTTTATTTTTAATGTGTTCATTCTCTCTATTTTAACTCAGTCAACAGCATATGCTATTGGGGTTCCACATGTTGGTATATTATAAAGAATGCTAACTAATAATACTTACAATTTAAGCGTTTTTGTCAGTAATTAAGGTATTGACTATCAACAGGTAAAGTTACTTATTAAATTATCTAGTGCAGTAAGTAAAGTACTTTGATAGGCATCACCAAAATAGTATTACTCATAATCATTGGTTTTAAGTACTACCTGTAATCAGTTTTTTAAAATTGTTTTAAGGAACACTGTAGGCAGTTCCATTGTACAAAGATGTAAAGTTCCTTTTTATATTCCTGTACCCTATTAGTATTTTTTTTTAATACATAAAAGTGAATCTTGAGTTTGTGTTTTCTGTGCATTAATGTGTTTCACACAGAGGACATACCAGGCTTTGTGTCTCAGTGACTTCAACCACGAAAACAGTGATCTCTGGGCTCTGAGAGAACCCAGATTAGGCATAAATTCCCCAAAGGACTTTCTGTAAAAGCAGTTTTCTCCCACTCTCTGTACAGCTCTTGGTGAAGCTCCCAGGGCAAGGAAGGGAAAAGCCCCAGCAGTGCCCATAGTAGGGGTGAACTCTCTGCCTTGGAGGATTTGTTCCCGCCAGGACTGCAGGATTCCATTTCCCAGCAGAGGTTTGGGATTTTAGCAGCCAGGCATCATGGTGATCTGGAAACACCACGTTGACAAAGATCCTGCCCTTTTTTCCTGTTGGAAAAACTTCTCAAATCCCAGAGCTACAGAATGTTCTGAGCTGGGAGGGACCCACACGGACCATCGAGTCCGACCCCTGGCCCCTTGCCCAGGACACACAAAGAGTCGATAGTGAAGGGCACTAAACATGAAAAAGTCCCCTCCCTTGGGTCAGCACAACCACACGTGCCCCGTGCCAGGGGGTCTGTGACTGTTATCCAAATGGGAAAGAGGGATGAGACCCCACACTCCTAACCCCAAAGCCATCCTCTCCTCCTGGTCTGCTCCCACAGAGCAAGCAGGATTACTCCTAAGTACAGAAAAGCTCTGGCTTTCTCACAGCCCAGGATTGTCACACATCAGTGACAGAAAAATAAGACCCTAAATCTGCAGCTCTAGATAGCACAATTTCTTACTGTTTTTTCTTATTACCCCAATATAATCCCAATATTATTCTAGCACTTAAAAAAATCACCTCAATTTTCCTCAGATACAGCACTTATAATTTACAAAGCCTGGAATAAAGCAAAGAAGTTCAATTCCTTCACTGCTAATTGCCATGAGCAAACTCCAGATCAAATACACCTTCGCACAAGTTACATCAAAAACACAAGAGATGTGCTAATTATGTTATAATTAAATGCATTTTTTCATAGAATGAATTTAATTAAACAGTTACTTGCAACTTGTAGCAGAGAGTCTCACAAAGGTTTTCATTAATCATTTAATTAATATGCATTTTAGTCTCTTATCCCTAAAAATATATAATAAATTATTATTTTATT
Organism: Campylorhamphus procurvoides; assembly: GCA_013396655.1. Classification (NCBI taxonomy): domain Eukaryota; kingdom Metazoa; phylum Chordata; class Aves; order Passeriformes; family Dendrocolaptidae; genus Campylorhamphus; species Campylorhamphus procurvoides. The sequence goes on along the minus strand of WBMV01009092.1, from coordinate 32,315 downwards.
ATATTCATATGCAGAAATTCATGCCATTTAATAAAGGCTTTTTACTCCCACCCCATTAGATTTTTTTATGTAACGATGACTTGTGATGAGAACCCTTGATATTATCAAAGCAGCCATAAAAGCTGTTTGAATATGAACACCTGGCCCACTGCCACATGTCCCACACAGGTCAGGTCCCCTTATCAAAACAAATTTCCACTGTTCAGAGACAGAAAGAACAATTCTATCACATATTACCTGATAAGAGTACAGTACTACTGACATGCTGTACATAGGAATTCAACATGAAACCCAATGAAAACAGAAAGCTCAGTTATAGAAGGAAAATCAAATCATTTTCTCTGAGTTCTTAGTGCTCAATAAGTGGGTTCTTCCCTTTTCTCCTTTCAGCAACAAGGGCCTAGAACAGCACCAGGAGAGACTAGCTTGGCAATTGTACCAGGAATTGTCCCCGAGCCAGGGCTGACTCGAGTGAAAGCCACGCAAAGCTTTGCTGGCATTTGGAGTTTAGAGTATAAATCCGCCTATATACATTTATTATAAATGTTTTCACTCCTAGACACATGTCACATGCAGGGAAAATGCTCTGGTGGCAGTAAACACACTGGTGTACAACCCTACTTGCCTGTAAATAAGACATACTTATTTTAATTATAGTTCAGGTGGGGCTAGCACAAAAAAAATAAACATTTTTTCTGAATTTTTTTTTAATAAACGATTAGCGTTTGAGAGAGTAAGAAGTAAAACTCTGGTGGTTTTACCTTCTCATTCTTCCTCGAATGAAAAACATCACCAAGGTGATATTTTCCCCCCTGAAGAAGTTATCACAATCTGACTGTACCTCAAGTCATCTAGTCTTACCAGGAAATGAGTAAGGGTCTGCTCAGATCACAGTGGGTGTTTTAGCCTGAATCTAGTCCATAGAAAAGGTCTGACAGCAAACAAAACCCAGACACCCCTTTAGACTCCATCAGAAAAAGGAAAAGAAAATAATAACAAAAAAGTTTTCATAAAATACTTTTATGAGCAATAAACACCCACAAGTCTTTGCTGACCTCTCTCAGCTTCCTGACTTTGTTCCTGCCTGAGTTTAAGGAAAGGAAAAAACAGCATTTCCTTCCAATTTTCCTCAGTGAGGGGCTGTCCCACCTGCTTTGCCACAGGGCTCTTATTTCCTTCCAGTTAACCCCTTCATCAATGCCACTATCAATGAGAAATCTCATCGAATTCCCTAATTGCTCATTACAAAGGATTCTCCAATTGAAAGCCAGTGCTCTGGGTGAAGTTACCAGAACAACCAGCACAAGTCAAGGCAGACCTCCCCAGGCAAACACATCTAAAAAATCATAAGCCAAGAAAGGTTTTGCAGAAAGTAACAGCTGGACTGCAAATGGTCTCAGGAGCTCTTCTGGCAGCCCCAGAGCTCAAGACCTGGTCTGCAATGCCCCTACAAACCAGTTCATTCCCAAACGGAAAGGGTCCAAGGGAGCCCCACATAATCCCCTCTGCTCAGACCCCATCAAACCTGTCCCCTGCAGATGTCCCTGGGGACACTTTGCACCCCACGAGCTGCTTGAACTGGGGCAGGACAGACCACCTGAAAAGGGAGTCCTAAATCAGCATCGCAAAACCTCGTAACGGCCCATGATTCCCTCTCCCCACTCAAAGGTCAAGCCTGAAGAACGTAAAAATGACAAAAAACCGACCTGCACTTGGTGTGTCCCCCAGCAGAGGTGTGTGAGATACAGGCTGGTGCCACGGTGCGAGAGATCAGGGGGCTTTATCCCGCATTCCTACTGCTGGCACTGGGACATTTCCCCCTGTCCCACATCTCTCCTGTCAGCACCGGAACACTTCCCTCCATCCCTCATCCCAAATGCCAGTACCTGACCGTTTCCCAATACCCTATGTCCCCGCTCTCAGCACCGGGACATTCCCTTTATCCCTTGTCCCCGCTCTGAGCACCGGGACATTCCATTTATCCCGTGTCCCGCCCCAGCGCCCTTCCCGAGCGTCCCGAGAGGCTGCAATGACTCCCGGTGGCCACTTGGTGGCGCCCGATGGCAGCGCTAGGCACGGCGGTGCCCGCGGCATCCCCGGTGGATTCCTGATGGATCCCTGATGGATCTGCCTGATGGATCCCCGATTGATCCCGGATGAATCTACCTGGAGAATCCCCGATGGATCTGCCTGGTGGATCCCAGCTGCATCCCCAATTGATCCCCCCTGGATCTACCCAAGACATTCCTAATGGATCTCTGATGGATCCCCGATGGATCTGCCTGTGACATCCCCGATGGATCCCCGATGGATGCCCGATGACTCTGCACGTGGGATTCACGATAGATCCCAAATGGATCTGCCTATGGGATTCCCAATGGATCCCAAATGGATTCCTGCTGCGCCCCCTCCTCAATGACACCCCAAAGCCGTTCCACATGTTTCAGGTTTAACGCTGAATTCACTGGAGTTCTCTGATCCTTGCAGGAACCAGGGAGGTGCAAACCCAGATTTGTGAAGGAAAAGCAGTGATGTTGTTGAGGCAGCAGTTCTGAAGGGCATGAAGGGCAGGGAGTGCCCTGGGAGTGCCAGATGTCTCCTTTGGTCAAATGTCAGTCCAGATTAGCCTTCGTGGGCCGGCTTTGCCCGTTTGCCAGAAGGAATCAACCACTGTCCTGCCACTCTGTCCTACGACACTGCCATCTGCTTTTGGAGGGGAAGGTGTTGGCCAAGCTTATTTCTATAGAACTTTTTCCTTCCAAACCAAACTGCAACTACTAAACCAGATTTTCTCAAGCAACACCAAATATGTTTTACTTTCAGTGACTCTTGTAGAATGGTTCTGTTTTGCTGGCCTTGAATGAGAATCTTTGTGCACGAACACACACATTATCCCCCAGTCATTATTTTTAATTTTTTCTATATGATAACCATCAGCAAAACTTTCCCAAGTAGCCATAGAAAGAACAAACAAACAAAGGTAAAAAATGTACAAGGAACAGCTCAGTAATGACCTAAAGTTAAAAGCATTCACAGAAATCACTTGCCACACAATTACAGATTAATAGGTACATGAAATTCAAAGACTGCTTGCAAGGGGAGTCAGGTCAGTATTTGTAATCAGTAATTTAATCAGCCTCCTCTGGACAGATTACTGCAACTTTACTGATCCACCAGCTCTGCCAAGCTTCATGTGCTCTGTCTTTGGGACCCACATCCATCTGCAGGTCATAAGGATGAGCTCCATCCAGCTGGTCAGACACAAAAAATAACAGCAGTTATGGCAGTTTAAAATTCGTTTATAATATTTCACTGGAATAAGGTTATAATACAGGTGTCTGGCAGAGTGAGTGACTGCACACAGTCTGCCCCAAAACAGCTTGGATAGCAAGCAAGTCTTGCTAGGATGAGAAAAGAAGATTAAAGAGGGCATAGCAGCAGGCGAATTTGTAGGTCAGAAACAGGTGAGGGAGAAAAAAGTTATTTCTCCCTCTGATCCAAAAAGTTAGGCTATACTCAATAGCAAATTATCTGTAAGCAGAGCTGCCTGGAGGGACATAGTAGCTGAGCAACAGGGGCCCATACTAACCCCTTTCTACTCCTCTTTCCTCCCACAGACACCGTGTTCAGCTGCCAGGGTTTGGGACACACCCCAGTGACAAGGTCCTACCCTGCCAGACCTCCTCCTCCTCCTCCAGGGCACTGGCGGCAGTTCACAAGTGCCTGCAGCTGCAATAGTGAGGATTTCCCAAACCCACAGAACTGACAGACTACAGAGCAGCAGTGACAACCTGAAGCGTCCACCCAGGCCAGCAGGTCCTGCAGCTCACCCTTGGAGCCTCAGCCTGCTGCCAGGGCAGCAGGGGAAAGTTCTGCACACACGTCATTTCAGCTGCCTCTGGGATTTGCCTTTACCTTGTCTACAGCCAAAGAGGGGCTTTCCTGGTTGGGGAATTATTGTTTGAGCAGGAGAAAGGATGGATGAGTTTGTAACAGAGCTGGAGCCATTAAGAAGGTCTCCTCTGTATCTACCCAGCTGGGGAAGAGCCATCCACATGGACAAAGAAGCTTCCCAAATGGCATTGCTGATGACTCCAGCTTTCGGAGTGTGATGAATTCCCACACCAGGAGTATTTTGCCATTGAAACATGGGGCAAGGAGGCACAGGCAATGAATGCCCTACTCTCCAAACAGTGCCTTGCTCTCCAAACAGGGCCTAGCTTGACAATGACATGAGCTCTGCAATTGCAGCCATGTGAGGATCCAGAGCAGCAAAACCCAAAGCTTTTGTGACAAGGACAGCCCAGACAAGGATCAGAAACATGCCCAGTCCTACTGCTTCTCAATGCTCAACAGCACCTGCAAGCAGAAGCAGAAGACAAGGCCAGAAGGGATCCTCTGAGAAAGTCAACCGTCAACATTTTTAAGCTGGCACCAAAGAATACTCCTGGAAAGCTGGCAGAGGACTGGACACTGGGCAGTCAGAATTACTTGGCAGCGTGCTGGCAAACAAATCGTTATCTCATTATCTCACTGCTGTTTTGGCAGTGACCACTTGTCATCTGACTGAGTAATCACATCTTGAAGAGCCTCAGATCTGTGTCTCAGTACCTGCCTGAGTTAGGTAAAACTGCTCCTCAAGACTGGCAGAGCCGTCACTTGAAGTGCGAAGCATTAAAACTTTACTGAAGACCCATAACAGAGCACAGCCAGGATATTCCTTTACAAGTAAAGCTTTGAGTTAGCTAGAAAAATTAAGAGATTCCCTTCAATTCTGGTAAAACAGTCTCCACAATTAATTCCTCCCTATAAATGGATGATTAAGCATTAACCCTAAATCAGAACTTGGTTTCTTGGATTTCATCATAACATCTGGATTTCTTTGCATGTTGATGCAAGTCCCTGGCCAGCAGACAAGGCATTCTGTGGGCAGAGCTGTGTGTGATCCATCTGTTGCCACACGCATTGCTTCTAAGAAAAGTGGAAACACCACAGGGCCGTTTAGAAGAAGGATATCTGGGACAATATTAAATGGACTATGCCAAGCTGACTGCCTTTGATGCCGGCATATTTCAGGAGGAAATATGGGACTTATAAAAAATATGCATTAATAAAGTTTATTTGCAAGAACAGAACTTGGGCTTACATGCTGGGACCCAGGCCACCCTTTTCATGTCACTTACATCATGTTGTTTTAGGGAACTAACACTTAAAGAAGACTGACATAAGGTGTCAATAACTGATATATTGTATCAATAACTGATATTAGGAACTAACAATTAGAGGGGACTGATATAAGGTATCAAAAGGAGCTAACAGTGAGACGGTTAACAGAAATTATTGTGGGGGCTTTAGCTGAAGTTTGCGGGGATAGACTGCATGGTTAAGGCCTAATTAGGTAAAAACACAAAAGCAAGAAATATATGATGGTTGCTATCAGTACCTGGCCTTGAGGTGTCTAAATTAGAATAGACACTATAGGCAACTAAAGTTAAATCTGGAAATATGTCAAGAAAATAAGGTAACTATAGAAGTTTGCTCATTAGACCAGTGCAAGGTGCCAACAAAACTGGTTTAAGCTGCTTTTTGAGCCAAGGTGAAAAGGACACAGCAAGCAAGACCCATGATCTTCATCCCCAAGACCCCCGAAGACCCCAGCCCAGGAAAAATGGAAACCGGTGTGCAAACTCGGATGGGAGGAGCACAGGGCAGAGAAAATGGAAGTTATTTCCCAGAACTGATTAGAATAAGCCTGCCTATTCCAATAAAATAATGTATATGTATAAAGAAATAGTGATATGCATGTTTTAACTGTATTTAAACAGGCCTGTGAGCACAGACAGGTGTACATGTTTTTNGGATAGACTGCATGGTTAAGGCCTAATTAGGTAAAAACACAAAAGCAAGAAATATATGATGGTTGCTATCAGTACCTGGCCTTGAGGTGTCTAAATTAGAATAGACACTATAGGCAACTAAAGTTAAATCTNGCACCCAGCATGCTGAATAAACGTACCTTCTCTACAACTATCAAGTTGTGGGTTCTTTTTCCGCGCTTCAGTGTGGACCAAAAAGATTTTTGCTTTTGCACATCAGCAGTTCAGAGTGGGACTCCCTTCTGAAAAGTCCACTGGCCACTGCAATCACACACACCTCCCCCCAGCACCACAAGGGTTAGTTAACATGCACAAAACCACCCTCAATAAGGAACACTTGCCATTTTTTATGTGTTTTCAAGATGAAAGTTTATTACCTCATAATTTTACAGCAACTTCCACTCACAAGATCTTTTTGCAAATTATTTTGAAGACTTATAATTGAGACCCTCTCTTTCCCTACACTTATTTACATCTCATCATGACATGCACATATTACTCCCATTGTGGTTAACAGAAAACCTGTAGCACAGGAGAAGGACATGCACTTCATAGGCCACTGTGAGCAAGAGTGATGAGTAACACAGATAGTATGAGGGAGTTTTTAAAACAAGGGAGTCACATCACATCTGGAAGTCAAAATCACCATCGTTAGGTATTAAAAATCCAAGGAATAGCGACAAAGATGATTCATTGCATGCAGAAAACATGATGAGAAATAAAGAAAAAGTTTTATTTTTACGAGATGCTAAACAAGAACAACATACCCTATGTGGCTCCATATAGGATGGAAAAGATTTACATTGAGTCAAGTTTCAGGGCCTTTTATTACTTCGATTCTGCATTTAAACACATTTTAGTCTCAGGCAGTTGTCGTACTTACATCAGAGCTCTAATGCAGCTACCCAAATTACCCTTCTTCAGACCACAACAAATCACCAACACTCAGCTGTTTTTCTTGTATAACTAAAATGACACTTTTTTATTTCTAACCCTGTTGTTTTTAGTCACCAGGTTCAAAGGCCCTCTGGTTCCAGTCCTTTACAACACAGGAAAAGACTCATGAAATGTACTCACCATGGAATGAGTTACCCATGAAATGTCCGAAGACATTTGTGAAGCCCCCAAAGAACAGCTAAACTTTTGGAGCAGTTCTAATTCCTGTGACAGAAGCTGTCTGGACTCACACCAAGGGACCTTGGAAGTATTTGTATACAGTCTTTCTGAGGTTTCTGAATAAAAACTGGAGGCTCCCAAAGAGGATTCCTGCCTGAGTCATGGCTAAGCACCTACAGTGTGCAAAAATGGAAGTTTGCCGAGTCTCTCTTCTCTTCACTGCAGTGAACTAGAAATCGTCTGCTGGTCCCTTGTCAGATGAATTACTCCGAATGCAGATCCAAACTTCTGCCCACCCACACGTGCTAATGCACAGTCAGTGGCTGTTGGTTTCTCTTAACCCTGAGACACTCTCCAACATCGCAGGAGGAGAGAGACGTGCTGATTACATCCCTCCTCAAGCAGAGGAGATGAAAGAAGAATCAGCCTCTCTGATTTTCCTGCCCTCTGAGCACTGCACAATTATTTAATCATGCAAGAACAAGGCTCTTAGTGAACACAAATACGTGATCACAATGCCCACATTTGCAGCTCCCCGTTCCGCCCCAGGCAGGACAGAGTGCAACGATTTCATATCTAGATATGCATAACTTTACACACCTCTGATCTGGACATGGCTCACCACTCGGAGAGCACAGCTCCATATTGTAATCTCTGGGCAAATGTTATATCACATGATAAAAAAAAGCATGAAATTCTGCAAGCACCAGAGAGATTTGAAAGCTGGGCTTCAGGACCCTGAGGATTCATTTAGCATAAAAATTCTGGAGGAGGCTTAATTACACTGATCCTGCTTCATACAGCCCTTCCAAGCAAGTTGCTCAAGTCCTTTCAAGAAAGTTTTGCTGTTATGGCAGCAGTTCAAACTGCATTAGCAGGTTTGCAAAACAAAAACACTATAGGAGTTCACCTTATTCCTTCCAATAAACTCATTTCAGTAACACTTTTTCCTGCTATTCCAACTATCAGTTGTCCTTGTCTCTAGAGAGCACAAATGCCTTTTTTCTGCCATTTTGAATCTGGTATGATTTTCAGATTCAGCTCAGAGTAGCTTCATTCAGTCTAAAATAAGCGCATCTTTTTCACATATTTCATTTATTTCTGGAAACTGAAGGGTTCTTATTGAATGCTGTGGCCTGCACACAAGAAACACTTTTCTCCTGGGTAATAAAGAGCTGCAAAGCTTACCATACCAAAAAATATCAGAAAATTAAATCGTCACCAAATCTTTCTACAAAAGTAGCCAAATGAGGACAGCATGAGTGGGCATCATCCAGAGTAATGGTTTTCCCATGACAGCAGATAGTGGGAACCCAAAAAAAAGGAAATGAGAGGCACGTCTTCTGAGAGCACAGTTTGGACTTGCCCAGTTTGTTCCCAGTGTGTTTTGCCTATGTCCCACCTTCCCAAATTAAGAATTCTTCCTTCCACCCAGTCCTCGACCACATTTCTCCTCCTTGACATCCCCATCTGCTCCAAATAAGAGCCCAAACCCATCTTCTTGTTGCAACCACCAAAATATTACTCCCACCCACAATGACTTTCCTATCTAAATTTATAAAATCCGCCTTGTTTTTTGACAGTTCTAATTCATGCCACCTAACTCAGGAAAAGACACTTTCTACAGGTGGAAGATGTGGCACAGAGATACAGGGAATTCCAGCCCTTCTTGTCCACATGACATCCCCAAGTGTCAGTGACAACAGTACCTGCTGTAGAAGAAGAGCATAAATTTCACCTGCAAAGAGCATATCTCTTCACTGATAATCAGCTTTAAGCTTCAGATTGACTAGTCTTAAATGGGAGGAATAACAGAAAGTTTATATGCAGAAGAACTGCCTCATTTAACTTCTGGAACCTCATTTGGGGAAGTAAAGAAATCTTCCATGGGTCTCTCTAAAAGCCCTTACAGTTATAGAGTGGTATGAGCACCTCAAATGCCCCACAACAAGCAAGACTTGACCCTGATATAGTCCAAAACAGGGATAATTATGCCTTTTTTAGAAAAAAGCTCTCAGACCCATTTCCTGTGTACCGCTCAGTATCCAGGAGAAGAGGGCAACACAGGTTGAGTCCTTTTCATCTGTAATGATGGGTCAAGCAAAGGTGATTTTCAGAAAAAACATGGACTCCCATGTGTTCCCCTGGCAAAGACAGAGAATACTGACAGGTAGTTAAACTCGGAAATCAGTTGTCCAAACTGTGATTTTATTTAGTTTTGCTCTCTCTGCTCAGTCATGTTTTTACAAGCCCGTGGGAAAGATAGGAGGTGTTTAATGAAGGCATCACACAGCAGCTGTACCAGCTCTACCGCTCAGCCACGGCCAGCACACAGATATTTCCTTACCATTTCCCTCTCCAGTTGTACTGGCTTTGGCTCACTCAGACCTTGGAGTGCCCAATTCAGAACTGCTCCTTCAGAATTTTATCAACAATTTTGAGAATACCTTGCTTTGTCCAAAGGATACACAAAGGGTGACTTCTGTCGTTCCGGTGCTGCAGCAACTCATCGAAACGAGGTTTGGTATCTTTTCACAGTTTATGCCACCCCATTTGCTCTTCCCCCGATTATACACCACACCCAGGCTGTCAGAGAGAAAGTTTTACCCCAAACCCTTATGCAATCATTTTATGGTTTAGAACCCTCAGGATCCATTTTTTTTTTTTTTGCTTTGCTCTGTTCCTTTTATCCCCAAGCATACCTTACATTTCTCGGAAAGGGAATTCCATAAGCCGCCTGAGTGTCCTGGTTTCCCACCTCCCCAAGTCATTTATCACAGTGCTTCTCTCTCTTCGCAAGTGAACTTCTCTGTTCTTGAGATTTCAAATTCAGTGTTAATTTGCTTATCTTACTTCACGTTTACTTTCACAGGGCAAAATTATTAAAAAAGAGAATATGTTTCACCGTTACCTTAACCAGGGACAGTTTATAAAACACATGTCTAACCTGAGAAGTGCCTGACCAAGGAGAAACACAACCTGGCTGTTGTTGATACACTTTTTCATCAATTTTATAAAAAATGTAGCTGCATTTGAATCATCCGCTGTGCGATTTCTTTTCTGACATTGGTTTCTGCAGTTGAAAGCAATTTCTCTCTGGCAGGAGCCTCCTGGTCACATAAAAGAAATATTTTTTCCCAGAGACATCTTTTACCTTCCCCTTTGCCGGCAGAGTTTCAGGGGAACAAGGTTGGGACTGCAAAAGGGTTCCATGAGCCCCACGGATCACTCCAAAACTTCTGATCTCCATTCTGGCTCTCTTCTTACTAATGTGAAAAACATTCAGCCTTCCAGTGAAGAACTTTGCCTCTATGCATATTTTTCACTGTCTTCCAGACGCCTTACATATTCACAAACTTCCTAAAGACTCTCACAAGAAAGGCTCTAAAGTCAAGCTCAGAGAAAGAGTTCCTCAGAACTGGGAAACCCTAAACAATTCCCCTGCATTCAAATTCAAGTACAATTTCTCTACAATTTTCAAAATTTGCTTTCAGCATCTTTCAGGAAAAAGTTAATACCAGTGTTAGGTGCAATTCCCAATGGTGAAAGATGGCATCACCAAAATTTGCAGAAGCACTAAACATTAGACATTCCTGAAGTTTAATGCAGATAATGTATTTTATTACCCTTAATTGCAGCATTACATGAGCACATGATTCTTCACATGCAGAACGAGGAAAAAGGGACACATATCCAATGCCCAATACAGAGTCAGGAAATCAGCTTTTCTGACGAAAATAGAGATTCATCGCTTCGTGCCATAACTAAACAACAAAGATGCCTAAAGAGAAGCTATTTATTGAAATTTCTTTCCATAAGGGATTGCAATGAAAAGGTCTTTCAAGGAGTCTAATGTTCTTCGGGGTTGAAGAAGTGATTCACAAGACAATTTACCTGCAACATTCTGACGGATTTTAGGGTACCAGGGCACTACATTTTTTGTGAAAAGGTACAAGTAGTTCTGAAGCAAAACGAAACATACCTCTAAATTTCTATGACCCTTGATTTCATTGGCCTCAAATTTTCTTAACAGTTCCCTGACTTAAAAACAAAACGAAAACAACCGTGATCAGTGAGAGGAAGAATCTTTTGTACAGAAAGACCAGGGAGTTCTCAATCTTTACATCCATCCCGAACTTCATCACAGCCTTGAATCCATCACTACCAAACCACAGCGAAGCCGAATAGCCCAGATACTGAGAGCAAAGATGATCCCCTGTGTAGGAACTTGATCTCTGGATTACAAATTTGACAGGGACCCAAATCAAGTCGGGGGCACGCTCATGGAGCTTCAGCTCCGTGTCCCTCACTCACACAAGAGCAAAAGACAACTCTACAAGGTCATGCAGAGTTAACGTGTGCGAGAGAGACAGAAACTGCCAGTGCAACTTGGAAGCTGAAACAACTAAAACTGCTAACAGGACATACCATTGCTCTTTTTACCTAACTAAAAGCTAATGGCCTGCTATTCTAAGAGATAAACAATCAGCTATGTAAGCTCATACACTTTAGTGTCTCCTGCAGCCTTGTTTTCTCTCACTCCAGCACAAGGGCATTTATCAACCATAGTGAGAAACATCTCCGATATCCTTGGTAACGAGATTTTATCACTGTAAATTCCTTTTAGCTCTTAATTTCCCTTGGGTTCTTCTCCTAGTCCCCATCGAGCCCTGCCATCTAATCCCGTCCATCCCCGTAGCCAGGATGTCCCTTCCTTCCACCCCGAGCGCTGGGCTGCACTCGCTTCCCAGAGCCTTTATCCGCCTACAGCTCTCTACCCAGTCGTATCTGCCGGGGCAGCAGCACAGCAAGATGGGCGGCGGTGTCCGCCCCGGTCCAACGGCATGTGCGGACCCCCGGGCAGAGCCCCGCTGTCCCCAAGCCCCGCTGGCCCCTCTCTTGTTCTGCTCGTGTCGGGGGGGCCCCGTTCGTGACCCGCAGGGCGGGGGACGTCCACCGCCCTACCCTGGCCGCCCTCGCTCCAGCGCCTCCAGCCGGGCAGTTCGGAGCGACCGTGCTGGAACGGCGGCGACGCATGGAGAGAGCGGGCAAGGCGGCGGGCAGGGGTAAGGACGGGAAGGATATGGAGGGAGACCAGCATGGGGGAAAGAGGGTTGGAGCGCGATGGGGAAAAACGGCATGGACAGGCACGGGGAATATAGGGATAGACCTCAATGGGAAGATATAGGGATGGACCAGAATGGATGAGGAGACGGATGAACTGGGAAAGAGGAAGGACGGGAACGAAAGGGACCGGGGAAAAGAAAAGGAAGAACCGGGATAGGGTGAGGCAGGGAATGATGCCATATAGGGTAAGGACGGGAATGAATCGGGAAGGAGAAAGCTAGGGAATTAACAGGATTGAGCAAAGGGATGAACTGGGATGGAGAAAACAAAGGAACAAAGGGCTGGTTAAGGAAAGGACAGAATTCCGTCAGACCGAGGATCATAAAGAACAGAGCTGGAAAAAGGAAGGGAAAGAAAGTAAGGAGACCAGAGAGGTAAGGAGTAGAGGAGCCTAGGGATCTGAGGTGTCCGGTGGGCACGGCTTCCGCACTCAACAGGACCCTGCGAATGGTGGTGCTCAAAGCATCCTCTCAAACAGGTACACTGGACAGAGCAATATGCAGGTGTCATAGTCCGAGATCCACAACAGAGACTGTGGTGCACCATAGGCACTGCTACAGCCCATGATTGCAATATCAACGAAGGAGCAAACGAGCCCATGGCTCAAGAAATCTAAAGACTTTTGTTACTTATATAGCATATTACTCTTGTGCATTAAGCTGCTAGTAAGTATAAATCTTTGAAGAGCAAGTTATAAATGTTAGAGCTCAAATGCATAGGGGGATTATGTGTAGCAAATTTTAGAACAAATTTTTCTAACCCGGTTCTACATACACGCCTGACACCTTCAAACTGCACTTTAACAAATCAGGGAAGTTAGTTGGCGACTGGCTTAGCAACAATAATTAGCATATATATAGAACATATTGTTGTTTGTACTTGGCGTTTTGAATCTAAGAAATATAAATATAATTTCCCAAAGCGGAGTGATTCTTGTAAGTAGCAAGCAAAGACTGGTTTTATGTGACCTTCCCATTTGAACTACATCTGTGTGTGCTCACAGAGTCTGAAATGTACAATACTACCCAGGGAGAGCAGTATTAACACCGCTCAACAGAAATTTGGTTGCAAAACAAAACCAAAATGCTATTAAGGACATTTCTCCTTATTTTTCCTTCCTTAGATCTCTTCTTCCATCTTCCACTCATCTTTGGAAGCTCCATCAGTACTAGAACAGGCAATAATTATTCCAATCTCCGTAAGTAATCTCTTTTTCCTATTTTATTTTATACTGCGATAATAGCATGCCTTGCAGTATTGTACACCTGTAGGCATAATATTTTTAAAGTCTTCTAGAAGATAAACATCATATCATTATAAAGCAAATTGCTTCCTGACAAGGGAAACAACTGAATTAACAGAAAAGTACATAACTCTGTAATATTTCCACATACAAAACTAACAGAAAATATTTCAAAAATATTAAAATCCTTTTATTTACCATTTTGTCTCTCAAAAATTTAGTAAATAACTGATTAAAAAATGGAAAACACAGAAATCTATCAAAATTTAAGTCATTTTGGCCGTCACTAGTGAAAAGAATATTGCTAAAAATTACTTCTAGCCATTGAAATAAAACAAGTCCTGACAGTTTCCTCTCCTTTTAATGAGTTCTCTCTACAGTTATTTTAGAAAGCCTTTTTGATAAAGAAATACAATGGTAAAGAAGACAATAATCCGGGTGTCATTAGTCCTATTTTGGCAGCAAAATAGGACGCGTGTGTGCAGAGAAGCAGAGTAGAATGTCCAATGTCTCAGATGGAAGAGTGCACAAAAAAAAATATACAACCAACATAAAAATCACTAAGATCCCTATTGGAGCAAGAGCTGTAGCTCAGGAAAAATTATGTTATAATAGATTATTAACTTGGAAAAACGTTCAAGCTAAGATGCCCATTGTGAGGGTGAAATCATATAATTAAAAAGGAATGTTAGGGAAAATCTGTGGAGTGCGCATAAAGGTAAAACAACAGCTATCATTACCAGATTGGAAAAAACCAAGTTTAATGTTTGCTGCCAAAGCGTCCTCAATCGGAGAAATTACACCCAGTCAAAACCAGCTTCTGTCAACACCAGGTAATTGTAGGATCCAACCCTAATTAACTCATGATAACGGAGAACAGTTTTGGTTGGCTAAGGTGAACATTGCAAAACCAAGTAAATTCCAAGTGTTTTCTCTCAAATTGCCTATTAGTCTCTTAAACCCTCCAAAAAAGACATGGAAAAGCTGACTTGAATGGTGAGTTAGCAGCTGCTGATTAAAGTTTCTTTCTGACAGCTTAATAAATGACTAACTGGAATCACCTAAATCATAGAAAAATTGTACCAGTTAAATGGTAAGAAATTGTAAGTGCTACGTAAAGGAAACCTCCTCGTTTCTCTGCAGACTTGGAGAGAAAATATTTATACTATGCTCAGGTTATTAGGGATCAATCTACCAAAAATACTTTTCAGGTTGATTTATAAACAAATTTTGGGTTGATATGATGCCTGCAATAAAATTTCATAGCAAATGCTTGTGCATGAACCAGTCTATTTTTGAGGATTCACACATGAAGAACATAATTTCTTCCCCATTCTTCTCATTCATGATCCTTGACCCTTCAGTTTGGCTTTTCCCCTGACACTCTGCCTCTCACTTCTTCATGGCAGGAGGATTATTTAGTTCGTTAGCTTTTGGTTATGGAGGTCTTCAGAACAGAATTGGTGCAGCAAAGATCTCAGAGCAGGAAGTGTATTTAATTAACTCCCACAGGGTACGAATATCTTTTAAAAATTAAACATTTAGGCACATTTTTCCTTTACTTTGGCCTTTCTGAATACGATTAAGGCAGCTCTGACAATCTGACATTTTCTACAAGGCCTGCCGTCGTTTAACTTATTACGCTGGAACCTGTTTAATAAACAATAATTTCCCTCCAAGCCTGTGCCTTTCTTCTCCTTATATGTAGGCTGATGATGCCAAATCTTTCATTTTCTCTCTAAGTACAGACTTTAGACTTGCTATAGGTTCAAACACCTCTTCCTAACTTCTTCCACCCAACAATGATTTTTTTTTTAGAGGAGAGAATAGTGGATTAATATTCAATCCTATAAAACTGCATTGAAAAAGAAGAGAGTCTGGTCGAAAACTGTCCCTGTAAAATAAACAGGCATTTTATTTCGTTTTTGAAGGGGATCCTGTAAAACTGGTGGAAACAGCCACACTGAGAAACCTACCAGACAAGGGTAGGGAGTGTAATATTATCAAGTTGAAAACTGTGTTTGAGGTGTTCATCATTAAATCACGGACAAATAGCTCTAAAGCTCATTGAGAAGCTTTATGAACCGATCCCTTGAAAACATGGCCTCCAACTCGCAGATAAGAGAAGAAACCATTTCAACAGTTTTTGACAGCATTTATGCAAAGATTTTAGCACCAAGACCTAATAAATATCTTGCTAGAACCTCCTGAAACCCTTCAGACATTTTATTTTAAAAGCTATTTTATGACTCTCTGACACTTACCTACAGTTTTCAAGGACTTCGGTCAAGATACATCACTGAAGAACATTCCAGAAAAAGGCTCATGATAACTGTCTAAATGTTAACAGTGCTTTTATGATACTTGATTTCTGTGGGCAGTTTAGTTCTAATTCACTTATCTTTTCATTCCATGGTTTAGTTGAAAGTATGTTAGTTCTTTTATTTCTCTCATTAAAATGGAGATTTTACGTTCAGCAATTGCTTTTTTCATTGGCAACTAATGTTTTCAAGTTTAACGGTTTAAGAAAAGCAACTATGTAAGCATCTGATCTCTCCAGGATTTCAGCCCACACTCATCATCCGCCTTATTTAGAATTCGCTGCAAAGTTGTTACCAGTTTACTTCTATTTAAGACCCAACAAAGTCTGAAGCTTTATAACTCTAGGTCCTGCAAAAAGTAACTGGTCTTGTCAGTCGAGATGGAAGGTGCATAGATAACACAACATGTGGGAAGGGGGAAAAATATTGGCAGAAAGAAAAAACGTTTCTTACATGTTATTTAAGGAAAAATATTGTGCTCTTACTTTGGTATCTGTCCATTGGATCTGGCTCCTGCCAACAAGAAGAAATGCTCTGAAGTTACACTTAACCTAACTTATCAGTTTCCTCTCACGTAAGATCTGCAATGAGTTTTATGATCAAAAGACTAATCCACTTACCTAGGAACACACAATGCCAAGGGGAGGAAAAAGGAGTAGCTATTTCAGGTCCTATTTTGTGCATGATTTAAAGATGATTTAAATCACACTACTCATATTCCTCCCAGTACACATGGCGAAGGGATCAAGTGTTTATTTAGAAAAATCTAGGATGAAAATGCAGTTTAAACACAGTTATACTCTGCGGTGTATTCTGAGCATCAGATGCAATCAAAAATACCCCGTTTGAAGAGGGCACAGTAACAGATAAAACCAAAAGAGAATTCATTTATGTGTAGAAGCTTTTTAGGCAATACTTTCTTTTTGAACAACACAACACTAAATGGAAACTGCATTTTTTACTTCATTCTACTAGCCAGCCATGAAGACTAAAAGATCTCTAAAATTTTGATAAGCATCTAAAATGGAGAGAAAAACCCACAAAGACACATGTTTCTGTGTTTCTAATTAAAAGAAATTTTTTCTGGGATGAAGCAAGCCGAAAATTGGAAATTTTCTTGTCATTGCATACATAACATCATACATCTACAAAAGTACAAATAACAAAATTTTCAAGCATTTTTCAGAGGTGTAAAACTTTATTTCCCAAGGAGAACGTGACAAATGCAGACTTACAAGCATTATCAAACAACCTTAATTACCATGAAATGACAAGCTGGGTCTGATTAAAGATGATTGTAACTTTCTTTAGCTGCCATCATTGTAAAAATGCTAAGGAATTTATGGGCATAAGAGGCAACGAGATACAAAAGAATCAGGATACTGCTGTACATTGGATTCTGTGTCATGCTCAGATATATGCCAGCAGAACACTAAACATCATACCCTCACTAACCATGTGTATTTTATTCTTTTGCAAAGTTGAAGAAAAATTTAATCAGACCCATGTCTCTAGACGACACTTCTTCAACATCACCAGTTCCACACAGCTAGCTCGAAGGTTTCAAAGCCAGGCTACAGGCAAGAATGAGGACTTGGAAAATTACAAAGGGACTTTTTTTACTGCGGAGCCAGTAATTCCTTTTGGAACACCAGGGCATCATCACTTAGTGCTGCTGGAAGGAAGTGTGCGCTCATTTTTACAGATATACAATTCCATGTTCATGTAACTGAACAAATAGTGTTATTAACACAAAAAAAATTTTCAAAATTATTATTTTAATCGTTAAGTTTCATTTTAAGGTTGTGTGTTAATGTTATGCGTCTCATTTATAAGCACCTTAACCTAAATTAGATATGATAATTTTGATGTACTTACATAATTAATATTTTCTTCTTAAAATCATTCAGTTCTGTGTTAAACAAGAATAAAAACACTGAAAGCCATCAGAAGACCACTGCGTGGCACAGCTTGCATGGGAATATGTGGGCTCAGAACCAGGAAGCGCTGTTTAAAAGAGGTTTTTTCAGCTCCCTTTCATCCACAGAAGAAATGGTTTGCAAATCAATTTTACTTTTGAAACATATTTTGAAGACAAAACGCTTTGGGGTAGCATCTATGGATAGAGAAACTTCACTTTGGAAAAGGAATCATTACACAAAGGAAACTATCAATCTTAAGACAATTTTTTTTCACGAACTGCAACATAGTTGTGTCCTCAGCCTGGGATGCCCCTTTCTCTGCCTTCTATCCGTGTCTCTGTTTCTTCCTCAAAATATCATTGGTATATATCTACTCTTCATGGGGCTATTGTTCAGCAACCATTGAGAACAGAAGGCAGATTTATGTTATCTAAGTTCCGAAAAGACATAATACCCAGGAAAAAATATTTTTAACATAAACATTTTTAACAAGCACCGTTTAAAAAAACTACTTTTAGACTTCTATTATTCATGCTACCAACGACATTGATCAGGCCATTATATCAATAATCTGATGCCAGAAGTACGTGGACACATGGTGATCGTAGATAAAAGAATCTGGGACAAAGAATTAAGGCTCACTATTGCAAAAAGAGAAGAAGTGACAAAAGGTAGAGCACAATGACAGCTCTGTCGAGGCACTTCATATTTAAGAAAACACAACACGGACGGTCAAGGGTGGACCCAAAATTATCCATGCTGGAATGGTCATTCAGATCAACGGAGGCAAAAACGGCAACTGAAAAATTCTGATCCATGCGCATTGTAAGAACGACGTCTGGACCACCATGGTTCCTCGGCAAAAAGCCCCAATATTCAATATCGGTCAAGCCCCTATACGCTGCAGAACTGCTCACAGATAATTCAGTAGAGCAAGATTCGAGCCAGATCTTGTGCATAGGAAGAATACACGAAATAAAAATTGCTTTCCAAGAAAGAGTTTCTGTTGACTCATTTTTAGAAGAACTCATTATAGCTTGTCACAATCACACAACCTATATTGTGTGCCCTTAGAAAATTTATTATGCCTTTAAAAGAGGCTGACAGAAATTGCGAATATATTTATCACATAAGAGTGTTCTTTACTAAAGCTGATATTCCTAGGGACATGGTGATTTTTGCTTTTTTATATATAAAAGCAAAAATAAATATTTCTAAAAAATTTATTTTCATATTATCCAGCCAATATAAAAACATTTTGATAAATGACTCTGCCACTTAATTCATGTTCTTTGAGCAACAGGCAAGGTTATTCGTTATAGAGCTACAGGTCTCAAATATCACTACTAAAAATGTATGGCCATCATCTCCCAACATCTGCGTAAAGGCCAAGTTTGCAACGGTTCCCTCTTACAGACTCTACGTTAGAATTTAGAGTGTCTTAGAAATTTCTCGTTCTTCAAGGACATAAGCTCATGCAATATTGTCTGAGCTCCAATACTGGTAGTCAGCTGTCTGCCTGCCTTTGTATTTCTGTCAATGAGTGTATCTCAATATACATTACCAGGATGTTCCAGTACTCATTCACACGTGTTGCTTTAAGGGATAAAGAGTAAAGGGGAAGGGAAAAGAGAGCTGTTGTTTAGGTTTTTTAATACTCAGTAAAAAGTCCAAAGCTTCTGCCACAATTTATGGTATACCTTCACTAAAAATACCTCTATAGACGCCAAGCACATGTTCTGAAATAAATTTTCCTTTAAATTGAAGTTTATTACTGCCATGTCAAAACATAATGTAATAAGAATGCAGACATAGTTAAAATTTCCGTTTTGATTGTGTTGCAAAAGACTAATTTCAGCACTGAGAATATCTAGCAGAATTAACTCATGTTCCAATTTTAGTACTGTCTGTTAAAACAACTTTTTCAAAGTTCTTCAGGAGCAGTTAAGAGCATATATATTTGAAGAGGACGTTGACTTAGCAACAGAGATTTTCCCAAAACCTTATGATGACGTTTTCAATGAACTTTAAAAACTGTGGGGAAATTAAGCCATAGCAAAACGAGGAAAAGCTGTCACAGACAGTGCTCTCACACTCTTGCTTAAAGCTTGACCCTATCAGGTAGACATGAGATAACCTGCTTAAACTAGCTGCCTGAGTACT
Organism: Campylorhamphus procurvoides; assembly: GCA_013396655.1. Taxonomy (NCBI): domain Eukaryota; kingdom Metazoa; phylum Chordata; class Aves; order Passeriformes; family Dendrocolaptidae; genus Campylorhamphus; species Campylorhamphus procurvoides. The sequence goes on along the minus strand of WBMV01009092.1, from coordinate 12,547 downwards.
GGATGTCCACACATTACTATTAGTGACCCTGGCATCAAAATCCCTATTTTTGATGGAAGGGCTGAACATGCACACTTATTGCACACCTCTCATATTAACGAACAGCAGCATCTCCACCGTAATGAAATCAGACACGGGAACTCCCTGTACTACTAATCTCAGGAATAATTTATTAAAAGAGGCTGTCTCTGTTAATCCATCTAACATCTCAGCAATGAGAAAAGCAAAGGAGAAAGAGATGCTAAGAAAGACGTTCAGAAACACATCTTAAGGAATTGGAGAAACCAAAAGTGGCAGGTCTTTCTCAAGTGTGTATTTAAGAACAGTTATCCTGTCCTGGAGCTCAGGGAATATCTTGTGGCCAAGTGCAATAAGAGAAGAGGGAAGTCACTGTGCTTTGACGATAACTACAGCTGTGGGCTTTCCAGTCACACTGGGAATATGGGCATTGCTATATGTCATTGCTATCTGTTTATGAGCAGAGAACCCAAGGGTTTGCACATAGAACAGTTATTGTAAAGAATATTTTAGACCTTCTTTTAAACACAGGCATACACACGGAAAGCTTTATAGCTAACAATTTTAAAGGGAATTTTCAGGAAAGGGATGGGAAAAAAGTAAAATCTGGATTCTGAAAATCAGCATCCATGGCATCTCTAGGGAGTAAGAGGGGACTTTGCAGTAACGCCTCTTTTCAGCATAGATTTCCATTATATTTGAGCATATAAATTATTGAACGTATATTGCAACCATGAATAAATTTGCTTATTCCTTTAATATTCAGACAAAAAACATCATCAGATCGAAAAAATTCTTGTGCCTATCTTCCTTTCTCTTTTCCCCCTTTCTCTTTAGGGTACTCTCCTTTTTGACTGACCGCAATTTTTCCTGTTAAATCGTCTTGGAGCAGAATTAAAACCAAAACTAAGACTAAAAACCCATTGTACTGGATGTACTTAAAGAAAGTTTCCCTGAGAAAAATTGTATGGATCTGTTTTTTTTTATTTACATCGGAATGACTCTTGAGGGTCACTATTTGTTAATCTTTGCGTGATTCAGATAACCATAGTGATATATTCCCAACTTCTGTAACAGAAATAAACCATGGCCTTAATTACTACAGATCTAAAGTAACTGTTAATTACAGCAGAGGTTTTATCCATGCCGTTCATCTGTAATTTGACAAGTAATCTTTTCATTAGCAGCGAGTTGAAAAGAATAGAGGATCTAGAAAAAACAACTGAGCAGAGAACTCTGTCCCACAGTAAACGTGACAGGCAAGCCTGGCACCCTTTGCCTCCCACCTGCAGTCACCAACCATGGCAAGTGAAATTCAGTAGCTGAAAGAAAAAAATTAAGGCAGGACGATCAAGGACATGTGTCAAGGCCAAATGCCCCTGCAAAGGGACAGTCATTCTCATGATAGCTTGTGAAATTAGGAGATTGCTCAGTTCTGCTAAAGAAAACTTCTTCCAGGCTAGACGTAATGAGAGAAAATTGTCTAAAAGGATATAAAGGATGACTATTTCTGTTTCCCGGTGAGAAATGGTCAGTGCTATTAATCTATTTTGAAAAATTCGCATACTATTGTGAATAGTTTTATTTTTCAGGAAGAGAAGTCTCGTTTAAAAAAGTAAATTTCCATCAATAACGCCAAAGGCTGCTCCATAAACTCCAACACACAATAGTAGCTGTTGTTCTTAGAAGAGTTATCTCAGCATACCTTTCTCTTCGTCTCTTACAGGAAGACTGTAAATTTCAGGAAAAGCTCTTTTGAAATATTTCAGGAATTTTTTCGTTTAAGAATTCTGTAATACAAACATTAAAAACCACGATACAAGCCCATCCATGAGAGAAAAACGCCCTACTCAAATCCAGAGAGATAAAACTCTGAGAGTTTTTTTACTTGCACCTTAGTGTCCCTCACTTGGGATATTTCATACAAACAGAACCTGGAATCCATTTACAGTGTGTAAACTATAAACATGAGCACTTTCTCAAATTTCATTTTCTTCAGTCTTTTTACAGATAAAGACCAAATTTCAATATTGGCTCATAGACTTTAGGAAACATGTTTAAAGTAGAAGACAACATTCGGCTATAATACTGGAAAGGAGTAAGAACACAGGGAGTACAGAAAATAGTCAATGGGGTCAGGGAACCAAAAAAATCTTGAAATTCTAAATTGTAATATGCCTAGAGTAAGAACTGAAATAATGTGGCTGCTTCCATCTGAGTTACGGAGAAAACTTGTTCATTTCATTCCGTTGCAAGAGAAATGTTTAAAGCACCCATGCCTCGGCGAATAATAACAGAAAGTACGGATTATATAAAACTACATAAGGAGGGGAGGACAAAAATAAGTATTGTTTTAAAACTCCACATACTCTGATCTAGCTTAAAAACTAGTTTGCTGGCTTTAAAAAAAAAGTCTTTAACTGAAAAAGTAAATGATGACTATAAACGAAAGAAACCCTGCCAAGACCCTGGCTGAGGAGAAAGAAGAAGTCCTCGCCTCCTTTCTCCAGATGGATAGCCAGGAAATGGTGCAATGTTCAGAAAGGGAGACAGAAGAGTTCTTGGCCCAATTTAGCCTGAATCCCTGGCCTGACCATCTATCCTATTAGTGAAAAGCATTTTTTCATAAGAAGGTAAGAGATCCTTAGCCAGAAGCGAAGCTTCGTTTTAGTGTAGTTACAAGGATAGTCCTTGTTTTATATGGATTCAGCTGTCTGGCCAAGGTGCGCTGGGTAAAACTGAACTGGAATACTCGACATTGTAGGGCTGGATGTGCCTTATGTCCTCAGCTGAGACCAGCCGTCAGGTTGGGGCTCTCCTGCTTCGTATGAATTCAGAGCTTTATGCTTCTCGCTGTTTAAATCAGGATAGGAGACCCTATTTGTTGGTCGCAATTCTAGATTCCATAGCCTGTACAAAAGGGTTTTATTACCACCCTGTGGCAGTGGTCGCAAAACTCAGTGAGTACTCCTGTGGTGGGTTAGGTAGAGAAGTGGCCAAGGCTGGCATTGCTCCCTGTAACTCCCAAAGTGCTTCTGGGTTCAAACACAGGATTTTGCGAGCACAGGGAAATATCAGAACTGATACAATGTTCGCATTAATAAGTTGTATAGATAAAATTGTTGTAGATGTCACCAATATCTCCATGAACTCGGCTGACTCAAGCAGACAGTCTCCAGAAGAAAGGAGAAAGGACATTTTTTCTATGTAGCAGAGGATTAAAAATATCGATGTTCTCAGACTGGAGCTGTTAGATCCGTGTCAGCAGTGCTGAAGTGCAGTTCTCTTTCTTAAAACTAGTTTAGAACCATGAGATTATACAGTGTCTTCCTGTTAGTTGCACCTACCTCTTTTTCACCTAGATTTTGCTGAAGAAATCCTTACCCTCAGTACTGAGAACGTGGTGTAAGAGACAGAAGAGACGAAACATGTTGAAGTAAAAAATTCGTGCACGAAAAAGATGTCCGTCACTGAAAATGTAAGGCAGATTCATCACAAAAATAAGGTACATTGAGGTCAGTTCACAAGCATTTTTTGGGCTACAAATAGCTTCAACCATGTACGACACTGGAAATAGTAGGAAGCACGAGTATCAAAGCACTGTACAACTATCAGTCTAGAAATGTTCTGAGGAGCATGAATTAATAAGAAAGAGAGAGTTTCCTTGATTATAAAAAGTATGAATGACACAGATATAAAACAATATCTTTTCGTTTTCTGGAGAAAAGAGACATTAGAATAAAAGTGAAACACCCAAACATAGTTCGGGAATGTCACATCTCCCACATTTTAAGAAAAATAAAGCAATCTGAGACGAATCCGGCAGACATAACTGTCACATTCTAAATATAAAAAAATTACCACTGCAATATGCAGGGCAGAAAAGCTGAAAGCATGAAAAAATATTATCATAGCAAGTCTTTTTATTCCTACTTTCTATCGTCACAGAGTCCATGTAATAGTCACTAAAAGTAATTGTTAAACATGAAGAAACAGTGTACTGGTATTAATTTCTCTTTCACAAGTTATAGCCACTTTAGGAATAATGTGCAAAAATAGGAATTCACTTTACAGAAAGCACAAGAGGGATCATTTGCCACAGGAAGTGTCAGTCGTGGTTATGTCACACCACAAAAAAACCATGAAAGAGCCACAGAAAGGGAGACCCATTATGAGTTGCCTTCAGCCAAAGCACCTTTTCCACATTTTGTGAGTCCTTCACCAGTGCGTCCAACCTTTTTCGAAATGGGAGCAAGCATTTTTACTATAGAGGTTTTCCTGATGCATCATCTTTTCTACTGGGAGAGAAGAAATCTGCTCTATGTGGAAGGATTAAATTTCAAACTCCATGTCCTCTCCGCTGTGGGGGGGTACGGGTTTTTTCTAAAAAAAAAGAGATTTTTCTCTCTGTAAATCAAAAAAACCCATCTGAATAATGTTCTTTGTGTTAAAGGGGGTAAGTGGATAGTCGAGCTGGGCGAGGAAAATTCCTTATCACTCTGGAGAAGAGATAGATGACCAGAGTTATGTTCCAGGATACGGAGACACCGGAAAGTGGAATTCAGAAACTGAAATTGAAAAAATCTCTACAGTCAGCACATATGCTGCCAAATAAGGGTAAATGGAAAAATTTATTGAATTCTCCAAGTTGCATTGAAAAATAGCCTAACCCTATCTGTAGAAATTACGAAAAAAAGAAAAAAGCTGTTTAGTAAAGCACGATTTTAAGAGTTATATTAGGTAAACAAATTCAGTGTTAAGGTTTGTTTGGCATCACAGCACAGATATATCACTTATAATAGAGGTATATCCATATATAGAGGAGACAGAAAGAGGTTTTATGGATTTGATATATTTACATTAAAGTAACTTGATTGAGAATGCAAAGAACACTGTTTAAAAAGAGAAAAGTATTTAAACTACATTTCTTTTAGTTAGATTTTCTTTGAATTTTAAAAAATGCAATTTGAAAAAATTCTGGGATAAAATAAAATCTCTCAGTAAAATACAACAATAACAAAAAAATATATTCCATTCTTGATATAGAAATTTCAAAATAGCTCTTACAGACATGTTTCTAACCGATAGAACGACAACACTTTTGCCGGGGTTAAAAAACAAGTGTACCAAAAATACTTAACATAGACTAACTCCAAGAGGGTTGAAATTCAATAGTATCCCTCGGTGCCTAGGAGGCGGTAGCCCTAAAAGTGTTTTCAGTAGTTAGTTTTATTGAAACTAACACTTCAGGGTACACTTGCTTTCTGATCATTTCTGTTCAAAAGGCCACAGTTACAAAGTGATCTCAAAAGCTGTTCGATGGTCAGAAAACACCCAAGGTGCTCTCTGGGCATCACAGGGTGCTAACTCACATCCAGGGCTATTTATTATGAAAGGATTTATAAAATATTTCCATCCAAATCTTACTCAACTTTCCCGTACCATGTAATTATTTAAATAGAGTATAAGTTCAGCAACAATGTGCTCATAGAAAAAAACCAATTACTTTTCGAGCCCTGCGCTGCAACTGTCTATTATTATTCTAAGTAACGGGTAATGCAGAGTAATGCATATTGAATTTCTGTTTCCATTAAAAGTACTCCCTTTTTTAAATCACCTTTCATTAGAAAAAACCCTTATTTTTCGGAACAGGGAGGACTACTTCAGCCTAGAGTTTCAGTTGCCTAGGGGAAGTGGTGCATCATACAGTGATAGTTATCTACGTGTCTATAAATATCATTCCTTCTGAGCGTGTCTGTATCTCAGGCCAGTTCATGCCATCTTCTCTCTTCCCAGCTCCTATAAAAGATATACCTATTGATGTTAACGTATTCTGAGACTGGCCTTGAAGTGGAAAAAGCATTTTCTTTTTAATATACTCATCTATACACTATGCAGCGTATACTGAGCTATAAATTTTCTGAAATATTGCACGTGGGTGGGGGAATTTTGCTTTTTTACTTTAGAGTCCTTCCACTGGCACCACAAATGAAAGCTCAACTAAGGACCATTTACTTTAGAAGAAGGGACTATGTGGAACCCTCAGAATTAACGCTATAATGAAGCACAATAATCTGGAGTATCAGGACATCCCCGTTCTGTCAGCTGGGGGAGATATTTCTTCCGGCCATCCAGAGCTGGAGGCGGTCTCCCCTCCCTGGTGCTCCCTCAGCCGTGCCAGACAAAGATAGGGAGTGCAGTAGAGGTTATGACTCCCACAGATACCTGTTGGATTATTCTGATCTATGTGGCCAGACGTGCACTGCCGCTAACCAACACAGTCAGAAAATGGGCCTTCTGTAATACACACTATGAATTTTTCCCTCATTTTTTGAGGTTTCATTTATATGTGGGCTTTCTGTACTGTGAAACCTTCTCATCATAAGTCATAAGGAAGTGCAGAACAGCACTGTAACTATTTTAATAATTTAAAAAAATACACATCACCGCAAAGAAAGTCCGAGAGATCTCACAAATGACACCACCCTTTCAGGGGAAATCTAGGGATTCCAAGCATTTGTTAACATATTACTCTCTTAGCAACCTATCCATTTCACAATGAGCTGAATCAGTATTCCTGTTTTCTGAATTTTCTATAAACTAAACATCAGTCACTCTATGCATTTTTCTTAATAGAGTACTACTACACAAGATTGGTGAAGAGGCTGGAAAAAGAAGAAAGATTAATTCCTGCAGGAATAGCTCCAAATAAGAAGGAGCACGGAACAACAAGCACTCCGGACGGAGTGCAGAAGGTGTTTATAGAAGGTGGAACTGAATCCTGAAGTTCACGTAGTAGTTCGAGCTCATAATTCATGTGCAGCTCATTCATTCACGGACTTTTTTACACTGTCAGCCCATGGTTTGCTTGCTGCCTAGTGATGGCTAATAGAGCCTACTGAACATTTCAGTGCAGCAAAGGAGCAATACCAAACTTCATCACTTTAAAAGAATCATAAATTTGAGCCACTTTCATAGTAATCCAGTGGATAACTGATGTACAGATCCATAAATGCAGACAGGACGCCATTGAACACAGTTCAGATGATCACCCTTGTGACCCCTTGAAAATATCGCCATTGCTTTGTCACTTTCACTGAACAGTTGGTAAAGAGAGCAACTTTTGTGTGGCAGGTTTGGGCTTTCAGGTATACATTCTTTCCCCTCAACTAAACAACATAGTACATATTTCATTCCTGAGCTCCATATTTCTTCTTCTGGTCATATTTCTTTTCAGAAAGACGTCAACCTCCGAAAGGCAAGAGATCCCTTCCTCCTGTTGAGAAAACCTGTCTAAGCACTACACAGGGAAAACAGCAGCAACATAAGAGGCATCCGGGCGAAATTCAGCAACAGCCTAATTCCACAGTGCAGTAGCAAGTGTTACAGCCAAGCGATCACTCTTAGCCAAGCAAAATAATCTTTGGATAGGAATTATTCACAAAGGCAAAATCAACAAACTCTTTTGATTTCCACCAATGTAGTGTGCCTATGTGCCCCATTGGTATTTCTCAGTTCCTTCCGGACATTTTCAAACAAGGGATTGAAAATATGCAACATATCAAGAATATTCACACTTTCAGATACTTTGTAGTGATTATTTAAAAACTCTGCACTATCCTAAACTGATTTTCCCCCTGGTCATTTCCACCACTTTACACTATGATAAAACATTGTATAAAAGGGTAAGAGGATGTGATAAATCAACATTCCCTAAGAACATCCAGCAATACCTACATTGTCTTCGTTTGCTCCAACTCAGCAAACCATCACCAAACCCACACTGTGTCCAGGAACGGAGTGTCCAAGGCTAGCAGGGCTGAAGATGTGGCTCATTCAATACACAAAATCTGTCAGTGTAATATATCCGCACCTCTTCAGGACCTGGACCTGCACATTTGTTCCTGTAAAACACATCCACTCCATGTCTCATCCTTTCCAGCAATCATGACCTGAATGATAATCTTTCTTAAAAATCAGAAAATCTCGAAACTTGCCATGCAGTCCAATCGTTGTGCCTGCCCAGGCCCATTCCCAAGAGTCACTCCCTGTGCCACAGAGCATCACTCAAATACTCTTGGAGCTCTGGTAGCCTTGGGGCTATGCCCACTGCCCTGAGGAGCCTGGTCAGTGCCCACGACCGTCAGGGGGAAGAGCTATTAGTTGAGATCCCATATGACTCTAACTCAACAGAATTCCATGCCATTGCAAATTAGAGGAAAATTTTGTTTTTCTCAGAAAGATCACCTAAAATCATCTCTGATTTTCAATGGTTAAGAAGAAAATCAACTACAAGGACCATTGCAGCTTCACTAGAGTTTATGTTGATGAAAAAAAGGAAAGAGTATAACACACCACTACTAAACAAATATTTCCTCATAGAGAGAGGAGATTTGCATTCTCTCTCCTCTGATATATAGGCAGATAAAAGCCACTGAGAAACAAGGGCTATATTTTAGATTTACAAAACTCCCACGACATCTTTCCACCCTCCCAGGATCTCACCCAACTGACATTTTCACACAACTTCCACATGACATTCCGAGCTAAAAAGGGATAAGTTTCCCTTCCAAGACAAGTAAAAGGAAGCGAGCACAACATGCACAAAATAATCAAGTTCTAACACTACCCATTCTGGTACATGATATTACTAAAAACCGCTTTGTTGAGACGCAGCAATGAATAGAATAATACAAGATGATAAGTAAAGGCTTTTTTAGTTAGATGGTTTATTGTCTGACACTGAGTGCAGAGTTTTTAGGCAATTTTCTACTAGCACTCCGTCTAAAGTAAGCGGTAACAGAGACAGTTTTCTTTTTGTTCTCTCTCAAGGCACTTAAACAACTGTCCTCACTACAGAAAGCAAGGGTTTGTGCATCCAATGAAATTCGTGTTTAGAGGATTATATCTAAAACACGTATGCATGTATTGTTTAAAATCTGTACCTTACTGAAAAAACACATCTCCTGTAACCGCAAACAAGCTGACATTTTGTTATCGGTGTCGGATTTTCGGGCTTCACATTAATGAATGAAAACCTTTCTTCTGAATGAAAACTTCACCAATTTTAGTTACAGAAATACCGCTTATGAACAGAAGATACATTTGCATAAGAGGAGAAAAATTTAAAAAAACTCCTTTCCCAAGAAAAATATAAAAATTTTTTGGACCACAAAAATTCAAATCCAAAGGATTTCTACCAACACAGCATTAACTGTGTAGCTCTTTGTCACGCGAGTATTCCACACAATAAGTGAGTAGATGAGGATTTAAAGATTAGGCTCCCAGAGTCACACTGAGCACCGTGACACAGGAGGTGATCAGCAATCACAAACCTTGAAACCTGATCGGCTAAGGGGACTTATTCATTGCTTCATTTGAGCACTGCACTGCAATATTTTTTGGCGTTACTGAGTTCATTCCGATTAAAAGTATATAAAACCCAGAAAGATTCGTGATGGTAAAAAAAGTGATAAATTAGTAGAGATTTGAGATACGGTAAGAAGTTCTTAAAAAGCGGTAAATAAATGGGTTGCCAGAAAGCACATAACAGAGTACATTCAATATGAAGTTACTCTGTCACATACCATATGCTGTTAAAGGAAAATAGGTCCAAATATTAGTGCTCACATTGGGTAGCACTTCAGACACCTCCCAAAGAATCCGTGCGTTAAGATACCAGCTGGCTTCCATTTGCAACCAAAACTATAAAAATAATCATCAAAAAAGAAAATCTCATCTACTTAATTCTCAAAGAGTCCTTCTTCCTGTTTAGAGGAACATGTAGAACCTGTCCCATGTTCTAAAAGAACTGAGAGCACTCACTACATTCTCTATTATTTTTTCACTGCAACGTCTTTTCTTTCTCCCTTATCAGACGTTTGTAACCTTTTCCATTTAAGTAGTATTATTTTGTAAGTCAGCCAAAGATCGCAAAAAATTATATGATCTTCTAAAATTTGAGGGAGTCTAGTTATAGCATATTATCAGTTGAGTCTACTCCTCAAACATATCCCATACCTTAACCCTCTTAGTATTAAGAGGACTGTTTTCCCTAAACTTTTGACCGATTGAAAATCCAGTTCACTTTTTTAACATAAAATACTTTGTAAAAGCTCAACACATTTCTTGGTTCTTCCTCTTAATAGCTTAAAAAAATCCTCATCCAACAGTCAAGTGCTGCTAAAAAATAACCAGTATCCCCACTAAGTGTTAATTTCCCTTATTATATATATGCCTAATCATGTCTCACAAGTCAAGCACCAGCCACTGATAACATATATGTATGGAAAAAGCGCTTTGCACTCCTTAAAGCGCATGTTCATTTCATACAACATTCAAAATGCAAAAATTTTTCAGCCTTGTTTGCTGCAGGAAAAAAATTCTTTATCCTTTCAATTGGCATATGTCTAGATAGGAAAATATACCCAGGCCATATTCAACAGCCAGGCTTCGTACGCCGGAAACTCCAGGAACTTATGCTCAATCACATTCTGGTTATCTGATCCTGAGCATCAAATGGGAAATTAATTTAGCAGGTCTGGGGAGGGATGTTGAATCTGCTGAAGTCCTAATCACTTTTCTCATAATTTCTGCTACTGAGCTCCCCTCCCTTATCATCCGACAAATACATCAATGGGCAATTAATTCACTTATAAAATCATATGTCACTGGCTGGCTGTCTGTAGGAAAAATATAGTTTAAATTTGATTCTCTGTAACTTGTCACAAAGGGCTATTTCACTTGGCAATGTATTACTGGAGCTCGTCTCCTTCCAGCAGATTTATTACTGAACATTAATACCTTTTTACACTTATTATTTTTTACTAGACTAAAGAAATTTTCTCCAAGCAATCCCACTCTGAGTCACATCGCCCACAACCCTCCTACTACAAATCAGGTACTTGAAATGATGAATCCTCTAACAAAGCAGTCAATATTTTGTGCCAAAAAAGCTGCTTTTTCCCTTTTGCCCAGAACTTCTCTGCAAATCCTTGGAAATTTTTCAACCTCTAACAACGTGCAATTCCGCTAGAAACACAAATTTTTGGATTTACACATTTTTCCTCCTGCACTTATATTTTCTGGATAAGACAGTTCATGGTACAAAAAATCTTGAAAAGGACAAGCCAAAAAATTGAAGGACCATACACGATTGGCACCGGAAGAGCATTCACCAATAACAGAGACTCGGTGACAGCCGTGGAGTCAGTTCTAACAACTCTGAAATCCCTCTTATCCATGGCCTCACCACACTGGCTTGTCTTTTGAAGCCCTTAGTTCTGTAACGTTCCCTGTAAATCTCTCTCCTCACAACTGACCCATAACTTTTCCCTCTGCACAGCAGTTCCCTTGAACCAGAGCAGCACAACCAGTGAATTCACCAGTTACGGAGACAATGGGAACGACACCAGTCTGCTTGTGTCCCCTCTGTTGGCAGCTGGTGTGGTGATTGTGTTGGTGCTGTACCTGTCCTGTGCCGCCGTCATGGTGCGCAGCTTGCGGAAGAACGGGAGGCTGCGGCACCCGCTGCTCAAGACAGATGCTGTGTTTAGTTAGGGCTACAGCCACAAGAACAAGCTCTGGCAATAGTCTGATGCTAGGGGCAAAAGAAAGACAATGCACAAGGGCTAAAAAGTAAAATTAACCAGTAAAATTTAAAAATAGGCTGTGCAGCTCACGGCCAAATCTGCAGATTGATAGCACCTTTGAGCTGGGAGAGAATACCCGTAGCACATCCCCTCAGGTTATAGCTGACATAACCCAGGCGAGTGGCAACTGCAGGTTCTGAGCAGCTAATTGTCACATCATGCGGTAAATGATTTCCTCTTCATTGTTTTTTCTCATCCCCTCTTAACCTTGGTGGGGTGTTTTACGCCATTTCTATTTGTAAGAAAGCCAGAAGTGTTTTTGTGCCACATCTTACAGCAATGTCTGGGTAAATGCTATTTGACGGTCCTAGAAGTGACGAAACGGATAGAAACAGATCAGGGAACCACTGTGGAATTACAGCAGTCATCATAATCAATGATTTCCTTGTCATTACATTGGCCATTATCATTATAAAGACAAAAATGAGCCTGTTCCTACCCCTTATGAAAAATAAAAAAAACTCTTTAAGATGATCTAGGACTATCAAGGATTTAATTGCAGAGTTATATTTCTGACATTTTAAATTTTTCTAACCAGATGATAAAAGCCACTTTTTCAAGGAAATTACAGAATTGGATTATTTCTAGGTAAGGGGAAAAAATCAGTTTCCAAAAGTCACCTTGTAAGTACTGAGCTGGTTAAAATTCAGATTAGAAATGGTGTAGCATCAAAAATTTCATTATCTGTCGAAGGACTCCTCTGGTTTTTTTTTGGGAATACAGTTGTTTGCATACAGTTGAGGTGTTTATTTTTAAACAACAAAAATAGAGAACCATATAAAAATGCAGTCGTAAATCATGTGTTCAATAAAGTACATCCACTGCAATCAATTGCTCTTCATTTAATTATTTGGACCCGGAATTATATAATTAAAAAA
>WBMV01009069.1:148701-178720 GCA_013396655.1 Campylorhamphus procurvoides | reverse complement strand
CCACATGCCACAGTTCAAACCAGTAGTTATTGCAGAGGTATGCACAACATTTTATACTGTGTGGTGTGTTTCCCTTTCGTGTAAATGAAGCAAACAGGCTGGGCTCCAGTGCATGGGTGCCTTGCTCTGTAGCAGCAGGGATAATAGTCCCTCCCTTTGGTATAAAATAAACTACAAGAACAAGTATTTTCCCTCCTAAAGTTCAATTCAGGTATGGAATTCCAGCTTATTTGGGCCCACGGTGTGCATGGGCCAGTAATCAGAGTATGGCACAGACCTGAATTAGGGCTCCATTAACCTGAATTTTCAATTACATGTCAGAGTGCCCATTCCTCCACTCAGGCACTTTGCAAAACCAGTCAGCTGACCAATTCTCCTCAACATTGGCTTCTTGAGTTAATCACCTTCACTTTTACAAGGTCTGACCCATCATTACATTTTCTGTTAACAAAATACCTTTCTCTTTTCCTAGACTCTCTCAAGGTACCCCATCACCACCTTCTGCACTGCTCCCACTGCCTACCGCATGCTGGTCCAGCATGATCTGAGCAGGTACTGCAGGGACACAAGGGAGGCTGGGACATAACACTGTTTAGTTCCCTAAGTTCCTAAGTAATTTTTGTTTTCAGTTAAAGGAAATCTAATTAGCAAAACGTGCTCTCAGGAAAGAAAGCTGTGTTCTGAAATATGAGAATAGCTAGTCACACCATAGGCCACTCGGGCCTCAGGACTGGGTCTGTGAAAAGACAGCACAGGGGAAACAAGAGAGATCTTTTTAACTTTTCACTTCCTCTGAACTTCTGCTTCACATTTAAATTGAAGTCAAGTTTCAGGCAGCATTGGATCAGGGAATTACTGGAGTACACTGGAATGGTTCTCATATGCTTGAGAATTAAATGAGCAGTTATTTGGCAGCTCTTCCCACCAGTTTGTTACTCTGTAAAATACTCAGCTTGTGACAAATGGTTTGTAAGGAGTTTTCACGTCTTCAGTAAGGTACTTATTCTTCTCACACAGGTCTTTCATCCTGACAAAAAGCAAGCCAGATTTAGCAGAGAGCTCAGGCTCTATGTGCCTATTCAGCCTTCCTTTTGCTCTAGAAAATTCTTGGTGTTGTATTTGATCTTGTATGATGGCACATGACTCAGCTTTCCACAAATATCTGATGTGCTTGTTCAGATTTCTTCTTTCATGTCAGCCCTTCCAAGAAAACAACTTTGCTCACTTATTTGCCAGCCGAAAAACCTACTTCTAGTGCCACAGAGTTAAACCACTTTATCTTCAGTGGCAGCACAAGCAATGTAGGAGGCCAGTTGAGCTCTTTGTGACAAAATGATTATTGTCATTTCCAAAGGAACTTGTGAAGTTTTAGGTGCACTTACTTGGAAAGCCAAGGGAAACTGTTCAGTTAAAGCCATGCACTGCTCTTTTTAGGAGTTAAGAAAATTATTTCATTTCTTGTTCCTCTCAAGCTACAAGTTCACGAGCCTGAAGCACTGTCTATCGGGAGGGGAAGCGCTGAATCCTGAAGTGATGGCGAAGTGGAAAACCCAGACAGGGCTGGATATCCATGAAGCTTATGGCCAGACTGAAACAGTAGGTTTGCAATAAATGAAATTATTAGTAGTAGACACTCTCATCATCTTTAATTCAAAGGCAAAACTAGAAAAGATACTTTTGCTCTGGGTATCAATTTGGCCTGTCTGATGTTTTAATGAAACTTATTAAACCAGTTCACATCCCAGATTCTGATGTTCTCAAGAACCACAGTGCCTAGGTCCTGATTCAGCCCTTGTCATGACAGTCACAAGGACATGTCCTGCCTAAAGCAAACAACAATAAAGTCTACAAGATGTTGCAAAAATCTTTTTAAAAATTACAATCTATCATGCAGGTGACAATCTGTGCTAATATGAAAGGAATGGAAATTAAACCTGGCTCTTTGGGAAAAGCCGTTCCCCCTTATGATGTGCAGGTACGTCAATGAGCTGCAGCCGTGGGTAGAGGAGGAAGGGGATGCTGTCTGTGACCCTCCTCTGTCCTGCACTGTGCTGTGCCAGACACTCTCTGGGCAAAGCAAAGGGTGATGTGTGCTTTCTGCAGATCGTAGATGACCACGGGGCTGTTGTGCCTGCAGGAGAAGAGGGCAACATCGCTATCCGAGTGCAGCCCACACGGCCCTTCTGCCTGTTCTCTGAGTACCTGGTGAGCCTGAGCTGCTGTGGCTGTGCCTGCTGAGAACCTCAGGGGACACCCCGGGCAAAGTCCTGGGGACTTATGGCCGGAGCAGGGTTTCATCCAGGATCTTCAGAAGGTCTCACTGGGTTACTTGAGGACTTTGGGACAGCTCAGTGGTGTGGTGGTGCTGAGGTGCAGTAGATTCTTAAGGAAATAGGCAAACCTATAGATATTGTCCACTGCATTTGAGCTATCATCAAATGAGGTTTTGGGGACCTATCTTTGTGTTCAATCCTCTTCTGAACCCCCACAATATTTGGATATTTGTAGCATCTTCAAATGACAACTTGTGTAATATAATTGCTCACTATGTGATAAGAACTTCTTTAAGTTCAATACTGTTGCTTCAGGTTTTCACTATGTCTGTTGTCAACAAGTTTTCCCTGTGTAACCCACAGGTCAACGTAGAGAATGGAGCTTTTCATGCAGGTCACCTCCCTTGAGTTTTGGTCCTGGCAGTTAAGGGTAAAAAATTTCCTTACGCTGGACCTTTTTGTGGGGAACCCTGCAATGAAAAATCATTTCCCTGAGAGAGTAGGTTACACATTTCAGTCATTTTGTGTGATGGATGGGCATTTTGACAGAGCACAGCCTTTTCTCTCTGAAGCAGTAATCTCTATATACACAAGTACTCTTTTCCACCTCTCACATATTTCTACTTCCAAACTGGTATTAGACATAGCTCTGTTTGTTTTAGTTGAAGACACAAAATAGTATTGAACCAACTCATTTTGAGAACAATTTTCTTGTTCATTTTTAGCACTAATGCAAAGTAAATATGTTGTTTCATTAACAACCAGATAATTTTTTTTAAATGTTTGACTGTTCTCAGGATAATCCAGAGAAAACCGCTGCCTCTGTGCGTGGAAATTTTTATATCACTGGGGACAGAGCAATTATGGATGAAGAAGGATATGTGTGGTTTGTTGGAAGAGATGATGACATCATTAATTCTTCTGGGTAAGCCAATGGATTTGAGATTTGATTGTTTGCCTGTTAAAATGCAGCCTGGAAAGACCAATGGCCTGGGCCATCCTGCTGCAGCTGACAGCTCTTTGCTCTCCCCCAGGTATCGCATTGGGCCATTTGAAGTGGAAAGTGCATTGATCCAACACCCAGCAGTGGCAGAGTCAGCTGTTGTCAGCAGCCCCGATCCGGTTCGAGGGGAGGTAAGAAGGAAAAGAAAAGAGATGGAGAATGAAATGCTCTTTAGACTAAGCATCAAGTTCCCTACATGTCCTAGGTGTCCTTGGAGTTCAGTATGTTGCAGATTTTTCAAATTAAATGGGTCAACAATTTTTTTAATCCATATCTTGACCAATCTTAGACTTTCAGAATTATTTCTTTGTTTGTAGTGTTTGATGTGAGAAAAAAGGTTTGGCTTTTCAGACTTATTGTGGCATCTCTTTGTCTAAATAATGGAATTTGGATTATTCCTCTTTTTGTCACTAAGCACAAGGCAGTCAAGATATCCAGAGTGTTTGTTTTATATTTTTCAACTTTGCAATGTTTCTTTGAGCAACCAGGTTGAGATTTTCAGCTTTAACAGGATATAAAGTAAAGGGGGGGAAAGGTGGAAAATGGCAAACAAATCCTCTGCTGCAGAATGGGTTCTTCATAACACAATATTCTGTCCCAAAGAGACAGTGAAAGGGAAATAAAAGAAAAACCTCCAGTTTTTGCATTCTGAGTTTAGGCACTCGCGTTTGCCAACAAAGGCATCCCTTCATTGCCACCTGTGGAAGCTGATGGAATCCCTTCCTTTCTGTGGCACAGGTAGTCAAAGCCTTCATTGTTTTAGCTCCTGCTTTTGCATCACACGATCCAGAGAAATTAACTCAGGAGCTTCAACAGCATGTCAAGAGAGTGACCGCACCTTACAAGTACCCGAGGAAGGTAAGGACAGCCCAAAAGACAGGTCTGCTCATTGTACCTGAAACTGAGCCTTTCTTGTCCTGCCTCAGCTCCTTTTCATCTGCATTCTGACAAGCACTCCACCCATAGCTAAATTAAATAAAGTAGATGACGGGGTCTGTTGCAGCTGGAGTCTTGGATTCACTGTGTGTGTTAGGAAGGACCCAAAGAGAGGCAATAGGCATGTAACTTCACTTCATCAGGGTCCCGTTTTTCTGTCACATTTTCATTAAAGATGCAGCTTTCATGAAATGTGGGTTTCATAGCAGCTCAAATGGGCAAGATATTGAACTTTCCAATTCCTCCACTAAGCTCTGATCACTCTTCGCCAAAGAAAAGGGGGAATTCCTGCTGGTATCAGTGGGATTGGAATCTGTCCCTTTACACCAGGAAAGGCACCAGTAACTCCCTGTCCTCACAGCTGAAGCACTCATCTCTTCAGGGCTGTGGTACGTGTCCCTGCACGTACTGTCTGTGCTGTCACCTACAGTTTGTAGTAAGGAATTTCACTATCCCAGCCCTCACTGAGCAGCTTCCCATCTCTTTATTCCCAGCCATAATAAATGTGTGTCTTTCTATACACCTAGGAAGCTAACCAGAATGTATTTGGCTAAAAGTGAGCCTTTTTGCCTTTCAGGTGGAGTTTGTTCAGGATCTACCAAAGACAGCTACTGGGAAAATCCAAAGAAAGGTTCTAAAGAACAAAGAGTGGGCAAGAAAATGACAAGGGCAAGAGGACGATCTGGAAACCAAGCAGAGAAAAAGTCTATCACCAGTACCAGCCATAACACATCAAATTTGTTGTGACCCAGAGCACTAGGAGAACATAGAGAAAAACAAGTTATGGAAGAAAAAGGAAAAAGCACTTTTACAGCTTGAGGATGTGTATTATTGAAACCCCTTTTGCCATCATTCTGCAAATTTTCAGAAGGCAGAAGGTGGAAGTAATTAAGAGTGTGGAATGGGACAGAGAAAGGACACACTCAGGAGCCTAGAAAGGTTTAATTTTTGTACTGGGATTTGTATAAACAGCTTCCTTAAAAAAACAGGTATAAGTACAAAATTTTGATAAGAAAAAAAATGAGAAATTCAAAATAAAAAGAATGTTTGTCCTGAGGTATCAGCAATTAATTGACATTCAAAAACTACCACTGTGACATTCTGAAATTCATTCACAGTGGACAGAGGATGAAATATTCTTCTAATGCTTCTCTTTATCTTGATGAATTTGTGATCCACTTAACTGGTTAAGGCAGAGGAAAAAGAAGACCCAAAGAGCTTTAGGTTAAGGTGCAAATTATGCACCATTAACAACGGTGTAAATGATTACAAGAACAAGATTACTTCATGAAAAGAGCTTTGCTGCTTGGTACGGTTCACTTTATATTCTGTTCCTGTTTCTTCTTCAGAAGAAGAGACTGATAAAGTAGGAAGGGTTTCACTCCAAATCCTTTCTGGCAGAACGTCCGGGTTTCACGGCTCCAGGTAAAGGCTCATCTTTGCAGTGTCTCTTTTGGGAAACATCCTGAATGAAGAGGATCTCCCCCAGCCAGCTCTCAGTGTCTCCTGTCCACAGCAGGCAGGTCAGGAAAATGTCCTTTGTCTGAATTCCTCATGTTGATGAACCTTGAGCAGAAGAAGACGGTACTAAATCAGGAAAAGTAACTTCTGATTCTCGCAGTTATTCAAAGGACTTTGCAGTTACTGGGTCTTTTCTTATTTCATTTTCACCTCTATGTTTGCAAGTGAGAAAGCCTAAAAACTCTCACAGCAAAACTTATCAGGCATTTTATGGACCACTGGGGAATCCTGAATATAAAATGTGTTTCATTTTCTCAGTCTGGAATACCATTTCAGGCACTGAACACTATTCCTGAATGTTCTGTCCCTGCTCTTTCCTTGAAAAGCTATTGTGTAGGTCTTGTCGTTGTAATGTTCTAAAATCTATAGATTACAGATCAATCATGGAATTAGATCAGACTCAGAAATTTTAAATATCCTTCTGTGTTGTCAAGGAATCAAAGTGAATCCATTGCTTTTTAGCATTAACAATGGAAGTCACAAGCTCAAAGAAAGGTTATATTTCAAGAAAGTCCTGATATTTTTACTCAATAGGTGTCCTGCTTAGTGAAAAGAATCGTTAGGTTTACAGGATGTTGCACCAATTTAAAAGTTGTTTCAGAAAGAAAGAAAGAAACAAACAAGCAAAGAGAGAGCGAGAGAAAGAGCGAGCGAAAGAAAGAAAGAAAGAAAGAAAGAAAGAAAGAAAGAAAGAAAGAAAGAAAGAAAGAAAGAAAGAAAAAGGAAAAAGAAAAATGAATGCATACCCCGAAAATACGACATCCACCCCCCTTATTAATTCCCATTTTCTGTGGATGTGTTTACAGAATATATGAGATGATTTTTCACCAGTCAGACTTTTTTTAGATTATTTTTTTCCAAGTCCTGTTAATAGAGTTTTGATCTAAAATGTAAGTACCATTTAAAGAACTTTCTGCTCTACAATCCTGATTCTAAAGTGAGTGGCACTTAAGGATGTAATAACACTTAATTTTATATTCAGGCCCTATGATTCTTTGTCAGGAGGAAATTATGTCCTATAGGATTATTTACAGCTGGTCAGTGTTTCTCTGCCACAATCTCCAGGGACTGTGGACAACACCAGGAATTACTCTTGGTTTTGACAAAGTATCTGTTCTGGGGGGACAATCTGCATCCAGAATTTTATGCTGTTGGATATTGCTGAAAAGATTAAATTGTGTTAAATTCTGGGTATTTGAATTAATCTGCCTGATAGACAGATTGAATATTACTGTAAAAGCTTCTGCTGAGGAATAGGGAAAGAATTCCAAGGTTAAATAAGTTACTTTATCTTGAGGAATAAAATTTGACCAAAACTGACATCCGTGCATCAGAGACGTGAGGATAAATGGTTACGGTTGAAGACATGGGACAAAGGCTAATACAGCTACAAAATAAACTTCAAAGCCTGGGACAAAGGGCAAAACTTTGCAGCTTCACTCAGGCCACAGAAACTCTTCATGAAAAAGAATTTGATTGAGGGTGTCCCTGTAATTTTGGTTGTAGTCTGTGGATAGTTTCATCCTTTGTAAGAACAGAAATGAAAATCACCCTGTATTTCAAGAGCCACTCACCCTGAACCTGGTATTGAGTTTAGTAACTGAGTAATTGAGTTTAGTGGTTGAAAAAGGCAGGTCAGGAGTTGGACCCAGGTTCTAAAAGCATCAGAGGCCTCCAGGACTCCCCTGGCTCTGGCTCTGACTGCAGGTTTTTCCAGACAGGAGCCAGTTTCTTTTCCCCCTGCTTGATAATTTTTATGTACACTTATGAGTAGCCTCTAAATGGAGGAACTGCTGGGGGGCTGCCACAGGACCTGCTACCACTCTGTTACTCTGCCTGCCTGTTCACTCCTTGGAGGCCTCAGGGAAGAGGCCCAACAGAGATCCACCAGCTTGCAAGCCAGCAGCCCTTCATGGTGGTGGTAACTCCTGTCCTGTGCTTAGAACAGTTACCCTTTGCTTTCTCCTACTTTTCTATCTTCCTTCTTTCTCTCCACTCACTTGAGTTGCAAAATAAAGTTGAATTATCATTTTGGAATCCAGCATCTGGCCTCATTTCTGCCGTAATCTCACTTATGGGAATGTTTTAGAACCTGCACTTATGCAGATTGGAACACCTACCCTAGGTGACTTCAATGAATTACACATCAATTCATAACTGGACTGTCTTTGAATACTCTCAAGATTTGGTTGGTTGGCTGGTGGTTGTCCTTGCAGGATTCGTGGCAACAATTCTGATAATTTTCTTCTATGTTTTACATTTTGATATTACCTCAAAATGACTGTGCTTATCCCTTCTCCATACTGCAATATCAAATATTCCTATAATGAAAATACAGGTAACATAACATAAAAAGAGGATGTGCACAGAAAAATATCTATTCAACCTGATTTACATTAATTTATCCAATATCATAAAAGAGACAGCGTCCTATACCTGACTGGGTTTAGATGTATTTTCTTTCATTTCAGGTGTCTGACTCCTTAGGTAGATTCCTGACTTTCCCCCACTCTGATAAAACATCATTTATCATGAGGACATTTATTAAATCATGGATTCCTCAGTGTTTGTGGATTCTCAGGGTGCCTTGCAGACCATTCCATGGATACAACAGGCTTCTGACATCTCAGATTATTTCGTATTATGAATCGATACATCAGCATAAAAAGGAACTGCCAGAATATTTCAACTTTGCAAGTGATGTCTTAGATGAGTGGTCCCAACTGGAAAAGGTAGTATTTTTCTTTTACTTTATAGACATTGTGATGGAGTTTAACCCCAGATAGCAACCAGGCCCCACAGTACAACTGGATCACATACACAGACACACTGTGCAGTGGGTTGGGGAGGAAAATGAGGAAAAAAGAGGTAAAACGTGGGTTGAGGTAAGACCCATTTAAGAATTGAAAGAAAAAAAACTTCTAATAATATTAGTAATAATAATGATCATAACAGTAGTAGCAGTGATGAAAAGGGAGACAACAGACAGAGAGAGAGAACCAAAACCCAAGAAAGTCAAGTGGTGCACAACACAATTGCTTACCACCCCCGGGCAGTGACTGGCACCTCCTGACCAACTTCCCCCAGGTTATAAAATGAGCACGACTTGGTATGGTGTGGAATATCCCTCTGGGCACTTTGGGTCAGCAGTTCTGGCTGGGCTCCCTCCCAGCTTCTTGTGCACCTCCTTGTCAGCAGACCATGAGAAACTGAAGTCCTTGACTTAGAGTAAGCAATGCTTAGCAACAACTGAAAACACAGGGTGTTATCAACAGTATTCTCATCCAAAATCCAAAAAGCACAGCACTTTACAAGTGGCTAGGAAGAAAATTGACTCAATCCCAGCCAAAAGCAGGACACATTGGAACAAACCTCAGATGATGCAAATCATTTTTCCTAATGGATACTTGATAAGAGTACCTGTGAAGTCGAATGCACCATTTTGTTTTGTTTGTCAGAAATACAGGTGTCACTCTAAGAGACAAGTTGCCAGGGAGGATTTGGTTAGTCTGAAGTCCCTTTGTATTGAAATGAAACATTTTAAAGTCTTTCTTCTTACTTTAACATCTTCTGTTGTGTTCTAGGATGGAAGAAAAGCAGCAAATCCAGCTTTTTGGTGGGTAAATGAGGAGGGAGAGGAGGTGAAGTGGAGCTTTGAAGAGCTGGGATTTCTCTCTAGGAAGGCAGCCAATGTACTTTCTGAGGCCTGTGGCTTGCAGAGAGGAGACAGAGTTATAGCAGTCCTGCCTCGTGTCCCGGAGTGGTGGCTCCTCAACGTGGCCTGCATGCGAACAGGTGAGGGACCTGAGGGACCTCTGGGCTGCAGCAAGGACAAAAGAGGAGATACAAACAGTAGGCCAAATGGAGGTGGAGGAAATGCTGCTGTAACCTGTGTGCAGTTCAGCTTTTGCATGGAAGGAGGATTGGCAGCACCTACAGAGGAACCAAAAGGAGAGACATGGTCCAGTGAAAGGGCATCCTCAGCTGAAGCCAGGGAAGGTTGCATGGTTACAGTCTAAGGCCACAATCCCTTTTTGCTCTCCTGTTGCAGTTTTGCAAATTCTTAGGAGGAATTTGGCCCATTGCATTTTTAAACTGCTAAACATCCGTTATGGAACAGTTCAGCATCAAGAGGGACAAGGTCAAAGGTTTTGGAGAAATGCTGAATTGTCTTAACTACTTGTTGCTCTTTCCCAGGAATTGTCCTTATTCCAGGAACATCCCAATTAACAGCCAAAGATGTCTTATACCGCCTCCAGGCCTCAAAGGCCAAGTGCATCATTACCAGTGACACCCTGGCACCTGCAGTGGAATCTGTCGTGCCTGACTGCCAGTTCCTGAAAAGTAAACTCATTGTAGGCAAAGGGAGCAGGGATGGGTGGCTGAACCTCCAAGATCTCCTTGCGTGAGTATCCACCTCTTTGACCATCATCCCTGTGAGGGGAAGGAAGGTGCCAGTGAGGTGACACTGCTGAGTTTTGGGGTTCATTTCCAAAGTAAAAATGAGTTACAGTTCTGCATCCTTCTCTCAGTTCACTGCAGTTTGGGGAGCTCAATTCAGATCCTTCAGTTTCTCCTCCCTCAGGAGCCTTGTGGTTCAGAGCATGCCTGTGACTAGAGAAATGTGTTCTCTATCCCTTGCCTGTGGTATCTGATGCAACTATTTATTTAGGGAGATCTTACAGGTTGGGGTTGCTTTCCTCTTTAACTCCTAAACCTTAAAAATGCACATTCCGTGGTGGAAAACTGCATAGAGTGACTGTAAAACGCTATTTCTTCTGAAGGGCGACATCTGCTGACCACAAATGTGTCAAGACAAGAAGTCGAGACCCAATGCTGATCTATTTTACCAGTGGAACTACAGGCTTTCCCAAAATGGTGGTGCAGTCCCACAGCAGTTATGGCATCGGATTTGCAACCACTGGCAGGTATTACCTTGCAGTTGCTTCAGTGTTCTCATTATTAAGTGACATGATCAACATTGCATTGCAAATGTGACTGTGAGACTCCCGTAAATGCAGGCGTGTCATGACTGTAGGATCCTGCCTCTTCCTCATCTTGCCCCTCCCAGGGTGAAACCTTCATTATTAAAAGGTTCTGGAAGACTCAGTTGAGATCAGCACACAGCGTGTTCTGTCACTCAGACTGCAGAGGAGAAATAAGGGGTGTGTCCCTGTAGCAAAAGCAGAGCAAGTCAAGTGCTCTGGCGTTGGGTCACTCTTGCTTGAGAACCAGAACAGCATTGGGCTGCAGCATTTTACCTGAGAAGTTACAGTTCAGGTTGAATCAGTGGCTTGTTCCTGACTTAGTTTCATTGAATGTCCTTTATTTATATTTCTGAAAGTGTGAGAATTTCCATGAGAATCACAGGAGACCCTTCCCAAGGCATTCTGAGTTGGAAGTTGGTGATAGAAAGTCCATAGGAATAATTTGTATTTTTGATTGAGTTCTCGATTCTGAAACTCATGCCAAGGGTGTTTTGCACTGCTCAGAAGAAAAGTAAACACTGGAAAGGTTAAGCAGGTTGGAATGAAGGGAATTAAGAGAATTTCCGAGACTTTTCCACTCACACAAAG
Organism: Campylorhamphus procurvoides; assembly: GCA_013396655.1. Lineage (NCBI taxonomy): Eukaryota > Metazoa > Chordata > Aves > Passeriformes > Dendrocolaptidae > Campylorhamphus > Campylorhamphus procurvoides. The sequence continues at coordinate 167,411 of WBMV01009069.1, read as the reverse complement.
TTTATACAAAACCCCACATGCTGACACCCCATCCTCTAATGGGAGCATCCTGCCCTTTCCTTGCATTCTGCTGTGACCTGTGCCTGAGTCTTTTATACTCTATGTAACAACTTTTTTCACCTCTGCTCTATCATCAGGCGTTGGATGAACTTGACTCCTTCAGATATAATGTGGAATACCTCTGATACTGGCTGGGTAAAAGCAGCTTGGGGCAGTGTTTTTGCACCATGGATCTGTGGATCTTGTGTCTTTGTGCACCACATGCCACAGTTCAAACCAGCAATTATTGCAGAGGTAAGTAATCCATTTCCCAAGCAATCCAAAGTTGACAGAATGCCTATTCCTTCTCTCAGCCAGTCCTCAAAACCAGTCACCTGATTTTCCTCAACACTGGCCTCTTGTTAGTGAAGGGGATTCTGTGACCCTGACTTTCCCAAGAACAGTGCTGGTAAAGCTTTGGTCGTTTCCTTATCACCACTTAGGCTTGAGCCTGGGACTCAGATGCCTTGGAAAGCACAAAATAATCATCATTGCAACTACTACTTTCAGTGGTCACACATTTGACTTCTGTTGGACAGAATGTTCTGTGTGTTGTCCAGCAGTGTGACCCATCATTACATTTTCTGTTAACAAAATACCTTTCTCTTTTCCTAGACTCTCTCAAGGTACCCCATCACCACCTTCTGCACTGCTCCCACTGCCTACCGCATGCTGGTCCAGCATGATCTGAGCAGGTACTGCAGGGACACAAGGGAGGCTGGGACATAACACTGTTTAGTTCCCTAAGTTCCTAAGTAATTTTTGTTTTCAGTTAAAGGAAATCTAATTAGCAAAACGTGCTCTCAGGAAAGAAAGCTGTGTTCTGAAATATGAGAATAGCTAGTCACACCATAGGCCACTCGGGCCTCAGGACTGGGTCTGTGAAAAGACAGCACAGGGGAAACAAGAGAGATCTTTTTAACTTTTCACTTCCTCTGAACTTCTGCTTCACATTTAAATTGAAGTCAAGTTTCAGGCAGCATTGGATCAGGGAATTACTGGAGTACACTGGAGTTGTTCTCATATGCTTGAGAATTAAATGAGCAGTAAGAGGAGTTCCACATGCTGAGAGTTATTTGACAGCTGTTCCCACCAATTTGTTACTCTGTAAAATCGTCAGTTTGTGAGAAGTGGCTTGTAAGTGGCTTCAGTAAGCTACTTATTCTTCTCACATAGGTCATTCATCCTGCTAAAAGCCAGCCCAGGCTAAACAGAAGGCTCAGCCTCTGTATTCCTATTCAACATTGCCTTCAATTTTAGGTGTACTTACTTGGAAAGCCAAGGAAGGCTGCTTGGTTAAGACCATGCCCTACTCTGTTCAAGAGTTAAGAAAATTATTTCATTTGCTCTTCCTCTCAAGCTACAAGTTCATGAGTCTGAAGCACTGTGTATCTGGAGGGGAACCACTCAACCCTGAAGTGATGACGAAGTGGAAAATCCAGACAGGGGTGGATATCCACGAAGGTTATGGCCAGACCGAAACAGTACGTTTGTATTAATTCTTGCAGTATGCCCTCTCAAAGGTAACTATGCCAGAGTCACAGTGTCCTTGAGAAATCAATGGAAAAGGTGAGAATCATTCATATTAATCTTTTCTTAAAAAAATGGCTTTGGATAATTATTACTATATTTTTCCAGAATCGGCTAGCTGCATATTTTAATGTTTTAGACCCCTGCAAGAACCATTCCAGAGACACCAAGATCAAAAAAGTTGTAGGAGATCCCTTCATTATCTTTACATCAAAGGAAAAACTGGAAAAGTCTGAATTTGCTCTGGCTATCAATTTGGCCAGTCCAAGGTTTTAATGAAAAATATTAAATCAGCTCACATCCCAGACTTCTGTGGCAGTGAACACTAACGAAGCTATTAGGAGTCAGATGTCAGGCATTCTCTCATCCTACCCTTGAAATGGTCCAAAATTAATTGTCCCATTATTGAAATAAGATTTGTAATAATTTCACATCTGCTGTCCTGCAAAGTCAAGTGTTTGCAGAGGAACACGCTGGCTCAGACTGAGCACAACCAACCCCATTCCACAGGTCAGACCTGAAATGCCTCTCAATCCCTCTGTGATGTTTTCAAAAACCACAGTGCTTAGGTCCTGATTCAGCCCTTGTCATGACAGTCACAAAGACATGTCCTGCCTAAAGCAAACAAAAATAAAGTCTACAAGATGTTGCAAAAATCTTTTTAAAAATTACAATCTATCATGCAGGTGACAATCTGTGCTAATATGAAAGGAATGGAAATTAAACCTGGCTCTTTGGGAAAAGCCGTTCCCCCTTATGATGTGCAGGTACGTCAATGAGCTGCAGCCGTGGGTAGAGGAGGAAGGGGATGCTGTCTGTGACCCTCCTCTGTCCTGCACTGTGCTGTGCCAGACACTCTCTGGGCAAAGCAAAGGGTGATGTGTGCTTTCTGCAGATCGTAGATGACCACGGGGCTGTTGTGCCTGCAGGAGAAGAGGGCAACATCGCCATCCGAGTGCAGCCCACACGGCCCTTCTGCCTGTTCTCTGAGTACCTGGTGAGCCTGAGCTGCTGTGGCTGTGCCTGCTGAGAACCTCAGGGGACACCCCGGGCAAAGTCCTGGGGACTTATGGCCGGAGCAGGGTTTCATCCAGGATCTTCAGAAGGTCTCACTGGGTTACTTGAGGACTTTGGGACAGCTCAGTGGTGTGGTGGTGCTGAGGTGCAGTAGATTCTTAAGGAAATAGGCAAACCTATAGATATTGTCCACTGCATTTGAGCTATCATCAAATGAAGTTTGGGGACCTATCTTTGTGTTTAAGACTAACAATATTTGGATATTTGTCAGGATAATCCAGAGAAAACTGCCGCTACTGTGCGTGGAAATTTTTATTTCACTGGGGACAGAGCAATTATGGATGAAGAAGGATATGTGTGGTTTGTTGGAAGAGATGATGACATCATTAATTCTTCTGGGTAAGCCAGTGGATTTGAGATTTGATTGTTTGCCTGTTAAAATGCAGCCTGGAGAGACCAATGGCCTGGGCCATCCTGCTGCAGCTGACAGCTCTTTGCTCTCCCCCAGGTATCGCATTGGGCCATTTGAAGTGGANCTTCATAACACAATATTCTGTCCCAAAGAGACAGTGAAAGGGAAATAAAAGAAAAACCTCCAGTTTTTGCATTCTGAGTTTAGGCACTCGCGTTTGCCAACAAAGGCATCCCTTCATTGCCACCTGTGGAAGCTGATGGAATCCCTTCCTTTCTGTGGCACAGGTAGTCAAAGCCTTCATTGTTTTAGCTCCTGCTTTTGCATCACACGATCCAGAGAAATTAACTCAGGAGCTTCAACAGCATGTCAAGAGAGTGACTGCACCTTACAAGTACCCGAGGAAGGTAAGGACAGCCCAAAAGACAGGTCTGCTCATTGTACCTGAAACTGAGCCTTTCCTGTCCTGCCTCAGCTCCTTTTCATCTGCATTCTGACAAGCACTCCAACTCAATTGGACAAGGCATTCAGTCAGCATTCCATCATCCCAGCCCTTTCTGTGCAGCTTCCCATTCTTTTACTACCAGTCCTAATAAAATGTGTGTCTTTCTTTCAACTGGGAAAGTGACCAGAATATATTTCGGCCTTTCAGGTGGAGTTTGTTCAGCATCTGCCAAAGACAACCAGTGGGAAAATCCAGAGAAAGGTCCTAAGGAACAGAGAGTGGGCAAGAAAATGACAAGGGCAAGAGGACGATCTGGAAACCAAGCAGAGAAAAAGTCTATCACCAGTACCAGCCATAACACATCAAATGTGGCATGTGGTCATGACCCAGAGCACTAGGAGAACATAGAGAAAAACAAGTTATGGAAGAAAAAGGAAAAAGCACTTTTACAGCTTGAGGATGTGTATTATTGAAACCCCTTTTGCCATCATTCTGCAAATTTTCAGAAGGCAGAAGGTGGAAGTAATTAAGAGTGTGGAATGGGACAGAGAAAGGACACACTTGGGAGCCTACAAAACAATTTATATAAGCAGCTTCCTTTAAAAAAAAAAGATGTAACTACAACAATTTTATACATACAAATAAAAGAGAAAAGAATAAAAATAGCTTTGTCCTTCTTTGTCCTCTAGTGGATATCAGCAGAGCATTGGTACATTCTCTTCAAAAAATAGCACTGTAATATTCCCAAGTTCTTTCTGAGTGGAAGGAGAAAGATGCTGATGAATATGTGATCTATTTAAATTGTTAAAGTGCAGGTAAAAGAAGATCCAAAGTGCTTTAGGTTAAGGTGCAAATTATGCACCATTAACAACGGTGTAAATGATTACAAGAACAAGATTACTTCATGAAAAGAGCTTTGCTGCTTGGTACGGTTCACTTTATATTCTGTTCCTGTTTCTTCTTCAGAAGAAGAGACTGATAAAGTAGGAAGGGTTTCACTCCAAATCCTTTCTGGCAGAACGTCCGGGTTTCACGGCTCCAGGTAAAGGCTCATCTTTGCAGTGTCTCTTTTGGGAAACATCCTGAATGAAGAGGATCTCCCCCAGCCAGCTCTCAGTGTCTCCTGTCCACAGCAGGCAGGTCAGGAAAATGTCCTTTGTCTGAATTCCTCATGTTGATGAACCTTGAGCAAAAGAAGATGATACTAAATCAGGAAAAATAACTTCTGATTCTCGCAATCATTCAAAGGATTTTGCCACGTCTCCTCAGTTTTCTTATTTCATGTCAACATTCTTATATCCAGGTCCTACAATTCTTTGTCAGGAGGAAATCGTGTCCTATAGGATTATTTACAGCTGGTCAGTGTTTCTCTGCCACAATCTCCAGGGAGTGTGGAGAACACCAGGAATTACTCTTGGTTTTGACAAAGTATCTGTTCTGGGGGGACAATCTGCATCCAGAATTTTATGCTGTTGGATATTGCTGAAAAGATTAAATTGTGTTAAGTTCTGGGTATTTGAATTAATCTGCCTGATAGACAGATTGAATATTACTGTAAAAGCTTCTGCTAAGGAATAGGGAAAGAATTCCAAGGTTAAATAAGTTACTTTATCTTGAGGAATAAAATTTGACCAGAACTCACGTCCATGCATCAGAGACGTGAGGATAAATGGTTACGGTTGAAGACATGGGACAAAGGCTAACACAGCTACAAAATAAACTTCAAAGCCTGGGACAAAGGGCAAAACTTTGCAGCTTCACTCAGGCCACAGAAACTCTTCATGAAAAAGAATTTGATTGAGGGTGTCCCTGTAATTTTGGTTAGTCTGTGGATAGTTTCATCCTTTGTAAGAACAGAAATGAAAATCACCCTGTATTTCAAGAGCCACTCACCCTGAACCTGGTATTGAGTTTAGAAACTGAGTAATTGAGTTTAGCGGTTGAAAAAGGCAGGTCAGGAGTTGGACCCAGGTTCTAAAAGCATCAGAGGCCTCCAGGACTCCCCTGGCTCTGGCTCTGTCTGCAGGTTTTCCAGACAGGAGTCAGTTTCTTTTCCCCCTGTTCAATGATTATTTTCACTTATGAATAGCCTCTGAATAGCATTAGAATATTGAGAGTTGAGCACAGTTCTGGAGTAATCTTCTGGTCTGCAGAAAATAAATAATCATCAGCAGCATTATATAAAAAGGGAAACAAAAGAGTAGTGATGGAAGGAAAGAAATTAACTGGCATTGAGAGCTTTTAGGATCATTATGGTGAGTACAGGTGCAAGAGGACATTTACGGGGAGCAAATGTCCATATCAAATTTGGGGCCTGCAAAAGGGATTACTGAAGTGAAGGCTCTTGGGATGGATGTGGTGAATGGATATTTCAGTTAGCAACTGTTGAAGCTAAAGCAGTGCAAATATTGATGGAAGTAGTCTGTAAACATTTAGAAAATAAAAAGGAATAGAGAATTAGCTGGTGAGTGCTTTGGAGTAAGAGACAGGAACCTTCTTATAATGCAAACAATAACAACTGCTGTTGGTTTTGAGTATGGAGAGTTGTGGGCAATTAATTAAAAAATCAAAAGAGAATTAGAAAGCAGGATAGGGAACTTCACATCTAACTGGAGTGTTAAAATCATCAGTCTGGCTGTGACTAGCCTAAGTGACTTCAATTAATAACTCATTAATTCATAACTGGATTGTCTTTGGATAATCTCAATATTATTTTTCTCTTTTTTTTTTGTTTTTTTAATTGCAGGATTCATAGCAACAATTCTTTTCATTTTCTTACATAGTCCACAGCATCTACATACAACATCTTCTGTCATGAAGTTGTTTAAATTACAGTGTCTACAATTCCTGTGGACCCTGAAGCCTCCTAACAGGGCTTTCCATGGACACCCCAGGCTGCTTGTCTCTGATGTGCATTCCCAATACGAGCCCATCAGGCGGGGCAAGCAGGAAATACCAAAGTACTTTAACTTTGCAAGTGATGTACTGGACAAATGGTCTGAGATTGAAAAGGTAGGTGATTTTTTGCTGTTTCAATAGATATTCTAATTTGAAATTCATTTGAAACAATTTGGCATTTTTTCATTACAAAAAAATCAGTTACCAAACCAAATTTTCATTAAGAAATCATACAAAAGCTCTCTCTTGCTGTATTTTAAAAGTAACTCTGATTCTTGGTGCTCTCTATTTAGGCAGAAAAACAATGGTTAGTCCCTTTTGACTTTGATTTAATCTTGGAATGGCTGTGCTTTTTTCCTTCTGCATACTGTAATATTAAATATTCACGTAATAAAAATAGAGGTAACATAATAATAGCATTGCATGCTAGGGACAACTCTCCCACAGATATTCTACTGTATTTGTCCAGATGCCCTGCAGTCAGAGGCCACTTAATTTCCCTCTTCCCAAGCCATCAGACTAGAAGGACTCATCCCAGGGTACTGTCTTGTCCTGTTGTTTTATTTTGTTCTCTGCCTGTGCTGCTTCTGTTTGACAGAATTCCACAGCTTCATCCCAAATATCACGAGTATTATATGAAATATTTCACATTATCTGTCACTTTGTAGGAGCATTAATGCACAGCATAAGGCTTGAACTGAAATAGGATCTGGACAAGAACTTGGGTCTGGAGACGATGAGGCTGGTAAACATTTCAGGTTCAGAAAAGGAGAACCTATTGGAATACCTGAGCTTGATGGATAGCAAACCTCAATACATTAAGTACAAGAGAAAAATACTACCTTATATGCCAGTTGTGAAATACTCAGATCTTCCATCATTTGCAGGTGTTTGTGCATTACAATTTCATGGTCTTTCAGAAGAAAATGTTTTGTGTTTGAATCGCTGTGCTTTGTAGGCTGGAAAGAGACCATCAAACCCTGCTTTTTGGTGGATAAATGGAAAAGGAGAAGAAGTGAAGTGGAGCTTTCAGGAGCTGGGGTTCCTGTCTCGGAAAGTGGCCAATGTGCTGACCAAAGAATGTGGCCTGCAGAAGGGGGACAGACTTATCGTGATCCTACCACGAATCCCAGAATGGTGGCTGGTGAATGTGGCTTGTATGCGAGCAGGTCAGGGAGCACATCTGAGACTGGTAGAATGGGTAGTGCAAGTGGGTTGAGAGCAGCAAGAGTGTACATGGTTTATAAAGGAAAAGTAGTGTGTAAGTGGCACAGCTCCCAGTCATGCAGGCAGTCCTGAGGGATTTGCATTAGGTGCCATAGGACAGGTAGCTTGTGCAGTAGGCATGAAGATGCCAAAGGGCAGGGAAGAGCCACGGAAGTCATCAGACAGGTCCACATTTCATTCCTTACAGGAGAGCACAAGCACCTGCATCAATCTAGTATAACTCTTTGGCTGGGGCAAATCCATATCAGAGGTCAGTTTGGGAATAGGTAATAGTTTGGGTTCTTAGAAAAGAATCAGATGTAAAAAAAAAAAAAATAGCCAACCTGAACTCACTTTATCACTCTTCCAGGAATTGTCTTAATTCCAGGAGTATCCCAGTTATCAGCCAAAGACATACAATACAGACTCCAGGCATCAAAGGCCAAGTGCATCATTACCACTGACAAACTGGCTCCTGCAGTGGATTCGGTGGCACCTGAGTGTCAGTTTCTGAAAACCAAGCTAATGGTGTCCAAGGGCAGCAGGGAGGGATGGCTGAACTTCACTGAGCTGTACAGGTGAGTATGGTTAGTGCCACTGCAGCCACAAGGCAGAAAACAGACCTGCTCTCCACAAGGGCTCCTTTCTGTTGACTGCAGATACTCATCAAATGCAATCATTCACCATAACTGCTTGATTCCTAATCCACAGAAGAGATGTCTGCTAACAGTGGTCTTATTCTGGGATGCTTCTGTTCTGTCCTTTTTAAGGGAAGGTCTGTCTCTGAGGAAGTATAACATCACATTATTTTAGTCTAATTTGGTGATAATCTGTGAAGCTTGTTTGAGGTAGGAGTTCTGTGATACTTCATTCCATTCTGAAGCCTGAATAAAGTGACCATTGAAATCGTAATTACATTCTCTTTTTTTCTTTTAAAGAAACCAAGCTGCTGACCATTCTTGTGTCAAAACAAGGATTCAAGACCCAATGATTATCTTCTTTACCAGTGGAACCACAGGTTCTCCAAAGATGACGCAACATTCCCAGGGTAGTCTTGGTTTCAGACCCCTTTTAAGTGAAAGGTATGAAAGGCTCAAGCCTTGCTGAACATAAGATAATAGAAGATGCGTAGTAGAACTGGTGAAAAATAACTGAGTAAGAAATACCAATGTACAGCTCCAATCCTTCTCCCTTTGAAATCAAAGTACAAACTCCAGCAAATTTCCAAGGCAATAGGATCACCCCCTATTTTTCAATTAATATCTCTCACCCTCTTTCTAGAGTGGTTTGAAGGACAGCCGTCAGGTGGGAATATGGTAGTGCAAAGAACCAAGAGATACCACACTGTGCTGCAAAAATCTTTGTGACATGTATATGAGCAGAGGCAGAGCTTGTTGGTTGCACAGATCACTCAGTCTCTCAGCAGCTTTAGAGCTGAAATGCCTGGTATCCAACACAGAATCCATGAATGCTGCAGCTTCAGCCCTATCTCCCTACGTAGTGGAAAGCCACTGCATTGAAATTCGGACTCATCTCTCTACCTTACTTTATTCTATGTTGTGACTGGCATCATATATGTAGGATATACATATGTGTTTTTGTATATGTATATTTGTGCAAACATATAGTTAGGTGTCCTTTTAACCTAGGGCTAGCTCATAAAATAAACTTACTTAGAGTGCTAAGAGCACATGTCTCTTGTTGGAAATCTTGGGCTTATTGGATTTATTTGTTTTATTTGTCTGTGGTTTGGGCTTGGAATTTTTAAGCAAATATTTTTCATTATCTTTTCATTAATTTTTTTTCTTCTCTCTCAGGTACTGGTTGGATTTGACACCTTCTGGCATGATATGGAACACAGCAGACACAGGGTGGATACTAACTTCAATAGCATCTGTTTTTGATCCCTGGGCTTTTGGATCATGCATCTTTATACATAACCTACCACAGGCTGAATCCTCAGTCATCCTAAATGTAAGGGAAAAACTCCTGGAAATGTGTCAACCTGCAGACAGGGCACAAAAAATAATTCTTAACACCATCCACAGCTTTCATGAGGGTTGTGTTCACAGTTGTGTTTGAGATGCTCTATGTATTGTGTAAAGCCCATATTTGCATTTTTAGTGGCTACAGAAGAGGCCAAACCTACAATTCATTTGTACATTTTTCCCAAAGCTGGTGAGCACGTGAATGAAAATCATCCAAAAGCAGGACTAATTGCTTGCCATTCATTCTAGTAATTGGAAGTAATATCAGCTGGTATTAATACAGACTGAAACTGAAGGTTTCACTGCCCACACTGGCCAAGAAGAGAGGGAAACCCCTCCCTCTGATGTAGGCAGAGATGGGCTTATTCTGACCATGCCCCAAGCTGTGGAGTCTGGGTGTTGTGTATTAGCATGGGATTTTGTCCACTCACACATATTGTGAATCTCTGCACATTGCACCAACTGCAGGAGGGTTCTGCACTCAACAGAGGGCATGTGGGGCTTTTACACAGGGGGCAAACGTAGCTCTCCATTCCATGTCACCTGTTTACTGTCCATTCACAAGGTAGTTTTGTGTCTGAGCTTCACATGCCCATCTTGTTTAACTCACCAGACTCTCTGCAGATTCCCAATTGACGCGCTGGTCGGTGCCCCGACAATGTTCCGCATGCTGGTGCAGAATGATCTCTCCAAGTATGTCAAGAAATTATTTACTAATGTTTCATTTACCCTGACAAAGCTTTAGTGATCTCCCATATCTAGCTGCTTGACAAAAAATAGGGCAACAATTTAGTTCAAAGTATCCTGTGAGGGAGTGGCTGGTTGTGGCAGTTGTTCATCATCCCCTGCTCCAGTTCTCCCTGCTGTCACTGCTCCTTCGTCCCACTTTCTCACTTGACCTGTTGCAGAGGGTCAGCAATCAGGGCCCTGGCTCAGCAAATCAGTCTGTGGTTATAATCCCAGCTGACTTCAGCAAAACTTTCACATTATTTTTCATGTGTGCTTAACTCTGACTGCTACTGATCATACGTATAGTGTAGGGCACAGAGTGATGTCCTTGTTCTATCAGAGGCTGAAGGACCAGGATCCTCTGATTTCCCCACTTCATGGGACTAACTGTCCCAGTAAACAGCCCTCCAGTATTGTTTAGAGTGCTCCTGGTTTGCACAATAGATTTAAGTACCGCCTCTCTTGTTTTTAACTCCCTGTGAAGCTACAAATTCATGAACCTGAAGTACTGCATGAGTGGAGGGGAACCACTCAACCCAGAAGTCATGGAGCAGTGGAAGAGCCAGACTGGGCTGGACATCCATGAAGTATATGGCCAAACTGAAACGGTACATCTGTAGGGTCAATATGCTATTAGATCTTTGGAACTCTTTGCTTTCAATGTTTTAAGGTTTGTTTTGAAAGAACACAGCCTGTTTCCTCCTTCACATTTCTGTGAATGTTTCAGCACTCTCCTCCCCTGATAACCTTTGAAAGAAAGGCCTGTGATGGATCTCCTCACAGAACCTGCCAGAAATATGGGTTGGTGGGAGAAGATGTGCCCTAATATTTCATAAATGTCCTTAAGCAAATTCCAAGTAACAGTGACAGTCAAGAGGGCACAGTTTGAATCTAAGAGAAGCATCTGGTTCACAGAGGGCATGAATTCTTCACAGATAATGGAGCAAGACTCTTTCAGGGAGTTTCATGATCTTGCTTATCTGTACCACACGGCCCTGACATATAGGATCCTATGAATCTTAATTCCTTACTTTGGAATTAGTCTAGATAAAAATATATTTTAATGAATTGAGTGTGAGTGTAGCTACTTTCAATTGCAAAACTTTGGTTTGATTTTTACAGGGAATAATCTGCTCTGTTTTTAAAGGAATGAAGATTAAACCTGGATCAATGGGGAAGGCAGCTCCCCTTTATGATGTTCAGGTTTGTTGACTGCTCTTCAGATTCTGTCATAGGGGCTTTTTGTTTGTTTGGGTTTGGGGTTTGTTTTCCCACTGGACTAATATATGTGATTTTTCATTCTAGATCATAGACAAAAGTGCTAATATCCTGCCTCCAGGACAACAGGGGGAAATTGCTGTCAGAAGCAAACCTATAAGACCACTTGGTTTTTTCTCTGAATATGTAGTAAGGACTTTATTTTATTCCTAACCACCACCAATCTCCACCAAAATCTCTCCAACTGCATAGTGGTTCAAAAGGCTGAATATTTTAACCAGTTTATTATTTATTACCACAGTAATTTGTTTATTTAGATTAGTGGATGTTAGAAAAGGGAAGAGAAGAATTTGCTCAAGATGGAGTTTAATTTTTTTAAGAATAACAATTCTTTTAAACATATTTTGATGTATTTTACAACAATATCAGTACAATTCTTAAACATCTTTGACTGAAAAAACTAAGTTCCAGTGCATTTGACAGTATGTGCATTACAGCATGCTCAAAATCTAAACTGCTGTTTGTAAACCACTTTAAGGATAACCCTAAGAAAACTGCAGAAAGTGAGCGTGGGGATTTTTATGTCACTGGAGACAGAGGGACTATGGATGAAGATGGATATTTTCAGTTTATTGGAAGAGATGATGACATCATCATTTCTTCAGGGTCAGTCTGCACACTTCCTTTCTACACCTGCCACTGTATAGTCTTACATGTTTTGTTCCTGGGGAGCTTCTGACATAATAATCCTGTGATGAACGTATTGGCCTCTTACTTAGGAATACTTGCTTTTATTATTAGCTTTTCACAGACCTGTGGTATCATCGTGGCGATATCAGTGGCATCTCTGTATCCATTTCCCCTGCAGCATCTCATCTGTTTCAGCAAAGAATGAAGAATTCAGCTGGCAGAGGAGGGATTTTTTTCTAGTTCATTTTTTGATTAAAATTGAAGGACACGTCTATTGGATTCAAAGAGCATTTGAAACATTTTATTTTTAACATAATGAAATGAAACAATTTGATATTGTATGATGTGATGCTGTAAAGTGACACCAGCTGCTGCTGCAGACCCCAGCTGTCAGGGAGGGATGGGGGTCCAGATTAGGAGCCCCAAGGAGAGGTACCCACAGCCCAGCACTCCTCTACCACATGACCACTGTGAAATGCTCCTACTTTCTAGCACAGCCAGCTTCCCCATTTTGCCTACAGTTTCTATAATCAGTTGTTGATTTGTTCTGGTTTGGAGCTTTTTCTTCAATAGGACAGTTAAAAAACATTTGGTAATGGGTTTCCACATAAAAAAAGCCAAAGCCCGTTTTATTTTTTCTTCCCTAGGTATCGCATTGGACCATTTGAAGTAGAGAGTGCCCTGATAGAGCACCCAGCAGTGGTAGAAACAGCTGTTGTCAGCAGCCCAGATCCCCTCAGAGGAGAGGTAATGATGCTGAATGGTGGAGGAGGAAAGCAAAGGGTTTGTCTAAACTTATGATGCTCTAAAGAAATTTCTACTTTTCTGAATAATGTACAGCTCTAAGGCAGTCATGTCATCTTAGAATCATGGAATACTTTAGGCTGGAAAAGACCTCTAGGATCATCAAGTCCAACTGTTAACCCAGCACTGCCAGGTCCACCACTAAACTATGTCCCTAAGCACCACATCTGCTTTTATCATGGATAATCTTACTTTGGGAGACAAGCAAATCCCTTCCCCTTTACATGCCTTTGCTCTTCTGAGTTTTTGTTCATCTCACAAGGGTCTCCTCTGTGGAGAACATTACAGTGATGTTTACTTTGTCCTTGTATGGAAACATTTGTCTATACACTGAAACTGGCATTTATGACTGCTTTGATGTAGCCAAACATGTGCAGAAGCTGGGCACAATCATTTCTTACATTGTGCTGGTTTCCCTGTTCCTCCCTTTGGAATGTCGTGACTCTGAGCAGTACTGATCATTGGTAACTCATATATCAGCTCTTAAAAATGGATGGTGTCACACCACCTTTGCTGGTCTTCCCTTACAGGTTGTGAAAGCATTTGTGGTTCTGTCCCCAGCCTTTTCATCCAGTGACCTGAAGAGTTTAACCCGTGACTTGCAGGACCATGTCAAGAAAACAACTGCTCCATATAAATACCCCAGAAAGGTAAATGCTTCTGAGGAGAAATTTTAAACCAGGACACCCTTCTGTAAGTCTTGGGAGAATTACTATTTAGATCTTCATAATTCACTTGAAAGAGACAGCAGTAAAGATTCACCTAGACCACTGGCTGCAGAAATCTTTTGTAAATAACATTAGCTTACATTGTTTTTCATGCATTTGAGTAAAATGTTTGTTTGAACTTCTCAAAAATTTCTAGGCTTCATACATCCTAGTTGGATCTGCAGGTTCTAAGTCAGACTCACGATCATAGTTCTCCATTTTGTATTTAACCTTCAGTGAAGCACTCATGGTGCTTCAGGTTAGCACATAACTGAATCTGATAAGCTTTTCTCTACTGCTCCTCACAGTTAATAAATAAGAGACAAGCCCAAGAGGATACACTTGGTGTTTCTCAGTAATCCCAGCTCTACAGGAAAAAAGCTCCTGGCAGTGCCTTAGTTCACTTGTGCAGAACTCACAGGAACTAAGAACCATTAAGGACTTTGTAACATCCCTTTTTCTCCTTTTTGTCACTCATCTCTGGCCTCTGATACCATTTAGTCATTCACCCTCTATTGCAGTGCTCATGTTTCTGTCCTCAGGTTGGTTAGCTGAGGGACAGCTACACAGATATTTGGCTATGTAGGCAGCCAAAGAAATGGTTTCACAATGTGCTGCCTTGATTTGGCTTGGACATGATCCTTTAGACAGGCAGTTCTTACTGACAAGAGTCCTCTCAGTTTTCCACATGTGCTGACAGCTAGTCTTGGAAAACCAACTCTGTATCACATACTACATTGTTTTCTCTTTATTTTATTTAGGTGGAATTTGTCCAAGAGCTGCCTAAGACAGTCACTGGGAAGATCAAGAGGAATGAATTAAGAAACAAAGAGTGGGGAAGAGCTTAGCTTTGCTGCTGAGCTCCTCACCAGAACATGCCCATCCTGGACTTCTGTGGCTTTTAGCATCCTGTTCCCTGTGAGTCTCACGAGGTGCTGAACAGCCTTCTGAATAAGGATAGAAGATACCAATTTTTGTTCTGTGCTTTGCGATATTTCTAAAGCAATATATTCTCTATAATTTTAAATATATGTGGGAGAAATGGTTTTGAAAATAATGATAGAAGAGGGAAAATCAGACTGGCCTTTATTTTTGTCACTGCAGTGCTATTACTGAAAGCTACCCTTAAACTCTGAAGTGGATATTGCTTTGCTTTCCAGCTACAAAGCACATTATTGTCTGAGGTCAAAAGAGAGTAAATAAACGCACAAAATGCTCTGTGTGTGTAGATGACATTAATCTAAATGGATCTCAGCTTGCACTACTGAAACCAGAGGATAGTTGAAAGTTTATTTCTTTAGGAAAAGAATTAGACCTCAAATAAAAAATAAAAATAAACCCCACCCTTGGGAGCATTTGCATGCTGAGAATGTTACATTTTTAAAAGGAAATTATAAAATTTGAATTAGGTGTCAAATATTATTTTGTGAGAATGTTTTTGAATCATTGTTGACGATCAGACTTCCAGTGCTAACCAGTACTATGTTGTGTAGTTTCAGGATTAAATATAATCAAGGATTTCCTGGACTGAGTAGTCAGCTCAGACGGTGAGATATTTCCATGACAGTCAAGCAGTTACGTGGATATGGGGGCAGCAGAGGTTTAGATCATCCCTGTTAGGGCACATCTCATGTTTCTTGTTACCTCTCTGCAGCACCTGCACTTCACACAGTGCTGCTACAGCACTTGATTCAGACAATATAAGTAGTAGTTGAACTCTGTGACCAAGGCTGTATTTACTAGGAACACAGAAACACCAGTGAACCAACACAGGATTATATTTCACCTATTAGGCAGTGATTGTGCAATAATGCACAAAGTTTAAACAGCCAGCTGTCTGGTTTTTAAACGTTTGTTTTCTTGTTTAACAAAACCCAAGCATTCTTAGCAAGGTGTGTGCAAACACACCTTCCAGCCATCTAAGGTATTTCAGAATTACAAGTGATTGCCAGGTGAAACTGCAGTGTGTTCATTCTTTGAGACGATGTATTTTAACGCACAAGAGGCTTATTAATGAGGAAATCATGACAGTGTAGAATGAAGTTCCCAGAAATGGCCACAACAGCACCCAAATTAAGTAGCCTGCTCATAGGAATATTGAAAGCCTTGAGATTTCAGAATTAATGTGTCAACAATGGATGTCCAGTAAGTGCAAATTTAATCACCAACAATAGCCACCAATAAACATTCACAGTTGGCCTTTCCATTTGGTCCCAAATGGCTCTTTCCTTTGTGTGACCTTGACATTGCTGGTCTTAACCCACACCCAAAACCCTTTAAAATTTAAAGAAAACACCAATGCATGTAAGAAAGCAGACTTTTAATAAATGGTGGTAAGGGAGACTGGACTGAGGAAAAAAGGTCATCTTTTTCCAAATTCTAAAAAAATTTTGAGAGAAGAGGAAAATATAAATTGAGAGACTTGAACACATCCTTTTCAATAAACCAAGACAAATGGTGTTCAAGATGAGCCTTTTCCTATTAGCAGTGCACATTCTTATGCTAGAAATTAAATACTAAAGCTAGACAGTTGTACAGGAAGCATATTCAAAACCCTACTGGAAAGCAAGTTATAGCTGCACTGGTTTGGGTTGGTTTTTAAGTCAGTGGGACATCCAAACAGCTGCTGTAACAGACAACAAAAAGACTAACATTACTTTGAATCTGAATATTATTACCATAAAGCTAAAACTGCACCAAAAATTAAAATTTAATTCCCCTCATGTAGTGTAGTGTAATGGAGAGCTTCTTTCATAAGAAGTTTCCAAGCAGTATTTAAATTCAAATTTTTAGACCTAAGAAAAGAATAAAAACAAAACAAATTAAAAAAAAACCCTTTAGAAAATCCCCCAAGGATTCATTCTTTGGAAAGAGCAGCAAAAGGCTATTTGCAGATTACTCAAAAGGATTCTGTTCAGTGACTACAGCATTATCTATAAACCAGTAACTGCTGCATACACAGCTCATGTAAACACACATGCAGTTTTTGATAAAACCATCTGCAATGCCTGCACTGTACTTTTACTGTTCTAGAACAGTCCAATCTATTACTCTAAACCATCTCTTAATATTCAAGTATTTTCATCATAGCAGTTCTTTCCATTTATTTCAAGACAGCATATTCTCGTATACCTGTGTGTATATATGTGTATAAAACCCTTCATCATACAGGTAATTATCAGGTTTACCTAATTCTGTTGTTCACACAGAAAAATGTTAGAGTTCTGCAGTCACACAACTGTCAGATTACTTCCTTCAAGACCCTCTGCAACAACTGTCTTTTCCAGATCTCTCACTTCGTCAATAATTCCTCACAGAGGTGGTTCTGCACTGCCTTTTGGTTTCTGTAGCCATCAGATATAACAAAGGAGTCCATACATGTCAGGATGGCCACATCTACATACACATGCAGACACTCCTGCTTTTAGTGCCAGATAAAGGAAATGCAGAACAAGGTGGTGCACTCCTGAGCTCCCTTATATCTGCTGCATTATCAGTTCCACCTGCAACGAGCTTTAAAATTCTTACACATGTGGATTTGAAAAACAAGATTTCAAAACAAAACCCACTCTCCTCATTAAAACACCCTTTCAGAACTCTAGGGTTACTTTTATATATGTTTGGATTATGTTTACTTTTCCCTTCTATGGCATTTTCTACACTGTAAGTGCATCATTCCCCTTGGGCTCAGCTTCTATTTCCCCTTGATTCTTGTTCTCTTGGTTTACTTCTTTTGAGCTCTTCTCCTCAGTTCCCGGTTTTACTACATTTGAGTTCTGTTCTTCTGTCAGACTTGATGGGTTTTGTTGTGTGCCTTCTTTGTTGCTCTTCACCACCTCCTGTAGATTGTATTTTCTGAACAGAACATAGTCTCTCACCACACTCAAGCAACAGACGGTTTTTATTATTTCTACCACAACTGTGTACTGTGGATTATTAAGGTCGACTTTGTTTTCTGGGTTGAGGCTGCCCACAATTCCTGTAAAAGAAGATGCAGTTTAAAAGGTGCTGGGAAAACTGTTTCAGTGCATAAGCATGCCTTATTGAAAGGATAAAAATTGAGAGCGAAAAGGCAAGATGCCCCTCAGTTGTAGCCAAGTACTCATTCTTCTAATTGCCTAAAATAGTAGAACACAGCAGGACTCTCAGAATACATCACCAGTAGGACTGAAGTAACTGAAAAACCAGCCCACTACAGTTACCAAGAAACAAAATAGTTGAGTATGGTGGAGCTATTTTATGAGTAAAAAATTCTATGAAAATAGTAACACATTATTTCAATACAGTAGAACAAAGAGTAAGCCTGAGAGCAGTTATTTCAAAGCACACTGCAAATTATATTCAGTGGTCTCTCTTCTGCTTATTGTCTCTTAGGACATCAATACCAACAAGGAATACTGGTGTCAAGCTTTTTTAAGTCTTAGAGGAGCTTTTATAATTCAACATACAGGCTTTAAGTAACAACCATGTATGACCACTAGATCACTTTTAGTAGTCTGACCTATGTTGTGCATGCAGTTGTGGGCTGTATATACACTTGTTCTGTTCCATGTGAAATCCATACGTACCTGCCAATTCCTTAATTACTTCTTCCCTACTCATATGACTGTTATTACGAGCTTTGTAAACAATCTGAAAAGTGCCCTTATTAGGGGCTTTAAACCAAGGCTCAAAAAACGTTTCCGTGTACTTTTTCATATCCTCCATAAAAGCCTTGCAAGTTCCAGAAATTGGCAGCATGCGCAGAATGACTCTTGTTTTCTTCTTTTTAGTGGTGTGCATATCCTTTAATATATGGTGTACCAGGTTCTCAGGTTCTACAAGAAAAACAGTGAGGTATGAGAAACAAATTGAAGGCATTATTTCCCTTCTTCCCCCTCTAAATTATAAGCTGGGGCAATGTACAATTGGCTGCATTGCTGTCAGCCTCAAATTCTTTTCCATAAAGAGCTGATTTACTACACCAAAATTGGATAATCAAAGTTTTATTGCATAAAAGGAGGTTCCTCTACCTTTAGTT
Source organism: Campylorhamphus procurvoides (assembly GCA_013396655.1). NCBI lineage: Eukaryota > Metazoa > Chordata > Aves > Passeriformes > Dendrocolaptidae > Campylorhamphus > Campylorhamphus procurvoides. The sequence goes on along the minus strand of WBMV01009069.1, from coordinate 148,708 downwards.
TCCCCAC